>CAOLHI010000110.1:600000-928389 GCA_948474755.1 Ctenosaura bakeri
GAGACACCCAGGCTGTCCAAGTGAAGACGTTCTGTCTTCGCTGCTCAAAGAGTGGCCTAAACAAGCCACCCTCTGTCCAGCTGTTCCGCGTCCATGCAGACAGCACCCTGGGGATTAAGGTTGAACCATCAAGGGGGGTGGCAGGTTGACGGTGGCTTCCCCAAACCTTCAAAACTTCTGGGAAGCACACTCCACAAGATTTTGGGGCTGGGGAGCGAAGTGGTGGGAGATGGGGTAAAGTTTCTAGGAGCCACGCTGGGCGCTTTAGCTACAGGGGACCCAACTCCCAGAGGTAAGAAAATGGCCAGAATTTGCCAAACACACCACTTGACCCCCGAAAGGCTCCACTGACCACCAAGGGCCCTACAGTTTAGCAAGATCCCACTTTTAACTGCTATGGCAACATCTGTGGTATCCTGGAATCTGTGGTTTAGCTGAGGCCTGAGAGCAATCTGGCTGAGAATTCGGACTGCTCTTTCCTAAACTGCAAATCCCAGGTAGCCCACATGATGTTGCCGTGGCAGTTAATGTGGCACAATCATCTGGCCCTTCAAGGCGGTAGCACCCACTCAAACACATTTTCTATCTCGACCAAGAGCAGGGCAGCAAGTGCACTCTTTCTTATTTAGCAGCTGCCTTCTCCGTGGGTGCTTTCAATTAAGAGAGAGTTCTTGCTCAACCTGCTCACCAGTGAGCACTGCAAGCCATGCTTGTGGAGGGGGGGCCGCTGGTTCAAAAAGCAGCCCGTGTCAATATTTTACCCTTGGGGTGACAACTGCAAGGAAGACAGGGTGGCTAGCAATTCAACACCACCACACATGCACACGCAACAACCCTGCTTTGGCCCACTGCAAGCCAGGACCATTTGGCCATTTTTCCCTTTCCTGGAATCAATAATGTGCTTGATCCAACCATCTTGTACTCATTCTGGATTTTGTAAATGGACAGAAGACAACCAGTATTAATTAGCCCTCACTCAACGCCTCTTTGTGGATTGCTAAAAGCCAACTGCTTTGAAAACCAGCATGTCAAAGGTAAGGAAATAAAAGTTGAGCTCATCAGAAAACAGGGAACAAAGCAGGTTAAGGTTTGAGATGGTTTTGGCAGGGAGGAGAGAGCTTCAAGAATGGAACCACACAGGCTTGGGGACGAGCAGAGAGTTGAGCCAGAGGTGGTTTTGCTGAATGCCCCTGAGCTGAATTGTAGATACCAAAATGCCTTCCATCAGCTTCATCAGTCTAGAGGTTTCCTCCTCTAGCTGTTCAGGATGCAAGCTCGGGGAAAGAAAGAAAAAAAAAACTCAGAAGAGCATCAGGTGCAGAGCTAAAACATCAGCCTTACATCATGCCCTCTCGGGACAGAGGGAGACAGTGGCATTGCTGCAGAAACAGAGGAAAGCTCACCAGGGGAATGAGACGCTGCTGTTTGGGCAGAGTCCCATGTCTAAATAACGGCACATTTTGGTCAACCACCAGAGAGGAACAAGAAGGCGGGCGACAGCGGGTGGGGGGCGACCGCATCCCTTCTCCAAAAGGGCCAAGAAGCAGTCGCGTTGGTTTCTCCCCCTCGCCCTGCAGCACTGTTTCCAGAAAATGACCAACTTCTCTTCCCTCTGTAGTTAGGGAACGAGCTTGCATGCATGATTTTGGAATGGCAGCGCTCTGCCGAGACTGTGATTTGTTGAGTACGTGTCAAGGGTGCGTGGGACAAGGGCTCCAAAACCTCACCTACTGTGAGTGAGTTGTGTGCATTCAATGGGCAAACCGTTTCAAAATTGAGCTGACAACCAGGCCACTGATGGCCAACCGTGTATGTGTGTGCACGTGAGAGAGAGGGACAGAGAGAGAGGGGGCACAGACAGTGGCGAATTTCACTCTTAAAGAGCATCCCCTGCAACTCACAGAGGACAAGAGGAATTAAAGGTAACTCCCTTGTATGAAACCAAATGAAGAAAAGAAAACAGGCCAGCAAGAAGGGGGGGGGAGGCCAAGAAGAGAGGAGGAGCAGCAGCAGCAGCACAGGAAGGGGTTTGCTGCCAGCTTCATCCCCTCCCAAGCCCAGCCTTTCTTAATCTTATGGCACTCCTGCTATAGGGGCCCAAGTCTTTCACAACCTCAACCCAGATAAAACCACAATGCCCTCCCATCTGGGCACCTGAGACCGTGAGCACTCTAAGCCATTCTTCAGCCCACCCAGAGAATGGGTCAAGCAAGCAAGAACCAAAGGTGCAATCATTTTCGGCCAGAAGCCTCCTCCCGCTCCCACCCTCATCCCAGCAATGACGACACAAATCTAAAGCAGCAAAAACAACCCTTGCCCCACTCCAAGTCAGAAGCTCCAGTGCGTGAGCAGCGTCCGGCTGCAAGAAGAAGAGAAATGAAACCAAGTGGACGAAACAGGAACATCGCAGAGAAAAGCCGGTTTCTGCTCTCACTGTTGGATGACTGGGCGGTTTCCAAACGAAGGGTCCTTTTTGCCTTTCCGGAGCAAAGAGAGAAGGGGGAGGAAAGGCAGGCCAAGGAAGGCAGCCCCTTTTCTTCTTCTGCTGCTGAAGCAGACAAGCAGGTGCACAAAATAAAAGTTGTGTGTGTTGGGGGTGGGGGGAGTAGTAAGATCAAGGCAGTCTGCACTTGGCGGTCACACGGCAGTACGGGTGGGTGTGCTGGGCTGGTTCAACCGCAGCGTCTTACAGAGCCAGCCCGCAAAATCCACCTCTTCCACCTCGGAGCGCTTGATAAAGGCATGATTCTGGAAGTTGGGGAAAAAAAAAACGAAAGGAAAAAGATGCCATCAGTCAGTGGGGCGTCCAAAATGTGCATGAACAAAGCATTTGGGGGATGCTGAACTGGGAGGCGAGGGAGAAGAAGGACAGGAGGAAATAGCCATGGCCACCCCAACCCAACCTTCCTCCAGGTCTGTTTTGGTTATGGGTCCCTTGGCTGGAACTTCCTGCGTGCCAGGCCTGTCCTGAATGACGCAGGGTAGGGGAAGCTCTAGGCTCATGCTATTTAAGATGGACGGACAGGAATGGCAGCCTATGTGACCCACCCTGAAGAGAGCAAAGCAAGGCCTCCCTAGAGAGGCCTACACTGGGAGTCTGGTGCTGCAAAGTCACTGTCTACCAGTTCAACAGCATTTACTTAGATCTGTAATGATAGCAACATACACTTTTTATTCATTGGTTTTCCTTTTTCATTACAGTTTGTGCGGACGAGTCACAGATTTCTTTTCTGTCTTAGTTGATTATTAGTTATGCTGTGTTTACGGTAATAGATTAATGTTTTAGTAATGTGCTATAGTTTTAATTTAGTTTAGCTTCGTTTTAGCTTTAGCTAGACATATATCTTGCTTATGTATATTTTTTCCTTTTTTTTTCTGAATGTTGATTATCCTGTTGTGAATTAGTTTATTAAAATCATTAAAATTAATATTTATTTATATATCTATAATACACTATAATTATACATATATTTATTTAGTAAAAATGAATAAAATCAGTATTCTTTATAAAAGCATTGGGGCTGCATTTAATTTTTGTTGTTGGCATTTCTGGGAGATCTAAGTTTCTTCTTGTGTTTCCTTCTGGACACCTCCCTACCAACACACACATATACACACACACACACACACACCTGCCAACCACAACTATAGCATCTTCCCTTTTAGACTCCAAAAACTCAGAGAATGCTGCATGAAGGGGCAACAGGGTCTTTCACCCCAAATGTGGATACCTCCCTCAGCAATGGACACTTTCGCAGGCTGGGACACAGAAGGAGGGCCAAATGCCCTGGAAGGATCTGCTTTTGGATTTCCATTTACCCACTCAGGGCATAGGCCCTAAGGCAACACCATTTAAGGTTTTAGATTTGGTGCAGGAGGTTGCAAGATGTTTTATCTGGAGTCCTTCAAATTAAGAGTTTTGGAGAAAGCATTTTCTTTTTTAAAAAAAGAATGTTTCCAAACAAGCATGTTTGGTTTTTTTAGTAAGCCAACAGAGGAGACCTGAAGGGATGAAAGCTTCCTTGGAACACTTTTCAGAGAAACTGGTATCACTGGCCAAGGTGTGTGTGAAAACACACCGAACTGAGACCTAACTAGAAGAGATTGGTTCTGCCGGTCCTGATCAGGACAGAATGGTCTCAGCAAGAGGCGGCTCCCTGCGGCTGGCATCTGTCTGACCAATCTGTTAGAGCTCCTGGGCTCTTGGCAATGAGGCTGCCTGCAGGCCCTGAGCTGGCTGGCTTCTGCTCAGGCTTGGATGGCCATTGGCAGGAAAGGGCGAGAAGACCCCAGCCCTTTCCTCTGAAATGCAAGCCCTGGGTAGGCAGACTTCAAGCTTTGCAGAGGCTGCTTTGTATCGCCTTACTAGGGAGGTACAGAATTTGCACCTTTTGGAACAAGAGAGAAGAACAGGTTGCTTCTGGAAATGGACTGAAGCACTAGCAACAGAAGATAGTAGATATTATGCTGTAATGCTTCTCCTTTTGATTTTTAATTTGGCATTTTTATTTGTTTTTATGTCGCCACTGAAATAATACACCCCTCTCCGAATATTCAAAGATGGATTATTTGTGAGGTGTGTGTATGTCTCCCCGGACAAGAGGAAAGGGAACTGGGGAGGGTGGGGGGAAGACTTGTGCACATCTCCCCTACTCCCTTGCGTCTAGCCCTGGTGCACAAAAGACAAAGAATGAAGGGGGGAGACCCAGAAGAAATGGAAGGGGGATTGTGGAAGGGGGTTATTTGTGGTCTTTCTGCTTTTGCAAGGGTTCCATGCCCCCAATCTCACAAAAGTGGAGGGGCCTCAATATACACTGGCCAAAACACGTTGGGCTTATTCTCAAGTAAAATAAAAGTAAAAAATAAAATGCATCCACTGAGCACTTGAAGATGTATTCCCCCCCCCTCAGATAATGTACAGAAGGCACAATTTTATGAACCTGGGGTGCACGCCTGCAGCATTGTCAGCTGCACAGTTAGAAATGCCACGTGCACAGTGGTGCTTTGCTTCCATTTCACTTGTTAGGTTTCCAGCTGGCATAGATCTGAAGGGGGGAAAAGCCTTTAAAACCTGTGGGGAAGGCTTTGGTGGAAGCCTTAAGAACCAGCAAGCAGCCGTGATGGATCATTCAAGCACTGCTGTCCCCTACAACCTCAATGCCCCGCCTATCTGGAGGAACAAGAAAGAGGCAAGGCCAGGCCGATGCACGCAAATGTGCCTAACTGACTCAGGCTCAAAGATCCAGCTTTCCTTGGGAGCAGCAGTGACATATCTAATCTTTATTTTGCCACAGAGCTTACATGGAGTTGTGGAGTTCACTTACCATCAGCATCTTTAGATCTGCCCGTTCAGCAGGGTTTTTAATTAAGCTGCAGGAGAGGGGAGGAAAGAAAAAAAAGGACAGGCATGAAAGCTGGGCAATGATTGCCCCTGGAAGGCCCAACTCCCCAGGCTGGAAGAGTTCTACAACTCAGACAGGCTGGCTGGATAAGAGCCCCATGCCTTGTTCAATCAGCTGCCCCTCCAAACCAACTCCTCCGTGCAGACCACTCAGACAGGTGCAGGGACCAATCCTGTTCCCAATACAACACACACAAAGTTAGAAGGACAGCCAGCTTTGTAAAGAAGCCCACAGGAGTTGCAAGTCCCTGGTTCACATGTAGTCATGTTTGTGGCCTAAAAAGAGGGGGAGGGGTGAAAGAGAACTCTGAGGTGGCCCACAGTTTGACAGTGGAATACACTGCTCTGGGAAAGCTGTGGCACTGTGACCCTAAAAGCACAAGCCACAAGAGTCTCCACAGGGTCTGTCCTCCATCCCTCGTGGGGTTTTCTCCTCGTCTAATGCCACCTTGGATGAAAGCATATACTTACCATTTATTTACAAACTCCTGGAAGTCTTGAGTAAAACCCCAGTTGGCAGCTTCGGAGGTGGCTAAAATGTGGAGAGAAAAAGCATGAGGGTGAGATGATACGTTCAGCCTCAAAGAAAACAGAAGCAACAAAGGAAATGCAATGTGGGATGGAGCTGGGAGCGCAAGGAGGATGGCTGGACAGGACCCAATAAGCATCTAGGTCTAGAGGTAACTTGGACCTGGGGCAGAACTCAAGGCCCAAGAACCTGGGCTTTTGGCTGGAAAGAACAAACCAAATGGCTGTGAAGAGAAGCCAGGAAATGAGCCAAACGCAAGGCAGTCTCTGTCCATCTGTTTTCTCTCCTGATTCTGGACGTCTCATGCCGACAGGTGTTTGTTCACTTTTGAAAGCCCTGAAGGACTCCTCTGGCAGCCACAGAGCAGCTCAGGAGTTCCCCTTCTGAAAATGGTCCCTCCCTACAACGTACATCGTGGCCCCACTTTGCTCTGCAGTGGTTCTCTCTTTGCTTCCAGATTTGATACAAACTTTCCCTAGCCACAGTCATTGTGTGCTCCCACCGCAGTTCACCCCATTTCCAGGTTTCTTCACGCCCTCTTTTGCTCTTCTCGTGATGCTCATCCTCCTGTAAATCACACACTACATCGCCTACCCCAAGGCTACCATCCCAACACATTTAGCTGCCTGAGGCAAGGAACACAATGGCACCCTCTCCCAAAGCTGTCAACTTGACTGGAACTTGAATATTTCTTCTACATTGGCTATAGGGCAGCACCCCCCATGGCACCTTAAGGGAGCTACTGTTGTTGCCATGTGCCTTCAAACCCCTTCCGACTTATGGTGACAGTGAGCAATCCTATCATGGAATTCTCTTGGCAAGATGTGTTCAGAGTGTTTGCTTAAAGGACACAGGACAGCTCTCTCCAGTAAAAGCTTTCTGCTGCCTGAGGCAGCTGCCCCATGCTATGCAAGAGTAGGGCCAGTTCTGCTTTATCTCTTGGTAAGAGGCAGTTTCTTGTGTTTTTCCCTGACAGCAGAACCTTTCCCCTTCTGGCCTCCCTCCCTCTGGTACATTTAAACACCCAAGGGATTAATCTCTCCCCACCCTTGATCTGCCTGATCTATATTTGCCTTCTGCTCCTGTTCCCTCACTTCGGCTGAAAGCCTGACAGGGAGGTCTGCAGCACTTTCTGTTCCAAGCACAGCCTCTCATCCTTATAAAGTGCTTCTTGCAAAATAATAAAGAAGCAGCCCTAGGAGAATGGACTCGGTTGGCCTCATCCCAGCTCCTGGGTGGTATGAAATGGTGCTGGCCTATCTTGTTTTATTTTAGCTGTGGAGCTTAGCTGCACTACTCATTTTGAACAGATGAGAAAGAAAGGAGGAGAGATTGGGAAGGTGTAGAGCAAAGAGTAGCCCATATCTGCACAAGGGTTGCTGCCAAAGGCCTTACACTCTCTTACCCATCCCTTCCATAAAGTCCGGCTGGCTAGTTACTCAAGAAGCAAGCCCTAATACCAGACTCTTTTCTGTAGCGCAATCATTAAATAAAACTAGGACAGTTTCTCCCATCTAAACACTCAAATCCTATCCACCTCCAATATTTCATAGCTATGAAGCAAGAAGCCCCCCGCCCCTGCCAACAGAAAACACAACAATTCACACTACCAACCTCATTAACAATGTAATCCAGCAATTCGAAGATGGCCATCGCTGGGCGGTTGTCCATCCCATGGCCTGCAGCATTAGAAAGGACAATAGGCAGGGTGAGAAGCAGTCCACTTGCAACACATTAAAAGAATTCTTAAATATGAAATAAACAAATTAAAGATCATATTACAGTACACCCTTGTCTACAGTCAATTCCTAAAAATCTATTGGAACAGAAGCATTCTCACTTGCCGGTGGAAGGAGGGGGCTGTTTCAGCTCCCCAAGTAAGGGTGTTCTAAAGCCTGAGAGCAGCCACCACAAAAGCCCTTGTGGAAGTCTGTGCTTCCTTTGGGAAGTGAAACCTTACCAGCAGAAATCTAATAGCAAGCTTCCACCCACCAGCTCCCTGTTATGGATCTTACCGCTGACAGGGCGTCCTGGGGGCCTGGGTCGCGGTGAGATGCTGTGGGGTTCCCCTTCTGCCCCATCAACCATGGGGCGGCCAAAGATCACTTCCAGCTCCTTGGCATCTGGCGGGGGAATGGGATACCTTCCGATCGATAGCTCCACCAAGGAAAGGCCCATGCTCCAGATATCGGACTGAACCGAGTAGTGAGTGCCTTGTAGGCGCTCAGGCTGCAAGGAGTCGAAACAAGAGATCCATATTAATAAAAGTCAGCTTTGTAAAACTTGCAGGAATTGCTACTTCCTTCTGAATTCCTGAGCAATACGTGCCTGACCACATTTACCCAAGCTCACAGTCAGCAGCACACTGGTTGAAATAACAACAGAGACCAACTTCTCTGTTTCCAAAACTCTTGGAGGTGACAAGTTGAGTGGGTTCTCTACAGACTTGGCTCTGGGTTATTTTTTTGATCATTTGCAAATGCTGATAAATGAAGATTTCAAAGCTGATTTCAACCAAAAAATTAATATAAAAATAAACATAAAATCAAATCAGCAAACAGTAGGTAAATCCCCAGCCTGCCTAAATACCCATCCAATCTTGGGAAACAAAACAGGGTCAGTCGTGGTTAGTAGTTGGATGAGAGGTTGCCAGAGAACAGCAGGTGCTGTAGGCTTTATTTCAGAGGAAGGCATTTGATAAAGCCACCCCCTAAGTATGTTTTGCCTAAGAAAACCCCATGAAATTCACAGGCAGGTGTTTTGAAGGCCGGCCGACACACACACAGAGAGGTAGAGTCAAAGGGACGTACAGACATATAGGACCGAGTTCCCACAAAGGAATTTGCCATGGAGTCGATGAGCTGACCGCTGACCCCAAAATCGCAGAGCTTAATTTCTCCCCGGGAATTCACCAAGATATTGGAAGGTTTCACATCTGCAAATGGATTCAAAACATGGATTTAAAAAAAAAAGAGGGGGAAATAATGAATAGGAACACTAGTGTTAACAATTCAAAGCAAGAGAACACCTAAGCATGTTGCATGTGAGTGCATGTGCATACACGAACACATAGAATTATGCAATTTAAAACGCAAGACTTGACTATAGCCCTTATTTTTACAGCAACTGCTCAATTCTTTTGTCACTTTTAATGTGACCACAGGATCATGGTCTTCAAGAAGCAAATTTACAATGAAGAATTTCCCTTCTTTTCTTTCTCTTTTATTTTTTTCCACCGGGTTTTTCTTTCTCTTTCCACTCTCTTGTGTTTGCCAATCAATGTAATGTAAGGTATGTTACATTTTGTCTGTTTGTTCTGTTTTATTAATTTTTTTAAAAAATTTAAAAGAAAATCTCCTTGTGGATTTCTACACACAGAACAAAACAATGAGACCTGAGCAATAGTTCCAAAGTTTCCATGTCTACATACGCAAACTCATCTTCTGATCTGTGACAGTACAGTTTGGCCCAGGAGGACAATTTTGATCAATTTGCAAACTTGAACATCAGATGTAGAGGAATATTGAGCAAGGTTATGCAAACCCGGTACTACTGTCTAGTTTGATCCAACTGCAAATTCTGGGTCCTACCAGCACAGAATAAGCAGCATGCATATGGGTCAGCCCTGCCCTTTTTCTGACTTCTCCCTCACCTCTGTGCATGATTTGGTGCTTTTCTCGCAAGTACGCCAGTCCTCGCAGAACCTAGAGATGGGAGAGGGGAAGAGGATGAAGGAAAGAAGAATGAGAAGTCAGTGCAAGGCCACAGAGCTCCTCAAAGAAGGGTTGGGTTAAGAGAGATCCTTCAAAGAGCTCAGATGTCTCCAAGTGTCGGCCAACACAAGGGAGATTGCAGAAGGAGGACGTAGCATATTTTCCTTCACAGCCTGGCAGGTTTCTCCCCATCTTACTGGCTGGACTAGAAACAAATGGTCCCAATTATACTTTTTAAATCGTCCGCTCAACTGCAAAGGTTCAAGACAAACACTAGCTGTCAACAGACCAAAAGAGTTTATAATCTAAGCCTGCGATATTCTAAACACAGACACACACGAGATCTTAGCAAGCAACAGCTTTTGCCATCCACCTCTCCTTCCTAAACTTATCCTCAGTTTTATACAGGAGAGACTTGGTGCACAGAGAAAGAAAAGAGAGAGAGAGGGGGGATATACACACAAAAAGGCCTTTTCTAGGCCTAAAATGTGGCAAAAATGCCCCCATGCCCCATGGAGGGCATTTGAGGCTTTTTTTAATACATAGGAGCTCCCAACAGCCACAAGAACAGCCCTGGGGGCTACATGGTGCCCACAGACTACCTTTTGCCCTCCCCTGCTCTAAAGGATGTAAGCCAGATTAATCAATTTTCCATAAAGGCTGGAACTGTTCTTCACCAGTCTTTTCATTTCTGCTTACTCACCGCAATGCTGACTTTGCCCAAGATTTCCTCAGGAATTCTCTTGGCTTCCTTCAGTACTTGATCCAGGGAGCCTCCATCCTAAATTCAGAGGAAAGATGTTATGTTGTCTAAAATTGTTTCTAAGCCATTTTTAACCTGGAAAGGTGACTTACAAATTTAGAAAATTTAAAACATTGCATACAACAGAACTCCCCCAGTGACCTGCCATCTCAACCAGTATGTACCATCTAGAACTCTAAGGTCTGCAGGGAAAAGATTATTGTCTGCTCCTATAACAATGTGCACAGTCCGTCGAGGCCACGAGCCTTTAAAAAATTGGCTCCACATCTGTGGAATGGTCTTCATTTGGACCTCTGGCTGGAGTAAGATTCACCTGTATTCCTAAGGGCCTGGAGACCTTCCTCTTGCCAGATTAAACAGCTGAGTTGTGCTGGAGGTTGCTGAAGAGGGTAGTGAACAGTGTAATGTTGGGGATTTCATTTTGTGGAATGCTTATAATGTTATGTTTTCTTGTCCTTGTCTGTATATGTTGATGTCCCACCCCTTGGTGAAAAGGGTATTATAAATAAAAGTAATTGTGACAAATCTTTTTAAAACAGAGGACAAAGGCAAATGACTTGAGAGCTAGGCAGATAACTACATGGCAAGTAACTTTAACCCCCTGCCTCAAACCAAATGGAAGAGGGATGATTTAACTTCTGGGAATGAAGGAGAGAGCTCTATAATCAGATGACCCTCTCCCATGTTCCTATCAACCTGCCCTCTCTTGGTGGCAGGCCATCCGGAAGGCCTGATTGCAAGTTAAAAAGATTAGCTTCCACAGCCACAGTTCAAACATTTTCCAGACGTGGTATGCGTGGAGGCAGGGCACTAGCCCATCACTTTTCAGATCAATATGTAAAACTGCCCCTGCCCAAACATCTAGATGCCAATAAAGGCTTCTGAAGATCTTTCTGATGATTTTATATCTGCTCTATTTTTATCATAAGTATTTTTTTATATATACCTCAGTTATCACCCTCTCTTTCACTTCACTTGACTTGTTATTGGCTTTATTAGCTGTGTCATGCACTGCTGTTTCAATACTGGTACCTGCCCTGCGATTTTTATGATGGGTGGGTTATAAACAGAAGCAAAGTAGGCGTGGGCTGGCTTGAAAATATGAAAACAGGTTACGGCACTTGATCTGAACTAAGAGGCACAACTGAAGCCATTCAAAGAAAGCCTGAACAAACCAAGCCTTGAAACACAGACACAGGTTCAATATGTGAGGCAAGTCCGATCCTAAAGTGTACGACTTGGGTAAGAAGAAAGTGAAGAAAGCACAGAGGCTTCACAGTGCTGGACAAAAGGATTATTAGAAGGGATGAGAGATGGTTGGGCGGAAGGCATCGTGGTGAAAACTAGGAATGGGAAACACAGTGGCATCCCTTTTTCCACAAAGATTACTGTCAGTATGTATACACATTCTCACAGCTGTATAAAGCAGCATCTAGGATTTTACACAATCTTCTAGTGCTAGGAAGAGTTTTGCAGAAGACGCAAAAGCAGGACTAGGAGGAAAAGGGCAGGAAGTGGACCTCAAAGGAAGGGGAGAGAAGTCATAACCAGGAGCAAGAAACAGAAAGAAACAGAGCTTGAACCTGAAGCAACAGGGAAACACTGCAGAAATGAAAACAATATGTGTTTGCTGATATACATATATGTATTATATTTAAATGTTACATATTTATTCCAGACTATTACATTTGTGTGTCCTGGGCAATGGGACAAGTTACAGTCCAAAATGTGACCCACTTTCACCTAATCCTCTGGCACTGAACACGTTCCCTGATGTGATTTTGGAAGGCAGATGAGGAAATAGGCCTCACCATATGCTCCATGCAGATGCTGATCTCCCCGTCGCTGTAGAAGGCGCCGTAGAAACCCACAATATAGGGTGAGTTGCACTCGTGGAGCACCTGGAGCTCACGGATGATCTGGTTCCGGATGGCAGGTTTGATTTCCAAGTGAATCAGCTGAAGAAAAAGAAGGTGGGGGAGAAGTGAGTCAAACAGCAAAGGATCAACAGAACGAGTCCCAAGAAACAGTTAACTGAAGGTACTGCCCCCCCTCCAATTAAGAATTCCTTCAGTTTTCGCATTTCTAGTACTGTCAAGAGTGAAACTTTGAAAATCATACATGTCAAACTCCTCTTGTTTGCTGCATTCGCCTTCACTTGAGTGCTCTCTCCGTCCTGGGTCACTTTTCCTGATCCTATACTGTAGGATGCCTACATTTTATTTTTAAATGCTCAGCTGAAGTTTTAAGTGACTACACTGCAAGAAATCTGGGGAGGGGGGGAATTTCAAAGGGGACTCTGAATTCTTATTTGGAAGGGTCAACATTCTCATTTTGCTCCCCCTGTTGCTACATCCCTGATAGAACTTACTTCTGAAGAGATTAACCATCAAAGTCTCTGGCAACTATATGACATCCTTTTATAAAACTGGCTAAGGGTAGTGTGGCCACAACAATACCAAAGAGTCTAATTGCTGCACAGGTTGTGCTGTTCTTTTCCTGCCTCTCTCAGTTCCTTCAGAACATCTGCTCACACACTGTTTCTCTCCTCACCTTTCGTGCCATGATCAGCCCTGAGGGTTTGTGTTGTACTTTGGTGACCACCCCGCCGTTGCCAGCTCCGAGCTCTGAAATCCTCTCAAAATCATCATCTTTCAGCTCTCCCACTTTGGCCTTCTGGGTGAGAAAAGCCTCCAGCCGCTTCTTCTGCTGCTCATCCAGCTCCAGTTCTTCCAGTTTCTTCTGGAGGTCAACAAGATGTGCTCTGAGAAAGAGACAGAGGGAGAATTATTGGGTCCTCTAAGTTCCCCACTCTGTCCTGTTATGTATACCAAGGGAGAAGCCTAGCTGTTTGCCAGGCTCAGCCACTGTGCAGCTTACACAGAAATTCACCAAGATAAACTATGCTTAGATGCTTTGGATCCCTAAAATCCTGGCGCTGAAGGGCTTGCATTTGCCTTCCATATGGGGGTCCCCCTTAAACATGAGGTCCTCCCTTCCCTCTTTCAGTTGCCACCCCTGCTCACTTCCCCAGCACTACATCAACACAATACCACTGCCAGTGGGCATAACAATAAGCGGAGGACATAAACCCACCCAACCCTGGCCCCTCACTCATTCATTCTCTTCACCAGGTCCCAGGAGCCCCAGTCCCTCCAGGGGTTTCCCCTTCAAGAGTCTTAAGTTCCACTGTCTCTTTCAGACCCATCGCTCCCTACATGCCCTCACTCCCATCCCAAATGTCTATTAACACACACACACAAAACACTTTCCTTCTGCGCAATCCCCTCCTTCCCACATCCTTAGGGCTCTTCCCCACCACTTCCACATATGAAAGCCGCTCTAGATGTCTTCATGCCCACTCATGCATCTCTTTTAGGTCCATTTCTAAGGCCTGACAGAAGCTCAATGAGAAGTTGAATCACAACTAACATAAGCCTCGGCTGAAGTCAAGAGAGGTATATTCTACGTACAACTTAAGTCTGGATTCAACAGGTGTTCCCTGCGGCATTCAATGGACCCTCCACAACTTCCTCATAGTATCAATATTGCTGTGTATTATTAATCACAGTGTTGATAACAACAATAGCCTAAACCCACATTGTTCCACTCCATTCGCTTTCCATCTGTCCCTCAACTACCATACAGAGACTTTCCTTTTTATGGGTCTAACGTTGTTCCCACCACCACTAAGCCTCCATCCTGCGTACTTATCTCCCAGCCCCATCGCTGTCTGCCCCGCACTCCTCCACCCCACAACCCTAAACAGCCATCCTGTCCTATTGCTAGTATCAGCAGTCACAGTCCTTTCTCAAGCTAACCAGCCAAACCCATTCCCAACCCAAGATCTTTCCTCGCCATCCTCTTCCACACACAAATGCCCTTTAAAAGGGCACCCCTACACCCTTGTCCAGTTGCTGCCCAGGGTATACTCTGGCTTTTAAAAAAATATCATTTGCCAGCAAATTTGTTTAAAAAAATAATAATAAGGCAACCTGGCCTTTGTATCCACCTGAGTGGTTAGCAGAAAGCCAAACCCCGATTGCCAAAACAAAAACCCATTTTGCAAAATGAAAGAATAAATCAAAAAACACTGCCTGCAAAGTGATGCCCAGCCTCTCCCCAAGTACCCACTGCCTGATTCCTCATAGCAAAAAACAGCAGCAACAACGTGCCAGCAGTGACATAAGAAACCCTCCCTAACCATAAAGCCTCTGTCTGTTTCATTTCTGAGGCCTTCCTGCATGCATCTGCCACTAAACGTCTCTCCCATGCACCTCTCTCCGCCACCTGCCTGCCCCAAGCTTTTCAACGTCTCACTCCCCAATACCAAATATATCGTCACTGGCTTCTTCTCATCGTGACTCCCCCATAATAAGCCTTCCATCCATTTCCTTCCCTCCCCTAGACTCTCCCGCTGGCTGTCATCCTCTCCATGTTTTTCCATACACGAGACCCCCTTTAAACGCCTTCAAAAGAGCCCCCCTCTTCCTTTCAGCTGCATTCTCCCCCACATTCCCAACACACACCCAGGACTTCTCGATAACAGCACAGCTGCCGTTATTACTATTAATAACACACATTATTTAAGCCCCATTAATAGCTGCACAAAAACACAGCGTGTTCCAGTGGCCTTCCTAAACTGAGCGAGGCCGGCAGAATCCCTGGCTAAACGCTGAGTTAAAAAAGGAAAATAAAATAAAACATCCCAGTGGATCACAAGGAGCCTGCTCTAGACAGACCAGCACAATCAATGGGCTGAAGCCAAAATTTTATCAGTCACAATACTGGCAATATTATTAGTAGCAATACAGGTAAGATTGCCTGTATAATTAGTAGCAAAGCAGACAGGAATATGAGCAACGGTACCGGTTGCAATCCAAGCAGCATTACCAAAAATTAACAGGCAGCAATACCACCGATGCTGGGAATGCTGCCAATATAATTGGTTGACAGCATCAGTACCGATATTGGCAACATGATCAAAATTACCGGTCACGTTGCTGGCAACTTTACCGGTGGCAATACTGGAAGTAGTGCCAAAGTCATCAGTAGCTACACTGGTCATATAATGGCAATATTATCATTAGGTAATACTGGCAACATGGTCATCCATACACTCGTACTAGAAATATTAACAGGAATGCCCCTCCTGTGGCTGCTGCTATTTATCTGGAGCAAAACCAGCAATTTTATTTATATTAGCAATATGATAATCAATAGGAACTACCTGAATTGGCAACCTCATCAGGACTATTAGTCATCTTATTGGCCATTTCATTAGCACAGTTGCCTCTACTCACCTCCATCCATGGGCCTTCCTCCCCGCCTTGAGACACCGCATATTTCCCCCCAGGCACCTCCATTATCCTATATTTATTTCTCTTACTATTATTTATCATTGCTAGAAACACTTCTATTGGCAACGTTATCCAAAATCTTAGCAATTTTATTATTAGTGACCACATAGCCAATATCGCTAACGATAATATTGTCAGCATCAGTGATATCAATCATGATCGTCACTGTAATAACAGAGAAGTTAGTAGGGAATAACAGAAGAGCCTGAGACGAAATATGAGGCAATGGGAGGGAGCGACCCATGCAAATGAATGAGCTGGAGTGTATTATTAGTAGTAATATCACTAATATTCCTCATAATGTTGCCAATACAGCTGCAACATAATCAATGATGGCACTGGCAAAACTGGCAGAAATATTAGTAATATCATTAATATCATCCTCCGCCATTTGCCCTCTCGCATGGGTCTTTCCTCCCTTGAAATGCCTCATACCTGGTTCCTCTTTTCTCTTCTACTATTATTGCAATAACGATCACCGGTATCAGCACTGGGAATATTAGCAATACCATTACTATTATCAGTCGCAATATTGTCAATGTGGTCACCAGTAGGAACTCAACCGTTTTGGCAATATTGGAGGAATATCACCAATACCACTGCTGTTATGAACTGCAATATTTGCAATACATCAGCACTGGTGATATGAGCAGAAAAATCAGTGAAATCACTACTATTATGAGCTGCAATATTGCAATGTGATCATCAAGAGCAATCATCATCAGTGTTGGCAATATTGCAAAATTAGCAATATCATTACTGTTATCGGTTGCAAGACCAGCAACAGATTAGCAGAGCAAAACCTAGCAGTTGCAATATTCAGGAAAATGACAATACCATTACTATTTTCCATTCCAAAGACTGGCAACCTGATCCTGTTAGCAATATCAATACCAGTACTGACCCCTGTTGCCATGATCAATACTGACTCCTATCAGCAATCTAATACCAGTACGATCCCTATTAGCAATATTGACCCTTACTAGCAATATCAATACTGACCCCTATTAGCAGTATCAATATGGACGCCTATGAGCAATATCAATCCCCATATGGATCCCTTTTAGCAATATCAATATAGCCTCTATTAGCAATAATTTGATCCTATCAGCAATACCAGTATTGACCCCTATTAGCAACACCAATACAGACCCCTATTAGCAGTATCAATATGGACGCCTATGAGCAGTATCAATCCCCATATTGATCCCTTTTAGCAATATCAATGTAACCTCTATTAGCAATATTGCCCCATTAGCAATACCAGTATTGATCCCTATTAGCAACACCAATACTGACCCCTATTAGCAGTATTAATACTGACGCCCATGAGCAGCATCAATCCCAATACTGACCCCTTCCAGCAACACCAATATAACCCCTATTAGCCACACCGACTCCTATCAGCGATCCCAACATCGATCCCTGTTAGCAACACCAATATCGATCCCTATTACCGATACGGACACCAGTATTGGCCCTGCACCCCCCCTCCCCCCCTCAGGGGTCTCTCCGTGTCCCCCGCGGCCCCCCGCCCTTCCCCTCTCTCCCCCTCCCGGGGCGGCCTCTCTCCCACTCACTCGGAGCCGTCGCCCGCCTCGCCGCCGGTGGGGCTGGGCCCCTCGGCGATGGTGGGGGTGATGTTGAGGGCCGGCGGCACCAGCTTCCTTTTGGCCGGCATGACGGAGAGGCGGAGGCGGAGGAGGAGGAGGCCTCCTCGGGAGGGGCCGCGTCTTCCCTTAGCGAGGGGCTCGCCTCGGCGGCGGGGCGGCGGGGGCGGCGGGAGTAGCGGCAGCCCCAGCAGCGTGGCCGTGGGCGTCCTCATTGCCCGGCTCGGCGCGCTCCGCGAGGGCCGAGGCTCGCCCGTGAGGAGAACGAGGCCTCGGCCGGCCCCTCAGGAGGGACGCGCGGCGGAGAGCGGCGACGAAGGAAGGGGAAAAGGGAAGAGGGCGGAGGAAGGCGAGAGCGAGAGGAAAAGGGGGTGTGGCCGGCTGGGGTTCGACGACGGCCCGCCCAGCGCTCCTTCCCATTGGCTGGAAGGACGGCCGGAGGCGCGAGGCTTCCTCCGCCATTGGCTGCGTACTCTGAGGCGAGGCGGCCATTGGGCAGCTTTCCCAGCCCTTGCCCCACCCACTATTCCTAACCGTCACTCCTCCTCTTCTGACGGCCGCCGGTGCGAGCCCGCCCCAGTGCCTCGTTGATTGGTTTTCCCTCTTGCTCCTCGTCTTCGCCATTGGTCCATCCCGCTCTCCCGCCCCCTTTCTCTGGATTGGTTCTCGCTAGGGCGTGAATACAAAAAGAGGCGGAGGAAGGTTGAACGTAGTATATAGCACGGGGGGGAGAAGAGGGCGGAAATATCGCGAGAATACACTCCTTCTGCCCTCTTTCCTTTTTTTTTAAATTCTCCTCCCCTCACCCAGCAGACTGTCAGTTTGAGATGGAGTAGCGCATGCGCAGAAAAGAATGTGGGGGGGTAATGGGAGAAATAAAAAGATGGAGAAATGGGCGGGAAAAATGTGGGCGCGCGTGCGCAGGAGGAGAAAAAAACTGAGGTAAGAATATCAGAGAACATAGGTGGGAGGGGGAAAGGAGCAGATTTTGGGGAAGTTACCTTTTTTGGATTACAATTCCCAGAGTTTTCTTCACCAAAAAGTTCTGAAATGTGATTTTAAAAAATCAAAAGTTTTTATATCTTTAATTTATACCACACCTTTCTCCCAGCAAGGGACCCATAGCTTACAAAAAATTAAACCAAAGTGAGGCTTTGATTTACACAAGCAAAAAAACAAAAAAAGCAATTCTATTTTTTTCTTAAAAAGCACGTGAGTCAACAAGTTTAAAACCGTTAAAGCATTAAATACTGTCCTTGAATCCTGTGTTTGAAAGAAGGCGGGATATAATGATAATGATAATAATAATTATTATTATTATTTATATCCCGCCCCTCCCAACGGATCGAGGCGGTACTACAGCAGTACATCAAATACATTAACATATCAACAAAATAAATAAAAAGGACAATGTAATGCGTTCAAACCTTCCGCCACAGCAAGATAGGAATCAAAAGACTTGCTTAAAAATAAAAATAATGCAAAGGTCTTTGCCTGTCAGCGGAAAATAAGGGGGATCTCAGTGGAAGGGATTTACACAGGTTGGGAGCAGCCATTAAGAAGGCCCTGTCCTGTGGCAGAAAAAAAAGGGGCAAAAATTCATCTTGCCCCACAGGGACAATTATTTGTAATAATTAGTTCCTCTTGTCAGACTCAAAGTGTGTTTCATACAGACAAAAAGTCCCCAAAATGGGAAACTGTGGTGACTGGAAAATGCATTGTCCCTGGGATGTATTAATCCCAGTTAGAGCTCTCCAGAATGGTGGAATAACCTGAATTCAGTACCTTGGAGAGATACCTTAAAAAAAAAACTGGATTAAAATCTCAGGATCTCATCCCTATTCCAAAAACTGATGTGGATTTTAAAAGACAGACCAACTGAAGATTTTTTGAAAGACTAAAAACTATTTGGGCGGGGGGGGGTGAGCAATAAGAAATTTAATGATGTAATAATCTGTGGTTATGATTATTGGTGCAGTATTTGATTTAATCTGTATGCCGATTTATAATCTGAGTTCAGGTTATTTTTCATTCCAGGTTATTTTTCATTCCAAAGTCTCCGAGAGGGAGGAAAGTGCATTTTCAGCGTGCGAATCGACTCCGTCCAAAAATCCTGAATCACAAGAAGGCATGGGGGAGAGCGATGAGGCAGAAAATTGGCACAACGTGCCCAGAGGAACTCTCACCCCCTGCTGTATTGTTCTGTTCTTCTCTCGTTCTCAGCACCCCTTCCATCTGCCAAGCCGCTCGGTGTTGCTAACTGTCCCCATAGCAGCCAGAAATGCTTAAAAATAGAATTGAACAGAGAGTATCTTTCGTTCATCCGCTACGCTTTCTGCAAAAGGCAAAACCTGCATTTGCTACCCGCTGGGTTGATGGGTGTTCGTCGCGTGTTGCGGCACACAAAGACTCACATGTGCGTTGGTGTGACAGAGAGGCGTTATTGAACTATTTGACCAGACAGAGGCCACGGCTGAATTGAGATTGTGGTTGTTGTGTGCCTTCAAGTTGTCTCCAACTTACAGCAACCCTAAGGAGAACCTATCATGGGGTTTTCTGGGGCTGAGACAGTGTGGTGCAGCCAAGGTCACCCAATGGTGGGGAATTCGAACCGTGCTCTCCAGAGTCATAGTCTGACACTCAAACTACCTCTTTGAACTGAGATACAGCCCTAAATTTCTGTCTGTCCACTAAAAAAGAGAGAGCTGGCCAACATGTTTTCAGCAAACTTTTTATCGAAATATGCATATGTGAAATGATATAGCCAGGTCAGTGAAAACAGTTCCTGTCTCCAGGTCAGCATTTCTCAGCATTCATCCTTCCAATGAAGTCTCTGTTTCAGAGGCAAGCAGGAGCAGCCAAAACACTTGAGGAAAATAATTCTCTGTTTTCTTCCTCAGCAATTCCCTCCTGTCACCGTTGCTTCCGTGTCCCTGATCCAGAGTTCAAGGTGAAGCAAGTGCTGGATCCTCCTGAGGAATAGGTGAGCCAGCCACTCGTGACTGGGGCGTGGTGGCCAGGAGTGAGAGATAGGGGTGCAAGGGGCAACTCAGCAGTCTGGGTGGCACCATCATCCCTGTGTTAGGCAATGCTGCTGATAATTCAAAAATGGGTAGACGGAGCTTCCAGGAAAGAGGCAGACTTCCTTTCTAGTAATAAATCAGTTCTGCATAAGGTCTGTGAGGGTGGGGTGCGTGTTTAAGTTGTATGTCAAAGGTGGAGATGCTGCTGCCCCGTGGGCTATTTTTGAGAATCCATCAGTATCCCCCTGCCAAAAAAAAAAAAAAAATTCCTGGCTTACCAAAAGGCAAAGCATACAATAAAAATACCATACAAAATAAAATTGAAACAGTATTAAATGACAAGGGAATTAAAATCAAAGCCTTCTTTTAAAACAGAGATTAAGAATATTACAGCACCATAGAAAGGCCTTTTCTTTTTAAAAAGGCTTGCTGGAAAAGAAAAATCTCAACCTGACCCTGAAAGAGCCCACCTGCCTTCCCTAGGAGTGTGGGAGCAGCTACCAAGGGGGCCCATCTTTTGTGTTCCCACCAACTGTGGGATAGAGAGGGTGGGATAGAGAGACAGAAATCCCCTGCATATCTTAAACCTGGGGCAGGCTCACATGGGAAGATATGATCCTTCAAATAAGAGGGGATATGATAGCCATGTTTAAATATTTGAAGGGATGTCATGTCGAGGAGGAAGCAGGCTTGTTTTCCACTGCTCCAGAGACTAGGACATGGAGCAATGGCTTCAAACTGCAGGAAAAGAGATTCCACTTAAACCTCTGGAAGAACTTCCTGATGGTCAGAGCTGTTTGGCAGTGGAATAGGCTGCCTGGAATTGTGGTGGAGTCTTCTCCTTCTTTGGAGATTTTTAAGCAGAGGCTGGATTGCCTTCTGTCAGGAGTGCTTTGATGTGGGTTCCTACATAGCAGGGAGTTGGACTGGATGGCCCCTGGGGTCTCTTCCATCTCTATAATTCTATGATTCTACAAAATAAATTGCCTCAGCCTGAGCTGAGTACACTCTGAGTTTCAGTCCAAATTTTTAAAAGGGCTGTCACGGGTGTTGAGCCATCCCCCTAAGTTTGGTACCTTGGGGAGCTCCCTTAAAGTTCAGACTGAAATCTGGAGCCGATTCATTGCCCTCCCCCTCTGCCCACATGCCCTGGCATAGAAGTCTTTGGCCGCCACCGCAACAACATATAGCAGTTTTGTTGTTGTTTGCCAAGAAAGGAGGAGAGGAAACGATTCTTGAGAAGTCGGCAAAAGTTCACCGTGATACAGCTGGAGGAAGGGACTTTGTCCATATGGGCTCAGCGCCCACCTCAAATGGGAAAGGAGGGAGTTTCTGGATACATGGGGCAGGGGTGAGGTGGCTGGATAAGAGTTATTTAGATAATGGTTACCCAATTTGTCCCTCCTGTAATGACTGCTCTTCTCTCTCCATGAATCTTTGGCCCATTGGCAAACGGGACAAGAGGAGGGACTTAATGTACCTGACTCGTTCTTTCTCCCCCTGCTTGGTTGGAATTTAACCTTTGCCACATCGTAGGAAGAGGTTCTGGCTTGGGCAGAGGGACCCAAGAGGCAAAAAGACAAGAGAGAACCCACCACAGCCCTCTCTGTCTGGCCGCAGAAGACTTGCACTGGCATCTGAGAGAGAATTGTGTGGAGGGAATCGAAGTCACGGACCACAGGGGTGAGTTTGTGGGTGTTCCCTGTTTCCTGGTGGGGGTCTACATTCCCCTCTAGACCGTCTTTGGAAACCAATGCAATGTAAACAGAAGAGCAAAGGTCAGAAGAACAGAGATGGGGATGCAGCAGAGGGGTAAAATATACCAAATGGTACACATAACCATAACTCTGTTAATCAGAGAAGGCCAGAACAAAAACTTTTAGCTCTGGGATAAATAGGGTTGTCAGTTCATAATCATCCCAGGCACTGAGGCTTCTGGCCAAAATCTGAGATTTTGAGACCTAGGTCCCTGGTGATGTTATTAAGTGTTAAATACCCCAAAGGTACCAAATACTGTCTGATCTTGGAAGCTAAGCAGGGTCAGCCCTGGTTAGTACATGGCTGGGAGACCCCCAGTGAATACCAGGTTGTATTTCAAAGGAAGGAATTGGCAAAACTGCTTCCAAGGATTCCTTGCTTAAGAAAACCTATGAAATTTATAGGGGGTCACCATAAATCTACAGGCGCATATACACACAGACACAGTACAAACCACAGTAGTTTGCAGACTGTCATTCACATAGCAGAGAGAGAGAGACAAACAGACAGAGAAATAACACATTTTTCAGTGTGGAAATGAAGACAGAAATCTGGGCTGAAGGGGCAGTTCCCAGATCAGGTTGAAATGAGGGAATGCTTTCTTCTCACCTCTTTAGGAGAAGGATCATTTAATGTAGCTAGCTTGCTTCTAGTCAGAAGACAGATTGAGAGGAGAGCAGAAAGTGAGCTCTGGTGCTACTGTTAACTGGGAGGAAAGGAGGGAATTAACTGTCAATATACAGATCTCCCCTCGGCCCCAGACTTGCAAAAAGAAGTCAGTGAAGTCGTGTGAATGGTAGCCAGTTGCTACTCTCCTAGCTGAGCTAGGGATTTGCACCCGGACCTTTCCTCTTGCCCAGCACTGAGCCTCCCAAAACTGGAGAATTTGCACCCTTGTCTCCTGCCCAGAGAGGATCCACAGAAACTGGAGACCCAGGCCCAGACAGACCTTTCTTGGAAGTAGAGGCCCCCTGCTTTCTTTGGCATGTAATGTACCATTCTCACCCTTCCCCAAAGCTAGGCACGTCTTCAGTGTTACTGTCAGAAATGAGAATCGGTACGTAGGCGTGAGCTGGAAAATTTTGCATGCAACTCCCTGCCCCCCTTTCTTGGCACAGAGCTCAAATTTGCCAGTGCTTCAGCAACAGCAGTGGAATAACAGAGATTCAGTTCCAAGGACAAATTAAGGGATATATTTTATCTTCATCTACCAAAAGTGTTTGTATTTAACCCTACCGTGTATACAATCAGTCCAAAGCAGGGTGTTATACAATTTCTTTAAAAAATTGCTTCCAATCTGACCCTGAGACTCCAGGGATAGCTACCCAGCATATGAAACCTTTAATATTTATTAGCATGGAAAGTTTACAGATATTCCAACTGTTCAATGAGCAAAGAGTTCCAGAAGTGAGGACTCTAAGAGAAGGAGAAATTGACCTTCTTGCTGGGTTTGAAATCTTACCCGTGTCCTGGGACATTGATGTTCTGGGATGAAGGAGCAGACTGCGGATGAGGAGGAGGAGATTCTGGGAGATAAGGAAGGCAAGCATTATAGTGGAACTAATATTTGAAGAAAGTCCCTCACCATTTGAACAACCATTATCTCTCTAAATGAAGGTCTGTAGAGAAAATCTCTGCAGAAAGCATTCCTTGGGAGAGAATTCTATAGCTTGGGGTCAGACGCCTGGGAAAGCCCTCTCTCCTATGTCCTCACCAAATAAGTCTAGGAGACAAAGCCCTCCTTTGAAGATGCTAAGATTTGAGCTTATGGTTCAGTACCATGGATAGCTCCTTTGAAGTTTGGAATAATACTCCAAGAGGTTTCCCCGCCCTGTGGATGTGGAATACGGAAATGTTGGAGCCACACACAAACCTGGGGCAAAAAAGATTAGGATGAATTTAAGAGAAGAGAGGTGGGAGAGAATCGGAGCAGAAAAGATAACTGGGGCACGATCAGCATGCACACTGAGGCCCAGAGGAACTGTAACCTTTTGGCCATGCTCTTCTCTCCCTCAGTCTTTCTTATTCCTCCTTTTTTCATCCTTCTCAGTCTCTTCCAGCCATGACCTCTGCCAGCTCGACAGCATGGAGCTGCTGGACCTCCTGTTTGACCGGCAGGATGGCATCCTTCGCAACGTGGAACTCGAGTCCTCGGGGACACCTTGGATAGGACCAGATGAAAATGTGAGCCACTTTCTGTATCATCAATCCAGTTGGCGGGGGGGGGAAGTGGTAGCCTTTCAATGTTAGCCCCAAACAAAGAAACCCCTGAGGCCAACGACTTAAAAACCTTGTTGATTGATGCTTCCTGTAGCTAAAGAGTGTTGAAAACAGAGATGGGCAGATGAATGAGATCCATAAGGCTGAAAGGTGTTACCTCATATTCCCTACCCTCCAACTGTCAGGATTTGACAGGGGCTGTTCTGATTAATAATACTAGTAAGAACAACAACAGTAATAACTGAAGGCAAGGCTTACATCTGCAAAATATGGCTTCTAACTTGTTCACAAGGACTCTTTTCCTTCTCTCTCTCCTTGCCAGCACTTGCTGAATGCTCAGGAGAGTGCAGACTTCATCAGTTCCATCCTGGGACCTCCAGACACCGTCCTTGATTCCCCAAGCTGGTCTCCGGCAGCCAGTGACAGCGGAATATCTGAGGACCCCCATTCAGATCATCTGGACAGCCCCCCACACTTTGTCCCCACGGGAAGCCCCAGGCCAATTCAGATGGAAGCTCCCAAGGAGACTTGGTTTACCCCTCTTACCAAGAGGCCTCTCGCCAAGCCATACCGGTTCTGAAAGCCCCGGCCACCGAGCCGAGAGAGACAGAGGTGTCGATTGAATTCAGTAAGTGCTCTATTTCCCCTTAGCAGCAGGAGGAAGAGGAGGAGCTGTGCAAACAAAAAATGTTGATTAAATAATTCTAAAATATTAAAGATAAAATTCGTGGGTAGGTGTATCTTTCACTCCAGGCAGATGGTAACTCATTCCTGTGAGTAGTGGTGACCAACAGCTTCCATGTCAGTTGGATCTGAGAATCCATGCTTGGTTTTAGTCCAAAGCCTGAGAGAAATGATTCCCTACCTTTAGCCCTCCGGGGTTTTTTTTTTTTTTTAGACCTCAAATCCCAGAAACCTCAGGTTGTATGGCCAATGATTAGGGTTTCCCTGGGAAAAGAAGTCCAAATCATTTAGAGGACCAAAGATTGTAGAGGAACTGTCCAAGGTGCTGAACCTCCATATCTGTGGATTCTGGGCTCAACCAACCATTTGATTTTATAATAAATCCACTCAAAAAAAAACAACAACAGTTGACCATTTTCTGTAAGGGATACCATTTTACTACACCTCTGTACATAATGGGACTTGAGCATTGATAAATTTTGGTCTCCATGGGTCGGGGTTCTGTAACCAAGCTGTAGATGAAACCGTAGATTCTTAATTTGGCTAGTCCCTCTAAAATTAAAGCTGAAACCTGGAGCAGAGTAACTGTTCCCACTGACATGTGCCCTAGTTTTTGTTTGTGAAATGATGGAGCTACAGATGAAAACATACCATAAGAGGCACTTCATTTTCAAACAGTATTTTTCAGGGAAAAAAGTGACTCTTATACGCCAGCAAATAGGGTATTCAATACAGCATTTGGTATTTCATATATAATATGTAGCATATTAGCAGCTCAAACCACTGAAAAAACAGCAACAGTATAAGACCATGCACATTTATACTTGGCAAGAAATCAGCTGTACCATTTAGCTTTATGGTGGGAGCATCAATCTGTTGCTCCTAATGTTAAACAACCTGGAGCCAGAGATGCTTATTGATCTACGACAACTCAGGCAAGGACCCACTGAGACGTCACAACAGATCCAGGATAAGGCTGCACCCGACATTCCCAGAATGCTGGTTTGAATGTGCTTTCAGTTCTGGAGGCTTTGCGCCCTAAAACAATTGCTTTCCTCTTCCTTTCCTTGGTAGATATGTGGGATGCAGGGTTTTATCCAGAGGAAAGGCAGGATCTGTCCACTTCCATCCTCAATTCTCCTTCCTGCACTCTGACCATCAAAGACCTCCTTCTGTCCAACAACTGTGAATTGGTGAGTATTTTCTATCCATCCAAAGCAGGCTTGGGAGAACCTCCCCTCCATGGCTTCTTTGGCAGGTTATTCATTCATTAAAATATTTTCTGATTTGATTAGTTGTAAATCAGAAATGCCATGAAGAAACACAACGAAAAAGTTGGTTCTGTCAGTACATTTTGGAAAGAAGTACAAGTTTGTATTTATTTAAATGAACATCTTTCCAACCCTCAAATAGGTGCAAACTTGGATTGAAACTTAGGTTGCAAGAAACCCTCCTTTAATTTTATTGAATGCAGTAAGTTACCTTCTTTTCCCCCCTACTGGTGCCTATAATACACTTGCGATGTGTTTAGCATCCTCAGGCTCTGAACCCAATGAGGCAAAACGGCCCCGGGGCATCCCAAGAGTTGGTGCTGACTGAGGATGAAAAGAAGCTGCTAGCCAAAGAAGGGGTGACGTTACCCACCCAGCTTCCCCTCACCAAGGTAAGGAGAGCATTGCCACAGAGCCATATTCTTCCCACTTGCCCCACAGAAGCCTGGAAACCCACCAGCTAAGCTGTTCCCTTTGCACTCTTTGCAGTACGAGGAGAGGATACTGAAGAAAATCCGCAGGAAGATCCGGAACAAGCAGTCGGCCCAGGAAAGTCGGAAGAAGAAGAAGGAATACATCGATGGCTTAGAGAGCCGGTAAAGTTTGGTTCCACGCTGAGCTTCTTGCCACGGGAGTATTTTCTGTGGAGTTGAACACACAGAGGGCTAAATTAGGCGTGAGAGTTTAAGCGTGCCTTGTAGCCATTTTCTTGTGTTTTTTTAAACTGGTTTTAATTTTATGATAGTTTAACTGCATTTTAGCTTTTGTATCCTGTGAATTTTTGACTATGGCCGTTTTAACTGTTTGTTTTAATCCCATATTGGGGAAAAATGGCATAATTATGCCTTCATCTCCACTCTTCTTCCAGGATGTCAGCCTGCACCGCTCAGAACCAGGAACTGCAAAGGAAAGTGATTCATCTGGAGAAGCAGAACCTGTAAGTAACCTGCTCCTCAGGGTGTTGTTGGCAACTCATCTTTCCTTGGCGTGAAGGCCAGAGACGGTGTGGGAGGCTGTTGGTGATTTCCTTCCACTCCTACCCTGCCACCAACTGCAGGGGCTTCCCCTTATCCCCACCCTTGCTGCCAAAATATGTGGACTTCCTCCTGCCTCACCGCTTTGGCCCCCCACTGCAGGGGACCTTCTAGATGCCTTCATGGTTCTTGTGAGAGACTTGATTTCGCTTATTCCATGGGCCTGAGCTTAAGTTTTTCTGATACTCAGTGTGTTCAGAGTTCACAAGTGAGTTGTGATGATGTAAATACAACTTATTTCCTTAGCACTGTTCTTCCAAAGCTACTGTTGCTACCTCTCCTCTAGAAAACTGCTTCACCTTTCCCAATGTTCTCTAAAATTCTCTGTAGTTTTTCCTTTTAAGATCTGTCTCCATAACATCATATATATTTCCAGCACCCAAGCATCAATTTCCAGTACCTCTTCTTTTTTCCATTGTCCATAAATTCAGAGTACAGAAAGATCAAGATAAGAAATTTTAAATAAGATAATCAAGCTAACATAAAGAATTATTTGCGTTGGGAAACGTAGGTTTGGAAATTAATATATACATATATATATATATATATGTTCCATGTTTAAATACAAGCCAATTGTATGTTTAATTTATGGTTCTAGATGTAGATATATGACTGTAAACATAAAGATGTAAATAAAAAAGAAGTAAATACAGCTTATGCCACTGTAATTCACTAGTAGGGCAGCAGTCCATGGTTTCACATTAAGAAATCTCCCTTCCTAGTTTAATTTTTTTTTTTTCATTTTCATCTAGGTCCCTCCTACAGCAGTTGAAGAAGCTTCAGGCTTTAGTAATGCAATCCAGTGGCAAGGCAGCTCAGACAAGCACATGTGTTGCGGTGCGTATTATTACACATGCAGCTGGTGGGCTGATTTTGCTCCATTTGGTGGGAAAAGGACGTCTGACACTGCTCTTTCCTCACCCTTGGCTTTGCAGGTCCTGCTGCTTTCTTTTGTCCTGATTGTGTTCCCATCCTTCAATACTTTTGCCCACAAGAAAGCTGAGACGGGAGGGGACTTTGTACCTGTGAGAGGTGAGTGGGAGAGACGTGAAGAAAGCTTCGCCTGACTGCTGCATCCCCTGATGAAAATTGGGACATGTGTGGCCAAGCAACCTCAAAGTGGCAAAAGTTATCAATAAGGAAGAATCCACTAGCTAGGAGAGGCTGCAGGAGTTTGCTTTTGCCCGAGCCTCCTGGGACAGGCAGGATTTCACCCTTCCCTCTCCTCTCTTCCCAACCAAGTTAATTGAATGCAAACAACTTTTGTGCTTTCCAGAGACATAGCTGTATGGGCATAAAAAGAAGAGAGGGGGAGAAAATAGGAATGTGGCAGTGCCTTTAAGACTAACTCTTCTTTTATTTCAGCATGAGCTTTTGTGGGTATAAATCCACTTCTTCAGATGCAGTGCTTTTGCACTTTGAACTCAGTTTGCAGCAATGGAAACAAGCTGAGGACAATGAGGGAAACTAGAAGGCAGGAAGAAAACTGGGATATTTTACAAACCTCTGAAAAAGTGGTGTCCAGGGCTGTAGTCCAATGCTCAAACATCACACTGGCTATGAAAAGCTAGAGCTAAAACTGAGTTAAGAGAACCAGTGTAGTGTAGTGGTTTGGGCATTGAACGGCAACCCTGTAGACCAAGGATAATTTCCCGCTTGGCAGTGGAGACCCACTAGGTGATCTCAGGCACATCACATACTCTCAGCCCCCAGAAAACCCCTTGGTAGGTTCGCCTTAAGGTGGCCATAAGCTGGAAACAACTTGAAAGCACGCAACAACTAAACTTAAGCTTAACTGAAACAAAACCCACTAAAAGACTCATCTATTGTTATAAACACAATATAAGCAATCACTAGCTAGGAAACAAGAGAACTTTGACCCACAAGCACAAAACTGGAATGAAAAAGAAAAACTGGCCAATAGAAAGTGTGTCATTCTACCATTACAGATTTAACTAAATTCTCTGCTTTGGTGCTTCCCAGTTTTCTCCAGGTCCCTCCATGACGATGCATCTTCCAGGGTCGCTTTTTCCCTGGCCAAAGAACCCACCGCCGACCAAGTTCCTAAAGACCCAGAGAGACCCCTCTGGACTGAATATGCCCAAGAAACCCGCATTATACAGGAGGGAAGCCAACTATTCTCACAGCTCCACAAGACAGGAGAGGCGACTCATAGGAACAGCACTAATGCCGCTGAGCCCCCTTTCCCCGAAGAGAGCCACCTGGACTTTGAGGGACTCACCGTAGGACACAGTGTGGCATCGGTGGCATGGACAGAACCCCACCAGCCTGGCAAGGTTATATTGGAGCCGACGGAAGAGTTGTGACCCTCTCCTTTTTTTCCTCCCCTCTGTTATGGGGAAGGTGTTGGGGACTTAACTGAGATAGCGATGAGAGTGTGTGTCGGAATATCTTTTGCAGATCCAAACCAGTTTCTCTCTCATCTGGCAGGAAGGGAATGGCACAGATCACCCAGTGGTAAGATTTGTTTAGGGAAGGGGGTTGCCTTTGCTTTTCTCTGAGGCTGGGAGAGTGTGACTTGCCCAAAGTTCCCTAATGGGTTTCCATGGCTGAGCAGGAGTTGGACTCAGTAGCTGTTGTGGTCTCTTCCAACTTGATGAGTCTAAGAATTTGAACCCTGTTCTCCAGCATTGTAGCCCAGTGCTCAAACCCCTACATTATGCTGGCTTTTAAGATTTATTTAGAGTAGTGGTTCCCACTCTTTTTTCACTTGCATGCTCCTTGGAAGCCCTTTTCCGTCAATTGCACCCTTCATAGTAGCAAAATGTTTGGAATTTATACATCTGCTGTTATTTCAAACTTATATGTTGTAACTGTAAATAAATATTATTGGAAAAATGAAAGAGGTTTGGTGGATCTCTCTACGTATCAGAGCAATTAGCAGGCTAGGTGGAAGTTTGAATGCTTGATCCGAACCAGTAGATTGATTGCAATTGGAACTTTTGTACTCTTGATATGTGTTTGCAGTGATTGAAGTAAGTTGAGAACAAAGAGGGAAAGAGCTAGTAGGAGAGAGAAACCAGGACATTGTAAGAGCAGTTGGAAAAGAGAATGAATTGGAACTTTCCTGACCAAATTGGGAAGGTACGTTGGAGAGCTTTTTTGGTTTGGGAATCTGAATTTGAACCTGCCTGAATTCAAAGCCCCACAAAATGGTTCAAAATATTTGTGTCATTTTTTGGAAAAAGGTACTAAATAGGCTCCAGAAATTGCACCATTTCTCAGTCTGCCTTCTGCTCAGCATTTAAAGATGTACTTCTGTGAAAGGGAGCTGTCTTATGTAATACCTGCCGGGTAACCATGGACACGAACCGCCAAATTATGCACAAAATTTAACTTGCCTCCTTGTCTTTTGGCACATCAGTTATTAACAACAAGTTGGAACTATGAGAAACAGGGATTTTTTTTTTCCAGGAGAGATAACCATATTGTCTCACCGCTTCCGCTGATTTCTTTATTAGGTGCCGCATTCATCCTGTTATGCATCCATCCAATTGCAAGCATTACAGAAATCTGCCATTTTTTTTTAAATGTATGTTGGTTTTATAGGAATTTGACATTCAAAATGCCCCCCAACCTCAGATTTGCTCCATCATATACTATTTTTTCCACAACCTTTTTCTATGGTGATCTAAATTAGTAGGGGAAAAATTACTACATGAAACCTATTTCTGAATATATTCATTTAAAACAAAAAAACCCCTCTGTAACTTGGTTATATACCTCTGAACCTTATACAAAGGCTTGCTGCTGTTGCATGCCTTTGAGTTGTTTCCAGCTTATGGCAACCCTATCACAGGGCTTTCCGGGGCTGAGAGTGTGTGACTCACCCAAGGTCAGCCAGTGGGTTTCCACTTTAACCCCCAGGTTAAAAAAAATCAAAATTATATCGTAAACTCTCTCTTGTGTGGCTGCCTTCACTCTTTCCTTCCTATTTGAGCCGTTCTTGCCTTTTTTGGAAGCCAGGTCCAGATTTTTTTAAAAAATTACCCCCTCCTCCCCCAATAACCCTGAATTAAATTTGGGCTCATCTCACAGGTGACGGAATTTGGTGAGGGGCTGGGGCAGTGGAGAGAGGTTTGGTCAGAACAGCCTAACTCTGAACTCAGTTAAGTCTGCCAGAGGTCAATGATGGGAGGGCAGCTGGCTGCTAGGAAGGAACAGGCAAAGGTCAGAAACTTTGTAAGCCTGGCATACTGGTCAGAAGCTGACCTAAATACCCTAAAGGCACCAGATCCTGTCTGATCTTGGAAGCTGAGGAGGTTCAGCCCTGGTTAGTACTTGGATGGGAGACTGCCAACAAATATGGGGTGCTGTAGGGTACATTTCAGAGGATTCCATGGGAGCTTTCTTTTGGTCTCTGCAGTGGCATTGGTGAGGAGGAAAAAGTAACTGCCGGTTTCTAGAAATGGCTGCAAAAGTTAACACAAGTGGGGACACACCCATGCATGTGTGCAAACACATACATAGCTGGAAGGAGAGGGGGAGAAGAAAGAAAGATGTAGCCAAAAAAAAATTGGGGAAAATGTGTATTAAAATTCATTTCTGGAACATGCACTGGAACTTTCCCCCAGGAAACCTAGATGCAGTAAGTGAGGAACAGGGAGAAGTTTGCTGGTGCTGTGTTTTCCTTTTCTGGGAGACCTGCCTGTGAGAATCCTGTTTCATTTAATTAAACTCAAACCACAGACAAAACTTCTGAGACTTTAAAGCATCAAGCAGGTGGAGATCACACACACACCAAAAACCCAGTTTGTAAACTCCCCTCATATCCAAAACGGCCCCCCAAAAAGTATTATCAAAACAAGGAGGAAAAAAGTGTGTGTGCGTCCGTGCAAACAAAGATCAGGTTAATAATTCACCAAAATAGCAGCTAAACCTAACATTCTGAACAGGCTGAAGGAAAGCAGAGGACATGATGGATGCTGAGCACATTTAGGGTATTTTTCCTTTTGTCATACAGGCACATTTCTAGACTTTAGAGCTGCAAGAAGGGGCCAAAACTGAGAAAGACGGGTTTGTTTGGCAATTTCCCAAAGGCTACCAAGAGATGAACAACATAGCTGGTGCAGATCTGGCAGGAAACATTTTAAATTGTACTCCCCTCCAGGTCTTCTGGGATTGTAACTCCCAGCAGCTGTCTATCCCACAAAGGCAATGGGGGAGGAATGCTGGTATCTGCCATCCACCCATACCTGGAGGGCCGCATGAATCCTACCCCTGACTTAGGGTAAACGTAATTCAGTTTCCTGACAACTCTGGGAAGGAAAATAAAAACCTCAGTGCAACGATGGGAGACGAGACAAAGTTTTTAAAAAGTCATATACGAATAACAAACAAACAAAAAGGCTTTCTAAGACATACACAGGCAACACAAACACACACACGCATAGAAAGGGTCAGGTAGGGAGTGGCTCCAATTTTGGCTGCTTGGCTGTGCTGGAGTTGCTGTCCGGTGTGCAAGAATCCCGTTTCAGTGGAGTGCTGCGTCCTGGATCAGTCCCAGTGCCATTGCAATGAGGGGTGTCCTCCTCTTTGCTCAGGAACTTGAAGTCCATGCCAGGTTTCACCCACAGCTTGGCTTCGGCCGGCTCTGCTCTCTCCACCACCACTGGTGCTGTCCATTCAGGAATTTCCAGCCCCAAGAGCTTCATGAGCTTGGTCATGACCTCGTCCACATAGCCATGAATGCGCAGGTTGGCATGTTTGTCCTTGAAAACAAGGAGAAAAGACACAGGAGTTGGTCAAATCCTAAGTCTTGTTTTCCTTTACCCTCCTCCTCTTTTTTTCCTCTTGAGTTGGGTCTGCTTAGAGCAAGTCACACAGGTAGGCTGTGGAGTCAAATTTTCAGATGCAGATTTTGCATGGTGAGCGGATGGGGCAGAAGAAGCTCTCAGCTGAGATGGGAAAGCCCTTGGAACAAAACTGTTATCCACTTGCCATACTACTTGTATTTTTTGGTTTTTTAGGTGTTTTTTTTTTTTTTTTGACAGCGGAAAGGGAGCTGCCAAACAGGTCTACAACCAGACTTGACTATTAAATCAACCCCATCATAGGGATATGACTTGCTAGAAACTCAGACTCAGGCACTGGGATGAAGTGAGAAATTAAATGTAACCAAGGCCATGCACGGTGAGGAAGATGAGCAAACTCACGTGCTTTGTTGGCTGAAGGTTGACGATCACCAGCTTCCCACCCTTCTTCTTGGTCAAGAGAGGGAGGTCCCCGCTGGGCTTGATTTGCAGAGAGGTCCCCAAAGTGATGGAGAGGTCGGCTTTTCTGCAAAAAGAAAAGAGATCCACGGTGGAGGAACGAGGACAACCATGGTGAAGTGTCTGGATTCGAACCCAAGCTGTTCTTGAACTTCACTGAGGGAAATCTGTAACCCACAAGATCACGTCCTCTGCCCTCCCAAGCCTTCTGGGAGGCCACTGAAGCCCCTTAGACTGCTCCCCACATTTTTGGGGAGAAAATTAGAAGAAAAACATGGCAACCACAGGACTGTGACAATTTTCCAGACCTTTTATTTAGTTTGACAGTTTGCCAAAACATGCCAGTTCCTGGATCCCCGAGCCCTCCTTCATGTGGGGAAAATTGTGGGAGGTAAAAACGGCCCCTGGCCCCTTTGCCCCACTCGTTCAACTACAGCATCCATTATTCCTGACCCCTGGTTGTGGTGATGGGACCTCCAGGTACAACAACTTCAGCACAGCTGCCAGTTCCCCTTCTCTTGAGAGAAAAAACCTGTCAAGTCAAGGTCAGTAGAAGCCATCCCTTTATTTCCAAGACGAGGCTCTTCTAGTTATAATCATCATTAGCTTTGTGTATGCACTTGTGTGTCTTCAAGTTGCATGTCAACTTATGGTGACCCCATGAATTTCCTAGGGTTTTCTCAGGCAAGGAATACTCAGAGGTGGTTTTGACAGTTCCTTCATCTGAAATTAGATTAGAGCACCTGGGATTTGTTGGCAGACTCCCATGCAAGCACTAGCCAGGGCTGACCCTGCTTAGCTCCAAAGATCAGAAAGGAATTGGTGCCTCCAGGGTATTTAGGCCCTAACAGAGCAGCCCCTATTTGGCTTCACCTGTGCAGCAAATGGAGTAGAATCACTCATCTTCTAGCATTAATCCCAGTGAGATTAAACATTTTAGTTCTTATAGGTGTTCCCTTATGGAACTAGGCATTATTCTGGGACTTCCCAAGACTTCATTAAAAAAATGAATGTGGGGTTCCACTTGTACCATGCTGGTTGATGGCCAAAACCCATCTCTGAACCCATCTTGTATCAAATCTGCCCTTGGGAACACCTTACCGACTAGCTTCACTAGCAAGATTGAGGTCTCGATCAGGCAGGGAATCTTCCCAGTCTAAGATGGTGTCCATTAGCTTCCCTCTTTAAAAAAAAAAAAAAAGACATTTAGGTAAGCTAAAACAAATGGCAAATTGAAAATGAAACACACACATCGTATTATTGGTGAATAAGAAAGTAAACCCTGTGATGCCATTATTTTAAGTGCTGGACTAGGACTCTCGGAGATCAGGGTTCCAATTCCCATCTTGGCCCTGGAACCCCAGTGGGTGATCTTGGGTGAGACACACTCACCCTCAGGGGAAAGCCATGGCAAAACTCATCAGAAGAAATCTTCTTGAAATTTGCTGTGGTGTAGTGGTCTGAAGTGCTGGACCTAGATTCTGGGAGACCAAGGCCTGAATCCCTGCTTGGCCGGAGAAACCCACTGGGTTCTCTTGCCTTTTCTGCCTCCCAACTGAGAGTGAAGCTGGAGGATCTTCCTGCCAGTGACTGACGACTAGGTTAGAGAGACCTACCGGCATGAGCGGAGCCCTCGGTGTTTGGAAACGTCGCACAACCTCCCCGTCGGCTTCAGGCCCATCGTCCCCACGACTGTGTCCCTCACGTACTGCCTTTGGGGTATGAACGCCACACACCAAGAGGAAAGAAGAGGGCCGTTAAGGTCTCCAAGGAGCAGTCAGGCTGTGCAAAAGCAAGGCAGTAACGGGAATGGGGAGGCCTCCCAGCCTGTCACTGGGCTCTTCTACGAGCCATGGTGGGATCTTGTGAGTGGGCGCTGTGGGACTGGAACACCCAACATTCTCGCTTAGGGAACTGCTGTGAGGTGTAGTCCATCGGCCTCTGGAGGGTTGCAGGATTCCCCCTCCATATAACAGACAACAGAAATCAATACAATTGCAAGAACGTGATTATAAAAAGAATACACAAGGCAACTCAGCCCTAAAGATCTTCAAAAAGACAATTCCACCAAAGGGCTAAAAATTTCCACCAAAGGGAGTTGAGACTCTATCTTCTAAGAGACTATCTTCTAAACTGGCCAGCGGGTACGCTTTGCGGGTGCCGAGTTGCGCTGTGACCTCATATCTGTTTGACATTTCCCTTCTATAACTGTGTTTTTTTTAATTTGTTTTGATTTATGTTGTCTGCTTGTGCCTTTTAAGCATTTTGCTCTGGTTTGCATGAAGGCGGCCACCACATAACAGCACAGGGAGGGGAAGGAAGAGAACATACTTGCCACATTTCATGCATTCTTCCACAAACATGTTCCCATGCAGCTCAGCCAGTTTGTCCCTGCAAAGAGATTAAAAATGGGCAGCCGGGGTGTGGGGAAAGGGAAGAGAAGCTTGGTTAGACCAGATGGTTAGCCAAGACCAATTCTTGCATGTCATTAGGCCTTGTTGGAACTCAAAGTGGTGGCCCATTAAAATACCCATCTTAAAAACTAATCTTGGAAAGTAACCAGAAAATGTTCCTTCACATCTGTAGAGTCACTTTGTTCCCACCTATTAGTGACCAAACTCCTGTCTGAACTGTTGTTTGCTGGTGGAAGGAGACCACAGAAAGAGGCAGCCTAGCTTCTTGTGGAAGGGAGTTTCACACCCTGAGAGTCATGGAGAAAGCCCTGTCCCGCAACCCTCATGATGACAGGGAGGTTGATGGGACCAAGAGGTCTCAAAACTCAGGCAGGCTAAGCCAGTTTGAGGGTCTGACTTAGTAAAAAGTGCTGTTCTCTGTCCACTGAATTTCCTACAAAGACGTTACCTGGGGAAGCCAGAACGTACGTGAAGGCCGTCTACATTCTGGCTGACCAAGAACTTTAGGATGCCAGCTCTCTGCAGCCCTAGGAGGGCCATGTGAGTTTGCGATGGCCTTGCATTCTCGAAAGTGGTGTCGAATTTGGGGGCCAGGCCCCGCTCTTCCATAGTCCAAACGCCATTTGGGCCACTACCGGAAGGAAAGAAAGAAGGCAACTTTTAATCTGAGATACTGGATGCTAATCAACTTTCAGAGAGCCACTGGGTGACCTTGGGCACGTTACATACTCTCAGTCTGAGGAAAGCAATAGGGACAACTCCCTGCTGAACAAATCCTGCCTAAAAACTCCACAATAGGTTCTGCTTAGGATGCCATGAGATGGAAATGACTTGAAGGCATACCGCAACAGCTACCAGTTTTCCACCAGAGCTGCAAAATCCACATTTTGCAACGAGGAGAGTGTTTAGGGTGAAAAGACTGATTAAATTGAATTTATACCCCTCTTTCTCTCCCAATATGGGACCCATAGCAGTTTATAATTTACTTAATAAATACTTCATTTACTTTATTCAATTTACTTACTGTCCCTGGCTTTCCAGGGGGTTCAGGCAAGAGTCCAGCCAGGAAATAACAGGCACTGGACCTGTCTCTGTAGAAAATAGGTGCCTTAGCACTAAGCTGTGGTTCAGAGGTGCTCCAAAAGGAATTCCAAGAGCAAGTTACTTGCCCCCTTTTTTGAAGTCCATCAGCCTCTTACCGAAAGTCTGGGATCCCTGAAGACGTACTAATGCCAGCGCCTGTGTGAAAGACGACGTTGGAAGCATCCTGGATCAAGTCTGCCAACTGGCTGATTTTCGTCTCTAGTTCTTCTGGCGGATCAAAGTACTGAATGGGAAATTGGAAGGAAGACAGAAGAGGACAGAATTAAGGCCAGTATCGGTTTCAATAAGAGAGTCAGTGTGATGTGGTTGCTTTTGTCAAGACCGCGATCAACACGGTGCAGAACCCTCCCTCCTCCTTCCCCACTTTCTCCAGAGTCTTAAGAAATTCTGTTTTCGGGATGAAAGCACCTAGAGGCTGGCCCATTCTTGGAGCTTTCCTTCCAAAAAAAAAGGAACTTTCCCAAACTATGTCCATCTCTTTCATCTGCATCATGCACAGAGCTTTTCATTTAACCAAGAATATGATGGTTAAATGCTTGTGGGGAATCTTTTTACAGCGTACGCTCATTGCATTTTTATCTTTAATGTTTCACCTTTAAAAGGATTTTATACTTTTAATGGTATTTTAATATTTCCCTGCATGAGTTTGTGTTTTCATTTCTTTTTAAATAATCAGGTTTGTGGTTTTATCTTGTTTTAGGTTTCATTGTAAGCCCCCCCCCTTGGGTCCCATTTTGGGAAAAGGGAATAAACAGCTTTTTGTAATCTGTATAATTGCAAGAAAATAAAAATAAAATCCAGATGCATTAAAAGGGATGCAAAAGCTGCTCCCCTCCACCCACAGCTCCCAGGGCATCTCAACCAGTATGGCCAGTGACCAGGCAGGGTGGGGGATACTGGGAGTTGTCGTCCAAGAGGGTGATATTTGCAACTATGCATTTTGAGCTTTCAATAACTTAAGGGGATTTTTGCCTGGACTCTTTGACATCACCCTTTCAACAGAAGGGTTAAAAAGGGGGCCAGGATCGACCAAATAAGGCAATTTAACTCTACCCTCATCCTCAAAAACTGGTGCCCACTCCAATCCCCCCATCTAACAACCCCCAGCAGCCAGTATGGCCAAGAGTGATGGGAGCTGCAGTCCAAAGCATCCGAAGTAAGGGGAGAAAGCGTGCCCCTCAGGTCTTTTTGGGGGGCCTAGAGGGGGTGCTTCCCCCCCATGGAGGGTTTCCATGGCAACCCTGAAGGGTGGGGCTCTTTCTTTCTGGCTCTCACCTCCGGTAGGCCGCACTTGCCCTTGTCCGAATAAGGCGACAGCCCCGCCGCGTAATTAACCGACATCCCCTCTCCTCTCCCCTTCTGTTCCCTCCCTCCCCTGGTTTTTACCCGGTTTTATTTATTTTTATTTTTCAATAAACTTCCCTTCTTCATTTCCGGTCAGAGAGGCCAGAAGTCATTTCCTTGCGCAATCGCAGTAGATGAAGAAAACCTGGGGCTCCATCTTTGTTTCTGGCGCCAAGGCCTTCCCGCCCTTTTTTAACAGAGCAACAGGAAGTGGCGTCACAGCCGTTGGTTCCTGGGAGGTTCGTCGTCTCCTGCCCTTTTTTTTTAACGAGGCGAAAGCTGAAGGGCTCTTATGTTTGGTTTTGGCCGAAAGGCTTTCTTTTTAATAGAGGGAGAGGTAGAAGAAGGAAGAAAGAGAAGGGAGAGCGGCCGTTTTTGGTTTTGTCAGGGAGGTTCTTGAAAGAGAAGGCGGCCATATTAACCCGGGGGGAATTCGTCCGCCGCCATCTTGGTTTCCCCTCAGAAAAGCTCCTGCTTCATCCCGTATGCGCATGCGCGAGAGTCAGTCCCTCGAGGCCATGTTTTCCAGGGCGTGACTTGAAAAGACGGCACCAGGTAGCCATCTTAATTATGGGCAAAGCTCTCCATTTTTCCCTATCATCTCGTCGTCCATGTCGTCGCGAAGACCATGTTTCTAGAGGGCAAGCTAATTCACCCTTCCCCCTCTGTGGAGGGAAATAAACAAGGGCGGGGGGGAGCGAGTGGCGTGACGAACAAAGGCTGCGACGCCCGGAGTTGGAGGCGGCAGGTAAGGAAAAGGGGGTGGGGTAGTGGCGGTTCCTCTTGTCTCCCCCCTTTGCCCCCTTCATGAGGTGCGTTTCCCTCACGAGGGGTGGGCGGGAGACCCCTCCCCCCAGCAGGCACAGGTGGAAGGAAATAGGAAGGGAGATAATAATTCTTAATACTTCCTTTCTGACAGTTTGATTCTGAGGGGATTTAATCCACTCCTGGGTCTGTTTCCCCGCCTCAGAAGAGGGATTAGTGGGGTACCCGCCCCCCGAAAAGGGGTGTGTGAGGGAAAAGGAAAGGACACCTTAGTCCTTAAATTGAAATGCGTTTTTCATGTCTTTATTTGATTTATTTCCTGTGTTTCTTTCAGTATTAGTAAAAATAACACAGAGGTAAAACAATGAATAGCACAGCAAGAAAAAAGATCATTAAATACATAAATAATATATAATAAAAAGAAGAGGGAGAGCCAGTGTTTTGTAGTGGTTTGAGCTTTGGACTCTGAAGACCAGGGTTTAAATGCCTGCGGGGTATGGAAATTCCCTGCTAACCTTACAGTATATTTTTATTCTGTATAAATTGTGAATAAAATCTTTTCAAAAATTCTTAAAAATAGTTTAATTGCTTTTGTATGATGTGACTTTTCAACTGTTCTAAGCTGCCTTATGTCCCAAACTGGGTGGGGTGAAGATGGTGATAATATATTTTTTTTCCAGGACTAAGCACCCTGAGGGATGCCCAAGAAGTTCCAGGGGGAGAACACCAAGTCGGCAGCCGCCCGGGCAAGGAAGGCTGAAGCCAAAGCAGCGGCTGATGCGAAGAAACAAAAGGAACTTGAGGATGCATATTGGAAGGATGACGACAAACACGTTATGCGAAAGGAGCAGAGGAAGGTAAGCAAGCCAGATGTGGAAAATAGAGGCTGCCTTTGTCTGTGTTGTCTTTAAACAAAGACTCCCAGAGCCCACTATCTCCTGACTAGGTCTACTATACTGTCAAACAGTTCATTCAGTCAAAAAGTTCATCGTGATGTTAAGGTGGAATCTCTTTTCTTCTCATTTAAATCTATTAATTGATGTTCTAACCTCTTGAGAGTAGACAGCAGGCAACAAGTTGGCTCTGGCTCCATGTTATATGTGATATCTCAGGAAACCCATTCTAGATTTTACTGTAGACCTTTAAGGAGCTCTCCAGGGTATTGAACCCTATTTCTTAGTGTGCTCAGCACCTTGGAGAGGTACTATTTAAATCTTGGAATGGACTCACCATTGCCCACTTATCTGACAGCCCCCACCTTCTGTACTTTCTTTCAGTGTGTCAGTATCACGTCCTCCTTTTCTGAAGGAATTGCAACACCACCTCCCCAATATCCAATTTTCACTTCTTTCCCACAATCCCCCTTAGCAGTCACCAGTGCTATTTTGCTTCTGTTGGGGTAATCTTCTCCTCTTTTAGTGTTAGAGAGACTGGACGATTCAAGGCTCCTTTGAGTGTGTATTCGCACAAAGAAATAGTTCTTTGGAACATGGAAAGACAGGAACCTCCACGCGATGCTACCCAGCCCTAGAAGGCAAGGGAGAGCAAGTGCTGTGTATGTCAAAGGCTCAAGCTCCCCAAGCCTCTTTAAGGGGATTTTTTGACCCTGGAGCCCACAAAAATTGTTACATTTTGACCCTGTTCTAAATCAACACCAACTGCATTCACTGAGTAAGCTGTGATGCTCCTGGTACAGCAGCTGACAAACCAGATTTTGCAACCTTCAACACAGATTCTACAGGGAAATTTGAGAGGAAAAGAGAGGTATAAAAGCTCTGAGGTCTGCCTGGGAATTTCTCCAAAATTGGATCTATAAGTTGGAGAGGAATATGTGTGTAATAATAGCCAACAGAGCAGAATGTGATCAGATCTTTTGATGATGCCTAACAGACAGGTACAGATATGTACCACTGTGTGTAAGGAATTCACTGCCTTTTCCTCTCTGAATGAGGCAGTTCCCAGTCTGACCAGGCGAGGGCATCAAGCCCCTTCTGTCTGTTGCTGTGATTCCTGCATTCAGCACCAGACTATGATTCCGGAGACCAGAGTTTGAATTTTTGCTTGGCCGTGGAAACCACTGGGTGACCTTGGATGAGCCACACTGTGCCTCAGAGGGAAGCAAAGGCAAACCTCTTCTGAACACATCTGGCCCAGAAAACCCTGCAATAGGTTCACCTTGGGGTTGTTGTAAGTTGGAAATGACTTGAAGGGAAACAACAAAGAAAGACCTTCAGATGAACGAACAGCTTAATGTTAAATGTTAAAACTTCATAAGGTGCCTAAATTTTGTTCCAACACAACAAGGGTGCTCAGAGTGCTTGTGCCCTTCAAGGGTCAAAATCTCTTTCCTCTCAAATGCCCTTTTTGCCACATTTCTTGCTCCCTTCCGGCCAGTTTCTAAAACTTTCAGTCACTTGCTGTTTGTAGAAAGGCTTCTCCTGGGTTGAAGCAATAAACATTTGAGCCTTCTAGAGACTCGTAATGCTTCTTCTGGGAAGCATGCAGCCTTTTTCCTAATTATTTTGAAAGCAAGTTGCTAATTTTGGAGAGGTCTAGGAGAGTTGATTCATCCCTGGTTTCCACACCCTCTTTGGGCTGTTAAAGAGTTATCTGGAGAAGTAGAGGGCTGCAGAAACAGCTGGGGGTGGGGGGACACAGGCAGCCCAGGGTTGCATTTTGCCCACCATTCTCGTTTTGTTCCTTTTGCTGTTGGGTCCAGGTTAGAACTTCTTTTGCCTACTCCTGTCTGGGTCTGCAGTTTTCTCCTTGGTAAGAAAGTAGATCTATATTAATCAGAATGCAGTTTTCTCTCTTTTTTTTCATTTTTCTTTTCCAAACAAACTTGCTATAGTTGAGAAGGACTGGATGTATTTTGGGCACAGCATCTGCATTTCCCAGAGGAAGGCATCTGAGCGGGATTAACGATACCCGTGGAGAGGGAAGGATGGTTATTAATAGCATCCCGCTTTGTTTTGGGGATAAATGGCTGGCAGGTGATTCAGAGCAGAGGCTCCCCCCGCCTTGGTAGCTGACAAGGAGGCAAATGCCCAGCCAAGTCCCATGCCAACATTGTCTTAAGAGGGAGAGAATCAGGCGCTCTGGCCAATTCTCTGGAGGCTCATCCGCTAGGTGGCTGGTCCTAGCTTCAGTTCAGCTCTCCTTTCTAACTCCTTCGTTCCAATCTTAAGCAAATGTACAACAAAATCCAAAATCTAGAAAAGACTGATAACTTTATTGGCCAACCAAAAGGCGGTTTGAAAACTTTACTGGTTCCTTTGTCAGGCAAAGAGGTTAAAAACCATACAGGAGAAGAAAAGTGATGGTATTCCTTGAGAACTCATTGTGCTGTTAAAAAAGACAACAACAATTGGGCAGGTTGTGCTTGGGGCTACTCAGTGCTGGACTGAGAGACATCAAGTGCCATGTACTTTGTGCCTCTCCGAAACCCGAGGCTGTTCTTTGGACAACGTCTGGAAATCAAGTCCAGGCATAAAAGCATCACTCGGGTTACAAGCCCTCATGATCTCTCCATGACATTGAACCCTCCCCCGGGGAGTGTGGGGTTCTCCTTTACGAAGAGCACCTGCCTTTAATTTGCTTAATGCTTCCTGCTTCAATGGGGAGATGAGCAGTTTGGCACAGCAAGCATTAGTCTTCGATTGCCTAATTTGACTGCCGAATTCTTCCTTTCTTTCACCCATTGCTCTACTCCCCCACTTTTTCCTCCCTCTGTGTCTGTTTTTCATAGAATCCTAGAATTGGAAGAGACCCCAAGGGCCATCCAGTCCAATCCCATTCTGCCATGCAGGAAGAGATAATCAAAATCACTCCCTTTGACAGATGGCCATCCAGGCTTTCTTTAAAAATCTCCAAAGAAGGAGATTCCACCACACTTTGAGACAGTGTTTCCCTCTGTCAAACTGCTCTTGCCATCAGGCAGTTCTTCCTAAAGTTGAGGTGAATCTTTTTTCCTGTAGTTTGAAGCCACTGCTCCGTGTCCTAGTCCCTGGAGCAGCTTGCTCTGTGTTCCTTTTGGATATTTAAACATGGCCATCTGTCTCCTCATCCAGGTTTCTTTTTTGTTCTTTCTACTGCTTTCTTCTATACCATTTTTGTCTTTAACGTCCAGGTGGGTGATTGCGAAGGGTTTGGATCCATTCCTTTCTTATATGCTGCAGCTTTGTTTCTTAGAAGTGCCATGACATCAGTACCAGTTCTGAGATTTGGTCTGGAAATTGCCAATTTTAAAACCATCTTTCTGTGTGCTGTGGGGGGCACGGGTACCAAGGGATCTGAACAATTACATTTTGGTGGCCATTTCAGTGTGTTTCAGTTTTTGGCAGCTCGAACATTTAGCTAATGGCTTTTTTAAGTGAATATATTCAGTAGTAGATGTGTTGGCCTTGTAGCAAGATGCAGCAGTCTGAAATCCACAAATGAGTGGACTTCTATTGCCCAATAAAATGCAGGAAATGCACCATGCAAACTTACAAAGCTTTCTTGGCTTCTTTGTGAGGCAAATGATGTTTTTAAAAAATTATAGAAGAAAAGAAAAGTGATGTTGGTCTTAAATGGGGCAACCCTCTGCTTTAAAGGTATAAAAATCAGTTTAAGCTTTGAAAAACAGGAAAGACTGAGGGAACTGGGCATGTGTAGCTTGGAAGAAGAAAAGACTAAGAGGTGGCGTGATACCTGCCTTTAAACATTGAGGGAGATGTCATGGAGAAAATGGAACAAGCTTGTTTTCTGTTCCCTCAAAGACTAGAATAAGAACAAGTGGATTGAAATGAGAAGAAAAGGGATTCTACTTCGACATTAGGAAGAGCTTGACTTAAGAGCACTTTGGCAGTGGAATGGAGTTGAGTGAATTCCCCATTTTGGAGGTCTTTAAACAGAGGTGGAATGGGCATCTTTGAGGAATGCTTTAGTTGTATCTTCCTGACTGGCAGGGGGTTGGATTAGATGGCTTTTGGGGTTCCCTTTTTGTTCTGTGTTACAAAGAGCAGAGAGGAGAAGAGTGGGTGGCAAATTGATTTTGATCTCGGAGTGCTGCAGTCCGCACAATGCATCAAGGCGTTATGGGAGGAAGAGATTGCTGACTTTCAAAACAGGAGGGTTCAGTTTCATTCTCCATGGACCCTTGTTTGGAAGGGGGGTAGGGGAAGAACAGCAATAAAATGGCAGTAAAAAAGAATGATTCTCCATTTTGCAAATACTAACAACTCCCTTGAAATATTCAAAAACTAGACCTTATTCCTCGAGTTTCCCTTTGGGTTAAAAACCCCCTTGAGGTTTTCAAAGGGGCTCATTTATATGTTCCCAATGAGAGCCAGGAAAGCTTTATTGTCTCTTTCATGCCTTCTGGGTTGGCTTAATAAAACTGTCGCTGCTCTGTGATTTGGGGAATTTCTCATAGAACCCGCCACTGACTCCCACTGTTGCTGCTGTAATTGTGTGCCTTCTATGCATTTCTGACTTGTGGCAACCCTAAGGCGATCCTATCACAGGATTTTCTTGGCAAGATTCCTTCAGAGACGGTTTGCCAGCATTGCCTTCCTCTGAGGCTGAGGGAGGGTGACTTACTTGAGGCCACCCAGTGGGTTTCCATGGCCAAAGAGGGATTTGAACCCTGTTCTCAGGAATTGTAGTCCAATGTTCAAACCACTCTAGCACGCTGGCTCACTCTGTCTTCCCCTCAGTCTCTGTTCTTATCATCCTGTGTTCCTTCCTCTTATTTTACAGCAGTAATGGGGGGGTCAGTGTTGGGCCCCAAAAGAACTCTTTAGGAGCCCTGGAATTACTCTCAGGGCCAGAACAGAACAGAACGTTGAGGGCTTATTGTCATTCTCTCTCTCTCATTGTCTTCTTCCCTTTGCTTTAGGAGGAGCGTGAGAAGCGTCGCCTAGAGCAGCTGGAACGTAAGAAAGAGCTGCAGCGCCTCTTGGAAGAGGAAGATGCCAAGCTGAAGGGGAAATCACCCAAGTCACAGACCCCAGGCAAAGTCACCCGGGCCCAGATTGACGAGACGCTCCGGAAAGAACAGAAGGAGAACGGAGATGCCGGTGAGGAGCGGGGAACGCTACCGTCATATTGGCATTCCAATCCCGGCATTCTTTAAGCATTTCAGTTCTTGCCAAAACATGGCTACTGATAATGGTCTGGAATGAAGAACTTCCTTCTATTCACTGTTGGGGGAAGATGAGGCCAATCAAAGTGGAGTTGCTAAATTAGGGGAGGATGAACCATGATCAGTCAGTCATGATATATGGGATAGTGAGAAATGGAACATCCCTGTTCGATAGCAGTCTGACTTGGGATGGGGAGACAATAAAAATGGGTTTGAAACAAATAACTTCCCTGGCCTTCATATCCCTTGCTTGTGGGGATGACCAGCTGGCTGCTTTGTGTTTCTGAGGGAGCTGGCGGGGGAGAGGAGGGAAAGGATCCCATGCAAGAGAAGCATTCAGTCTGATCTGGTGGGGCTCCCTCCTCTCTCCCTGCCCTCTTCTGTTCTTGCGTAACATCTCAGCTGTGAGTCATACCATCTATCTCCTCCATTGCAGCTGAAAAGCAGAAAAGTCACCTTGAAATGCCCTTGGAGGAAAATGTCAACCGCCGAGTCCTGGAGGAAGGTGCAGTGGAGGCACGCACCATTGAAGATGCCATCACGGTGCTCAGGTGTGCACGGAGAGCATGCCATAGTGACTTGCATATGTACAGTTGTGCGTATTAGGTGTCAGGAGGATTCAGAATCCCATGCTCTGACACATTCTCAGAACGAGCTTTCCCAGACATGGATTATTTTGCAGCAGAGTTTGCCTGGAGGGTGTGGGAGCCCTGCATTGCTGCTGTGTGTGTCCACAGGCTGGAAGGCAGCTTCAGAAAAGAGCAGGAGCCATGTCACACTGCTGGTTCAGACATTCCTTTCAAATATCTAGTCAGATTTCTTCTCCTCTCAGCCATAATACAAAACATTAAGAAAATTTATGTGTTCTCCATTGTTCACATGAAGATGCATACCCATACGTGAAATTTATTTATTATGTTCTGTGTTTTCTCTGAAAGTGGGACCCAAGGCAACTTCCAAAAAACATTTAAAACAAAGAAATTTAAAATATATACAATTGTAAAAACTTATAATTTTTTTGAGATGTAGTTTTAATGCCTTCTAGTTTGTCAGCTCCCTTCTAAATTTTATTTATTTTTTCCTCTCCCATCTTGCAGTGTCTCCGAGGATCTGGACCGCCACCCAGAGCGCCGGATGAAGGCGGCCTTCACGGCTTTTGAGGAGGTCAACCTGCCCCGGCTAAAGCAGGAGAACCCCAACATGCGTCTCTCCCAGCTTAAGCAGCTCCTCAAAAAAGAGTGGATGAAGTCCCCGGAGAATCCTATGAACCAGCGGCACCTGACCTACAACAGCCAGAAATGAGACTTTTTCGCAGGGTGGGTGGGGATGCAACAAGATGTGTTGTGGGGGGACAGTGTCAACACCATCCTTCCCACCTCTCTGCTCCCCCCATAACCAGTCCTGCCAAAAGTGGGGTCTGTGTGGTGACCGCACCGTGCTGTTTTTAAGGATAAAAGGGTTGCAGATATTTCGGCTCTCCCCTCCTCCCCATCTCTGCTTTGTTGGTTTTCTCATCTTCCTGCTTCTCAGGACTCAGGCTGTGGCTAGGGTTTGCCTGCCTGAAGCTTTTACTGTTCCCTCAGGATTCCTGTCAGGTCTGAGAAAGCCCCACACTTCCCTGCAATCTGGTGGGAGAGGTGGGTGGGATCTTGGGGAAACAGATTGGTAGGTGAGAGACCTCTGGCTCTCCAGTTCTTTTGGACTGCAGTTCCCATCAGTCACCTACAAATGTGGCTGGCAGTAAGTTATAGTGAAGAACATCTGATGGGCCAAAGGTTTTCCCCAGTTCTGATCCAGTGAGCTGTCTGGCATCATCTTTAGGAAGAATCCTGCCCTTGCCTGAACTTAAAGTCAGAGTGGGCGGCTGTGAAGCATCCAAAGGCCAATTCCTCCTCCCCAGGCCCCCTGACGTCCACAGCCCTTCCCACCCAGCATGCCGAAAAGACTTCACAGTATTTTCTTCAGAGTCTCTCTCAAAATGGCAACTGGAAGTGATGAGATGTCGCCATTTTGAAAGAGAGCCCATGGAAACCAGAGGACTTTGGGGGCTGTCTGTGAAGATACTTTCTGGGAAGTTTCTGGGGATTTTCAGGCGAAAATCTTCCAGTAATGTGGCGGAGACATCAGGAGTGTGTGTGTGTTGAGTTTGGCAGCCAGTATAAGAAGTAAATGGGCTAGGCCCATGCTAGCTTTTTCAAATTCTTCATGGTAATTAACTGTGAAAGATACTGTCATTCTTAACACCCCCCTCCAGCATTTTTCTTCCCAGAGACCTATTCCTTCTGACCCCAAAGCGCAATGCTTTCTCTTCTCTCCCCCACCGAGCTGGACCCAGTCCTCCCTTTGATGATATAAAAGGTGCACAAGAATTGAGCTTGGCTTGTCAATGCTTCTTTGTATTTGAAAAGATGACAATATCTTGGGACAAAGGCTGCCTCAGAACCCCTCTCCCAGGCCTGATAATTTTCCTTGCTCAGCGAGTGGAGAAATCTGAGATCTCAGACAGATGACCTTCCTTCCCCTGAGGTCTTGGTTTTTGGCTTGCATGGACGATGAGAATTGGTAGTTTCATGAGCCACTCCAAGCACAGACACACCTAAGTACACATATGCACACATGCTATGTCATGCCACACTAATACTGGCAAAGGCTTGCAGGAGCCTGAACTGAGGAGGTGGATGGGAAGATTTTTTTTTTTTTCCTATATGGAGAGGAGGGATGCTGGTTGAAGTTTGGGTGGCACGCAGGCTTGAAATTTGGGTTGTCTTGGAGAGCCAGAAAGCTGACCACTTTGTGCACAGAAGCTGGTCCTTCGATTGACTTACCTTCCTCCGTCTTTGGAAAGAAAATCCTTCTCTTCTGCCTGCCCCCTCCTTAGATCTGCACTGCTGGGAAATCTTCCCTTTTGGTTCCTTTTCTGCCAGTACACACTTGAAACACTCCAGTTTTGAGGAAGCTGAATGCCTCTCCTGCCAGCCGCTGGGGAAAAATGCTCCTTGCCTTGTTCCTGTTTTGTGCAGAGAACATTCAGCTTTTTTAAAAAAGTAGATGCAAAGCCCTTGATCCATCTTGGTAACTCACCTTTCCCAAGAGAATAAAAGATGTACTTGAGTGGTGCTTTCCTTCCTCTGGTTTTACTGTAGTTTCTGTTGCAAACAGGGAATTTCAGCAAAGTATCCAAGAAATCCAACAGTGAATTGGGTTTGAGTGTCCCCTGGGAAAAAAAAGTTTTCTATTTTCCCCTTGCTATGTTGTCATTTGAAAAAACGTAAATATATATTTCTTTTCTCTCCAGGGCGAGCTCAGGGTTTAGAACCAGTTCTGTGAGTTCTTGCAGGTGTGCAGCACTGATTGGCTGCTGTGCGTGGCATCACAAACCCACTTCATGCTTGCAAGGTATTTATTTATTAACTAATCAGGGCCCTTAAGGTTATGCAAAATAAATTTTAAAAAAATTTTAAAAACATAGAGTAACAGGAAGCAAGCTAAAAATAATACAGATTCCTTCTTAAAAACCATTCTAAAATCAGAGAGTTTTAAAAGCAGCCAGAGTAGATGCTCCTAATTTTTTAAAATAAATTTATATTAATTTTAGTACAAACTAATTCACAACAGTAGGAGAATAAGAACTGCTTGAACAATATGCATGCATAGCTAAAAATAATCTAAGCTAAATCACATTAAACTACAGCTAAGACAGAATACTAAAATGCTAATCTGTTACAATAAACATAGCCCAGCTACACTAATGAACGAAGACACAAAGAACTGATACCCACCCCCTAAACAAACTATAATGAAAAAGAGAAACAGATTAGTAGAAAGTGTATTATTTTGTTGTTACAGATCTGGCTAAATTCAGCTTACTGGAATTACTAATAACCATAGGACATTTCCACACTACACTGTTACAGTGCTGCTATTCCACTTTCAACCTCCCTGTGGAATTCTGGGGTTTTTAGTTTATGGAGGCCAAAGAGCTCTCTGGCTAAGAATCTAAGTGCTCCTCCCTAAACTGCAAACTCCAGGATTCCATAGGGGTGTTGAAAGTGGAATAATAGTTATAACAGTGTAGTCTGGAAAGGCCCCATGATTTTAAGAGCCAAAGGCCACACAAAAGTACCAGAAGCCTTTGTTGCCCGATAGAAACTCAAAAGGGATGGAGCCCGTTTGGCCTCCCTTGGGAGAAAGTTCTTCATTCCGGGTGCTGTCCCAGAGACGACCCCATACATTTCCCCCATCATATACATACACCAGTTTCTAATAGGCCTTTAGTTGTGGTATAAAAGCTTGCAGACTCCTTTAAAAGACGTGTGCACACATGAGACAAAACCATTTATGTTAATATTTAACAGAGGTGAGTATCTCAAAACATGAGCATTTTGCCCACTGGGATAGAGCAAGCTCTCCTAGTTTGGCACTGGAATTATTAGTTATACCCTCCTCATTTCCCCAGGAGTCCCATGGGCAATGTGAGAGAAACCTACTGTGACAGCCATTTTAATGTTGGTACCTACCCAGAAGGGCTGGGTTGGATCTGAACCTTTGGGCATCTGCTTAAAAATGCAAACAAGGACGTGGATGGATTACACCCTGAGCAAGGCCAAAGGGATCTAGGACGCTCCTGGATCTTCTGGGGTGAGGAGAGAAGGAGGTGTCATCATTGTCTCCTGCTTTCTATTTGCCTTTTTTTAAAAAGGCAAACAAACTGCACAGTTATGTGAATGGCATTTTGACGAACTCAGCCTGCCACCCCTTGACGGTGCCCGTTGAATGAAGAGGAAGGGGATTAATGAGAGGACAAAAAGGAAAGAGATGGATCTTCGCTTTGGCTGTGACATTGTCTTGGAATAACCACTGTTATTAAAAAACAGCCCTCATCCATAGACAGCTTGCTGGAAAGCAAACTGCCCTGTTGTGTGTGTGTGTATATGTGCTTTCAAGTTGCTTGTCAATTTATGCTGACCCCATGGACTTCATAAGGTTTCCTTAGGCAAGGGATATGAAATTTGTGGGGTTGCCGTAAGTTGACAGGTGACCTGAAAGCACATGCATGCACACCTAACACCCTATTCAGATTTTCTTCCTGGCATTCATGCTGAGGTTGCCTCCATCTCTTCAAAGAAATAGGGGTTTGCTGGTTCTAGAAGAGTCTCCTGCTCCTGACAGACTGCGGAAAGACAATTTGCCCCTTTTGGGGGGGGGTAAAGAGGGCAGGAAGGAGACAGTCTAGGGAGTCTAGAAGGGCTGCAAAACAGCCATGGTAGGCCATATCTGACCCACGCTTCCAGCATAATCTAATATGGCTGTTAAGACCTTTGGTGGTAAATGTGTTTTTTCTCGGTTTGCAGGAGGACTTTTCCTTCCCAGAATCTCTGTGACCTTGGTCCTAATACACCTCCTTGTGTCCTGTTGGTTCTTTTCCTCCCTTGTGTCTGATTCCCCCCCCCCAATTCTCTCTGGCATTGATTCCTCCTTTGTCTGAAGGAAGCGTCTCCCCGTGTTATCTCTCCTTTCCTGTAAAGATGCCAGGGCTTGCTCTCGGGAGATAGGAGGAGTTTTTAGCTCTCTTCATTTAGCAAGGGCTGAGATAAGGCGGTGGGGAGGGCGCCACGTCCCAAGGTCACACTCTTGCCGGTTTATTCTGCTTCAAAGAGGTCACTGTGATGAACCAGAAGGCTGCGGGGAGAGTCTGGCTTGCTGAATTGGGCCAAGGAGCTGGTTAAAGTGCCAAAGCCTTAGCCCCTTTCCCCAAAATAGGTTCAGCACCATGGAGAGTTCTGTTAAAGTTCAGAACCCAGAGCAGAGTCATTGCCACCCCACCCAGTGATTGTTGGAGCTGTCCAGCTCAGCACACATCCTTGTTCAGAAGCAATCTACCATCCCATTTCCAACCATAAAAAGAGTTTTAAGGCTAAAGCCATTAAGTTGCAGCTTTCAGGTTTTGGGTTTCCCTCCAGATGTTTTGGACTTCCTTTCTCAGAATCTCTCTCAGGGATGCTGTCCTGGAGATTTTCTGCAAAAGGGTTGGACTATATACAGTCCATGTACAGTCTTGTTTCTTTCTGCTTTTTCTTTCTTTGAATGTCTATTTCTATGATCGTGAACTAGATTATGTTAAAAATTAAGAAAGAATTTTAAAAATTTTATTTGTAGAAATCCATGATATAAAACAGGACTTAGCATCTCAAGCAGCCACTGATAAGTCTGGGCACTGAGTAACTCCTACCTGAGTCATCCAAAATAATAACATATATTCAGTGTAACTCCTTCCTTGATTGACTCATTGAGAAAGCTGGCAGAAAAAGAATCAAAACCTCCCACACACCTTTTAAAAGGGGAATTGCGTCTCCCCGCTGGTGTGGATTTCTGCAGTAGAAAGCAAATTTTGGAAAGGAATGGAAGTGAATATTTGCCAGGGAGGGGGAAATCTTTCCTGAAACCAAACATGACCAAGTCTCCCCCCCGCCCCCACTGGGAGATCTTCTCAAATTGGGAAGAATTTTCTTTGTTAAGGAAATCTGGCCAATCCATGGAAGACGAGAGCAGCTTCAAAAAACTTGGATCTCAGATAGTGCAGAATAGAGCCTCCCCGTGCAAAGGGAGTCTACCTCTTAGCACTGGTAGACAATGGTTGCTTTTTTTGTTTTGCTTACAGGCTTTTCAGAGACCTCTGCTTGACCAGTGTAGGATCAAACAGGATGCTGGGGCCTCTACTACATTTTCAGATCTACCAATTTTACGTTTGAAGAACTGCAAGAGGTAGTGTGACACAATAGTTTGAGTGTTAGATTGTGACTCTGGAAACTGGGGTTCAATTCCCTGCTTGGTCATGGAAACTCACTGTGTAACCCTAGATAAGCCACTCTTCTCAGCCTCAGGGAAAGGCAAAGGCAGAAACCCTCGACAATCTTGCCAAGGAAGCCTCACAATAGGATCACATTAGGGTTGCCGTAAGTTCGGAAATGACATCACAACACACAATAACATAATTCTCCCTTACAAACCTGCCCATGAACAAGATAATCTTTCAGTAATCTTTCAATAAAGTCACTGGCCCTCCCCCACCATCCTCCTGATGCAACTAAAGAAACTCAGCTAGACAGAGAGTGAGGAGAAAGGGAGCAGAAACAGCTCCATTCTCAGAGGCTTTGCCTGCCCCACAGAAACCATGGCAAAAGGGTCAGCCATTTAGTACAAGTTTGTGAGGGCGCTCAACTACACGGGAATCTTGGTGGGCCGGTTTTGCCTGATCAGCTTGATGTGGGGTTGTTTGTCAGCCATTGCAACCTAGTCTGGTGTGGGGCTTGAACCATTTCCCTGATTCCATGTCTATTTAAAGCTTTCTCCTTGGCTGCCTTTCCTTTCCTTTCTTTTGTCTGGCATTAGACTATTAACTCTCTTCTCGGCTCCATGCTCCGCTCGGTGGCTGTCCTTTCCCGAGCGCCGCCATTTGAATCCCCTTGGGATGTCGCGGGGGACACCCGATTACGGAGTCTCTGCACGTGCGCCCGTCTATTCATAGCACGGCTCAGAGCCGCCTCCGCTTCTCGCTTCCCCCTTCCGCCCCTGGGGTGCCCTCCCTTTGCCTGGCAACCCGCAGTCAACCGTGATCGGCTGTGCGTGGGTGTGCGGGAGAGGACGGGGAAATCCTTTTAAAAAATTTCACACATTCATGCACACCACACCCCTTGTGCAGCCTTCCTGGGGCTTCAGATCTACTGGGATGCTTGCAAGGGCAGGTGATGATGATGATGATAATGATAATGATAATGGCGACTTACATGTGGGAAATAGAATGGAGTGGTTTTATACCATCCGTATTCACCTAGGGGCTGCAATGACATAGAACCCTAGAGTTGGAAGAGACCCCAAGGGTCATCCAGCCCAGCCCCATTCTGCCATGCAGGAGGACACATTCAAAGCATTCCCAACAGATGGGCATCCAGCCTCCATTTAAAAACCTCCAAAGAAGGAGACTCCACTACACTCCCAGGCAGCAGCGTATTCCCCTTTCAAACTACTCTTACCGTCAGGAAGTTCCTCCTAAGGTTTAAGTTAAATCTCTTTTCCTGTGGTTTGAAGCCATTGCTCCATGTCCTAGTCTCTGGAGCAGTGGAAAATGGGCTTGCTCCACCCTCCATATGACATCCTTTCAGCTATTTAAACATGGCTGCGATGTCACCTTCCTTTCTTAGCTCCCTGAGCCACTTGCAAGGTTCATGGTTTCCTGACCTTTGACCATTTTGTTTTGCCCTCCTCTGGACACATTCCAGATGTCAATATTCATCCATTGGGGATTCATTTATCCATTGTGGATGAATGAAAATAAAGGTTAGTGATAGCCATCCTAGTTAAAAATAAAAACGGTTGAGCAATTGAGCACTTTGTAATAGTTCCTAACAGAAATAAGGAAAATCGTTGTTAATAATGAAATTGTTTAAAATCGTCATCATTGTCATAAATAAAAATCACTGTCACCATAGCTAAGTATAATAGTTAAAAGGTAATGGGTAAAAATAAATTGACAAAATAATAAGAATGGGAAATATAAGTAAAAACTATTGAAAATAAAATGTTTACAGTCAAAGGTAATTAAATTAGTATATGATGAGGATGATCATTATAATGCCATGCACACAATGTCTTATTTATGTGTGGAGGGATGGTGGTGAATCACATGGATCCTCTTTCCACCCCACCCATGCTGGTAAATGCAGATTATTTTGGGAAATGGGGATTCCCTCCCCCCTGCCCTCCCCGTGGAGGGGGTGGAAGAAGACAGCAAAGGGAAAAGCCAAGAACATCAGAGATGAATTATTGATTTCTGGCATCTGGCTGCTGACCTTTCGAAAAAAAAAAAATATATATCTGAAAAGAAAATTATCCTTGTAAGCGGAGGGATGGGTGCAGAGTGGGGAGGAAGAAAGTGGTCCAGGCCCATCCACGTTGCCATGGCGACGGGGCATCTCTCTCTCTCTCTCTCTCTCTCTCTCTCTCTCTTCCCTCTGCAGAGCCCGGGAGGGGATGCGATGTGTGGGTGGATGGCGGAGGGGAGGGAGGAAGAGGGGGGAAATCCATGTTTGAGAGTCGAGTCACGAGAGCATGGCGGGGGGGGGAGTTGCCAGAGAGGAGAGGAATCCTCTCTGCGGAGCGGGGCTTCCCCCAGAAGGTGGCAGGGGCGTTGCTGGATGGCGTGTTCCTGAAAGGCAGGGAAGGCACGTATTGTGGCGGGGGGGGGAGAAGAAAACCTAGGAAGGGAAGCCTCTCCCTCCCTCAACAGAAAAATGTATATTCCAGGCTCTCCGTGGATTCCTCCCCCCATGCCACCCTCTCACATCTCTCTCAGCCTTTTCTTAAAGAGAGAAAAAAGACTCCCACTTCTTCCTTCCCCTTCTCAATTTTCTTCCTACTGCGTACCATCTTGTCTCTTTACCATCCATCCTTAATTCTACCAGTTTGTTTCTCTGTCTGTCCATCTATCGACCTGCCTCTTGTCTTTGTTCTACACACCTTCCTTCCTTGTTTTTATTCTTTTCCTTTTCTTTTCTTCCTTTCATAAGCAAGAGATGTATTCCCACCTCCTTCTGCCTCTCTGGATTTCCTTTCTCCTCCATACCATACCATACCATACCATACCATACCATACCATACCATACCATCCTCTCACTCTATCATACCTCCTTCTGTCTGTCTGTCTATCTATCCTTCTTCTCTCTGCTCTCTCTGCTCTCTCTTTCTTCCCTTTTCCTTTCCCTCTCAGCCTCATCTTCTGCTTTGTTTCTATATTTGCCTCTCCACCTTCCCTCCTTCCTTCCTTCCTTCCTTCCTTCCTTCCTTCCTTCCTTCCTTCCTTCCTTCCTTCCACAAGAGAGAGAGAGAGAGAGACATTCTCACCTCTTTCTGCCTCTTTCTGGATTTTCTTTCTCCTCCAGGTCATCTTCTAATTCTCCCTCTGTTTCTCTCTTTCCTCTCCTGCTTCAGTCTGTCTGTCTACTTACCGAAATGCTTTCTTTTCCTCTCATGTCACAGCTTTCCCTTCCTTTTCTTTTTTCTTTCCTTTGTTTCAACCATGAGCTAAAATACATTCCCAGCATCTTCCTCCTGTGTGGATTTCCTTCCTTCTCCATATCATCCCCATCTCCTGTGTCTGTATGTCCGTCCGTCTGTCCATCCACCCACCCATCTAAATGCCCCTTCCCTTTCCCTCCGTCTCTCCCTTATCTGTCTGTCTGTCTATCCATCCATTTGTCCATCTGCCCACCTAACTATCAAGTATCTTCTCCTACCACTACCCCTTCCTTATCCATCTATCTGTTTACTTGTCTACCTATTTACCTATCTACCTACCTACCTACACCTATCTTCTCCCATCTGCTTCCCCCTCCCTTTCCCTCCCTCCTTCCTTCCTTTCTTCCTTCATTTCAAGACATAGAAGATATATTCCCACCTCCTTCCTTCTCTTTCTGGATCTCCTCCCTTCCCCATGCTGCCCACCGAGATATTTCTGCAGCCCTCCAGCATCCATGGCCTGCTTTTTTTCTGTCATCTCTCCCAAAAGGTGTGTGTATGGTCTGTTTCTCCCAAAAGCATTCTGGAGCTCTAAATAGTTTGCAGCTGGACTCCCCCAGCCACCACTTTTGACATAAAAAAAAAGCCCCCTAATTTTTCCCAAGCAGGAAATGGACTTCTGGATACTGTTCTTCCCTTCTTGGGGTGGGTATTTTTGGAAGTCTGTGTCATCCTGAGAGGGTACCCTGGCAGAAAATCAGTTCCCAGCCTTCCTGAAGTTGCCCAGACCTGGTTGGAAGAGAGGAGGAGTATGCCACCACCTTTTCCACAGTCTTTCCCTGGGTTTCGCCCCGCTCTCGTGGAATGGAGAACAGAGTCCCCAGATGTCTTTCCAAAAGACTTGGCCGATTTCACATTGGCTTCTTGAACGTTCCTTGGCAAAGTTTGGTCTGACCCGCCAAACAGGCTGCCAGTGTTGTCTGGGTTTGGCTCGGACTCCTTGTTTGCTCTCCTGGAGGTTAGTGCCATGTGCCCAACAGTTCCAAGAAAGCTCATCCACTCACCGATTAAATTCAGTCCACTCTTGCCAGTCAAACTCAGCATTACCGCCTCTGACAGGCCACTTCAACTTTCCAGGGTTTCGGGCAATATCAGAAGTGGTTTGACTGGTTCTTTCCTTCGAAATGGAGCCTACAGCACCTGGGATTCATTGGTCATCTCCCATCCAAGTGCTAACCAGGGCTGACCCTGCTTAGCTTGCAAGATCTTTCCTGGGCTGCTCCCTTACCTGGGCTAACCAGACTCAATCCCACTTAGCATCCCAAATTGGGCAAACGGTTGGGAAAGTACGGTGGTTTTAAGAAACCCTGGAGGGTGATGGATTTGGTGGTTGTGGTTGCATGGAAGGCAGTCCCTTTCCTTTTTCTCCCTGCTCGCCTCCCCCTCCTCTCCTCAACCCTCGCTTTGGCAGACGCTCTCGTCACGCTCCAGGTATTTCAAATAGCTTGTGTCAAAGATGGTCGTTTCCCCCGACGGAGAGAGAAACACTGAGCGGAGCGGCCATAATGGAATGGCAAATTCAGCCTCCACCCAGCTATCAACCTGAAAAGCACAGCAGAGGGGAGAGGCCAAAGCATGACCAGAACTTGGGATATTTCTGGGGGGAGAAGGGTGGACAACAAACTCCTAGAATCCCCCTAGCCTTTGGGCTTTGGGAGCAGGGAACAAAATGTGGGCGGTGTGCTCCTAAAAATAAGGAAAAAATTTTCCACCTCAAGGCTGAAAGGTCAGGAGAGATCTCAAAAGGGGTGTTTCACACAATGGGTTATGAGACCTGCGTGCGTGTATTTGTGGAGGAGCATTTGCTGTGACTGGAGAGGAGAAAAGGTCCTAGGCTCCAAAGGACAAGGCTGTCAACACATGGAAAACAGCCCTTGTGAGAAAACAATACGGACAGGCTCGCCACCCTTCCCACTATTCTCTGGACGGGGAAAATGGTTGGCACAGCACCGCTAGCACAAACACACGGGGGGAACAAAGCTGAGCTGAGAGTTGGCTGTGATTGTGGTCCAAACAATTGGAGGAAAGGAGAGGAGAGAAAGCAGGCATGAAGGTCAGCTGGGGAGAGTTGCATGTTCTCCGTTCCTTGGGGTCAAGACAAAGTTGTGTTCTATATTCAGCCTCAGCAGGGGTGCCTGGTCAGGCTTATACTTTTGGGGCTGAGAGTGTGTGACATGCCCAAGTCACCCAGTGGGTTTCCATGGCCGAACGGGGAATCAAATACTGATACCCAGGGTCATAGTCCAGTGCTCCAGTCACTACACCATGTTGGCTTTTGTCTTCTGTCTTACCAAGCATTATGAGTTGTATCTTCTCATGATATGTCCAAAGTACAAAAGCCGCATTTTAGCTATCTTGGCTTCTAGGAAGAGTTCAGGCTTGGTTTGCTCTCGGACCCATTCCTTTGTCTTTCCAGCAGTTCATAGTATCTGTAGAACTCTTTTCCAGCACCACATTTCAAAGGAATTGATGTTCTTTTTATCACCTTCCCTATCCGCCTTTCACAACCACACAGAGAAATCGGATATACAATGGCATGGATCACCCCTAACTTTAGTATTCAGTGATATATCTTTCTGCTTCAGGACTTTACACTTTGCAATCCAACAATGCCCATTTTCTGACTATGCTGGCTGGAGTTGACTGGAACTGAAGTCCAAAATACAAAAAGAGTCAATGTTGACTTGTCCTTGCCTTGCATAAATCCTTGTGCCTTCATTTCTGACTTATTAAGGTGAATCTATCATGAGGTTTTTTTGGGCTGAGAGCATGTGACCCACCCAAGGTCAGCCAGTGGATTTCCATGGCCAGGCGGGGAATTGAATCCTAGTCTCGGGTCAGACCACAACACTACGCTAAGGGGACAAATGGGAAAACAAAGGGATATTTCATTTTGGCAAAGCTTCCCAGATATCAGTGACCCTATAATTGTCATCATCATCATTACCGTCATCATCATTATTTCTTGCTCTGGTAAACCTACCCTCTGCACCCCTTCTCTATTTATTTGAGGGTAAAGTGCCAAGGGGGAAAAATCCAGGCTCAGAATGTTTCTTTTGGAAAAGGTTATCAAAAAAGAAAGCCAGCCAGAGAGAAAAACAGGGACAGGGAAAAAAAAGAAAGAAAATCCCAGCCTGCTTTCCCTCCTTCCTACGCTCCAGGAACGCCCCTCTCCCTCCCCGGGTAGATCCCTTGCTTCTTCCATCAGCCAGGGAAACCCCTCTGCCAGGCAACGGTGCTGTTTCAATTACCGTCGTGAGAGAGCGAGAGAGACAGAGGGGAAAGGGAGGGAGGGAGAAACGAAAGACACGCACACATTGACGGAGGGTTTGCTTTTGTCCTTCACTTGCAGGGAGCGCCAAAGGAGAGGCAGCCAGGGCGGCGGTGGCCAGTGGGCAAGCCCTGCTCTGGGTTGTCTGGGTATTTATAGACCCTTGGCCCAGGGTCTATAAGCAGAGAGGGGAGACACCTGGAGAAGTACCAACACAAGGGTGTCTACTGCTACCTGCCTCTGGAAAAAAAAATCCCAAAAAGGGGTGGAAAAAAAAAAGAGAGCAATGGAATTTGTACTTCTTTCAGCCACAGGTAAGTTCTCATCTCACCTTGAACTTGGGTCATGGTGGCAGAGGGGAGTGGGCTTTCAGACGGGATCCCCGTCTCGACTTTCTGAGCAGCACAAAATTTCTGATTGGGGAACATGGGGAGACTCATAATATTGGGGGTGGGCAACAGCAGAGGGTCTAGGGATCACATTTTGGAATGGGACCTACCATGGACGGCATGGTGGAAATTGAAACCTGGAAGCCCACTTCTGGATTTAAAAAAAATGAGGTGGGCTTTTTTTTTATTTGGAGGGGGGATGTTAAAGAGTGCCTAAGGAGAGGCAGGCTGCAACCTCTTTGTAAGATGAACTGCCGCTCCCAGGGGTTTCCTAGAGAAGAATCCAACCTCTTGTATTGGCCAGAAAAAAGCCAGTTAGAGAATCTGGTGGGGTTGACCTCATGGGCCATGTTTTGCTCACCTCTGTGTTATATCGACTCAGACTCAGCTTGGTCCTTTTATCTTGGCAATTTTATCTCCGCCAGAAGGTGTTGTTTTTTTTCTCAGGTTTCTGATGAAGGTCTTACACAGACCTACCTGAAGATGCTGGCAAGTGCACCTGAGAAAGCTTTAGCATGCAAAAATGATGACGATTATTATATTTTAAGTCATTCTGTTGCTTAATTTATCTTCCACCTCTCGCCCCGTGTTGGGTTGCAAGGTGGCTTGCCACATAATTAAAACAGGTAATGTGATGAAAGTGTGATCAATTATACCGGTTCAACTGCGGATGAATTATACCCTTAATGACGATGAAAACATGTGCTACATTACTTGCCTTTGTTCTCGAGCAAGATTCTAGCCCTCATTGTTCTGGATACAAAAGCTGGCTTAAATCAAAGGCTGTCTTAGCCTGAGTGATAATATTGGGTTTCTCTAGCTGTGGATTGTCAACCACTGGATTCTTTCCGAGCTCGGGTATAGCTACATGGAAGGGGCAAAATGAAGAGCTTTGCCCTTCCCCAGCAAGATTCTGTTACCCCCAGTGAAATTTCCCTTCACTCCCCAAATTTTGTTCTGTTGCAGGAACCTAAAACTTCAACCAAGCATTAAGAAATCCAATTCAGGCATCCAAAGAAAAGGGGCAGGGAAAGTGACCAAGGGAATGTGAACACAGCAAAGAAAAGAGTTTGAGGTGTGAGCAATTTCCAGCATCTCTCTCTTACTGCAATGCTGGAAATTTGGGGATAGAAGGAAAGTCTGAAGGGGAAGGGCAGAATTCTTGTTGGTGCAGCAACTCTTGTTTTTCTCCTTTTCCGTAGCTACACCCCTGAGTTTGAAAAGTGGTGCTGGTGGAGAGTCTTGCAGGTAGCACTGACTGCCAAAATGATAATTCAGTAGGCCCAAGAACAAATCGAGCCCGGGAAACTGAAATGACTGAACTATCACACTTGGATAGCTAAAAAGACAAATGAATGGGTCCTAAATCAAGCCTGAGCTCTCCCTAGAAGTCAAGATGACTGAACTGTTGTACTTTGGCCATATCGCAAGAAGACATGGCAAAGAAAATAATGCTTGGTAAGGTGCAAGACAATAGGAAGACCCTCATTACAGATGGAGAGACTCAATCGTGGAAGACACGTCCCTGAATCTGCAAGACCTGAGCAGGGCGATTGGTGACAGAGTGATATGGAGGAATCTCATTTATAAGGTTGCCATAAGCCAAAGTTGACTTGACGACAGCCCTGTCCACAGCATAAGGGGAGATGCTGAGAAATGGACCTTTTTCCATGCCAAGGTCTTTTACTCAGCTGTGGATGCTTCTCCCCGTCCGCCCAAATTGGAAAGGTCCCTGTACTTCTTGGATGAAGGCTTTAAATAGCAACATATGAAACGCTGTTGTTATTAGCTGTGAAGCTGTCTTTCACTTATGGAAATGAGAAACCTCCAGAAGTTCTGGTGCTCCACAGCCTGGCACAGGACTTGCAAATTTAGGACAGCCGTAGCTTCCTTGTTGGAGTCGATCCACCTAAACTGTGGTTTTCCTCTTTTCCTACTGCCTTCCCCTTTGCCGAGTGCTACCATCTTTTCCAAGGAGTTGCATGTTTTGTGATATGTCCAAAGTAGGACAGCCTCAGTTTGGTTGTTTTGGCTTCTAGGGAGAGTTCAGGCTTGATTTGCTCTTGGACCCATTCATTTGTCTTTTTAGCAGTCCAGGGGGATCCATGAATTATTCTCCTGCATTACATTCCTAGTGATTTTCTTTCTGTCAGCTTTCCAGTTTCCACATCCATAGATAGCCGTGTCAACAGACCAACTTGAAAGCGTGCAAACACACATGCACACATGGAGATGGTCTTTGAGATGATTTGGACTCAAGCTGTTTAGAACTTCAAAGGTCAGAACAGCACTTATGACCCGCTGGCTATGTTTTCTGGGCAAGATTTATTCAGAGGCAGTTGCCCACCATTGCTTTCCTCTGAGGCTGAGAGAGTGTGATTTGCCCAAGGCTTTTATTTTTTAGCTGAGCGGGGATTCAGACCCTTGTGGGTCCCAGAGTCCTACCTCAGCAGAGCGCCACCCCATGTGGCTCTGAAGATTTATTCCAAAGTCCTTGTTCTGAGGCTGAGAAAGCATGACTTGCCCAAGGTCACCCAGCAGGTTTCCAGGGCACTTAAACCTTCATTTGCTCTGACTCTCAGCTCACCGCTAGCATAGTCAGGATGGGGAATTAAAACTGAAGGTAGAACTGTCCACCTAGCTTTGCTTGGATAAGCAGAGCCCATGATTCTCCCCTGTAATGCAAAGTTGGCACAGAGACCTGGCTGGGTGTTTGCCTCCCCATCAGCTTCCGAGAGGAGAGAGGATGGGAGCGGCCTCTGCTCCGAACCACCTGCCAGCCATTCATCCCCAAAACAAAGGGGGATGCTATTAATAGCCACTCCTCCCGCTCCTGGGGTATTGTTAATCCTGCTCAGACGCCTTCCTCTGGGAAACACAAATGCGGTGCCCAAAATATACCCGGTCCTTGCTAGCCTTGGCAACTTTGCTTGGAAAAGAAAAATTAGAAAGAAGGGAAAATGTGACCTGTTCTAAAGCAGATCTCATTCCTCTTAAAGCAAAGCAATTCATGCTGTCAGAGCAGGTCGAGAGTGGAAGCCCTAAATGAGAAAGACAGGGAAGAGGAAGAACATCCTATATTTTGAAATAGCAGAGCTGGTTGGAAATTCTGGGAGTTATCGCTCACAAAAACATAACTTTTCCAAGTTCTAAACATCACTATCTCAAGAGCCCCATCTCTGCGAAGATTCAGGGTCTCAAATTTCTAGGCTATACTGCGTACTAGTTGGAAATAATCTGCTGTTTTTGTATCGGTGGTTTTCTGATATATATATATGGAGAACAGAAGCTTTTGGAGTATATGAAGAGTAACCCCCTTCTCTGTGAAGCCAATCACACAGGAAGGTAAATCAGTTTAAAATTATCAATAATAATACTAAAAAAATTCAGATTCACTGCCCTCTCCCAGTTTCCCAACATGATGACATTACCAGTACTACCTTTGATGTTGCAGCAAGTTCAGGAAACAATTCCCAGGTCTAAGTCCTCAGCCCAGCTGTGGTCAGACTAGAGTGGACATGACTGCCAGGCTCAAATTCGAGAATCTAAAGGAAACACTTACCTGGTTGTAGGTATTTTTGCGGTTTCGGGATGGAATTACAGCCAACCTTACTTTGCCATTTCTGGATAGTGTGTCGGCTTTGCATCCCAGCCAGGGCTGCCAGTTCACAATCTTTGCAAGTCCCAAAGTTTTTAGCCCCATATTGGAGACCTAGGGATCTAGGTCCCGGGGTTGTCATTAAACATTGGGCATTACGTGCCAGCTGTGGTTGCTCGCAGTTTGCCATGCAAGCACAAAGCACAGTCCTGTTTGGAAATTAAGACAGAAATCTTATGGTGAAAGAAGGGGATTACTCTTTCTCGATTGCTTGGGAAAATGGGATAAGAAAATTTAACCTAGCTGGCTTGCCTCTGGTAGAATCAGAACAGAGTGGAGGGTGAGTGCTGGCCCCACAACAACTACAATGAGTAAATCCCCAGACTTTCCGCTGGACAGTCCTGGCAGACCAAAGCAATGAAAAATCCATTGCACCTTGCAAATTGTAGCAAGCTAGTGTGACATTCGCACCCAGACCTTCCCTCTCGGCTGGAGCTGAGCCCCTCAAAACTGGAGCTTTTGAACGTTAAGTCACCTGTCTGGACATGACCCATGAAAACAGGAGACTTGGAGCATGAGATCTGAGTGACCTTAATATTTTGGAAACTGAAAGAAAAAGAGATGGAACCAAATAAGAGACCTCTGAAGGAAACCGCTTTTCAGACTCTACTCTTGCGTTTCAATCTCTTTCCTCTTAAATACCATCTGCTTCCCCGTTGTGTATATATGTGTGTGTGAGAGTTCACCCTCCCATATTCTTTTGGTGCAGCCACCAAACAGAGAGGGGATCAGGTCTCCCCCAGTTTTGGTGCAGTGAAGCTGGAGTGAGAAAGGAGGAATGTGATTGCTTGGTGCAATTTTCTCTCTCTCTCTCTCTTTTTTGCGGCCAAACTCCCTGCAAAGCTGTACATTTTGGCAGCCTCATGCTTCGATTCAGTAGTGTGTGTGTGTGTGTGTGTGTGTGGCATGCAGGAACCGCAGTGTGAATGAAAGGAGGAAGAAGAGAAAGAGGAGGTGTTGGCACAGGTATGCTCTCTGCCTCGTATTACCAGGGAGAGACACAAGGAGAGAGGAGCAGCCTATGCCAAAATTCTAGCTTTTGCAGATCAGTTAAAGACATGCAGGCCTCCTTTGCTCCTCTGGGGATTGTACCAAACTAAATGTGGTGTGGGGAGGGACTCAGAGGGAATGCAGCTTTGCAACAAAGATGTGTGAGGGGCACTGGGTGCATGCCCACCCCAATAACCCCCATTAGACTGCTTTCTTGTTTTTCCTAAGTGCTTGGAAAAATAAACCCGGTGATATGACAACTTCCACTGTTCTTTTCTCAATCCGGAAGAAAGATTAATCTGCTCTGGGTTTTAATCTGGACTTTTACAGAATCATAGGATCTTAGAAGGGACCCCCAAAGTCCATCTAGTCTGACTCCTAGCTGCCGTGCAGGAAGACACGACTCAAGCCATCCAGAAGACGCTTATCCATCTTCTGTTGAAAGGCTTCCAAGAAAGGGGAGTCCAACCACTCTCTGAGGCAGCTTGTTTCGTTCTCAGAGCCGCTCTTGAAGTCAAGAAGTTCTTCCTAATAACATTTAGGGGGAATCTCCTTGTCATTTGAACTGGTTCACTTTCGAGTCTCCAGAGCAGCAGAAAACAACCCTTCTCTGTCTTCTCCCTGGCATCCCTTCAGATAATTAAAAGTGGCTGTCATCTCACCCAAAGTAAACATACCCAGCTCCCTAAACTCTTTAAGGCCTGGTTTGCCAACTTTTATTCACCGATGGGATGATGACCATTTAATCCAGCCGACTTGCTTCTAGGCAGATGTTGGATGCAGAGCACAGCAGAGGCTCAGCTCTGGTACTGCAAGAACCGAAATGGAAGAAAGAAGCCAACTCCATAAGTATGCATGCCCCTTGGAAGATCTTGTAAGCTGCAGCAGGAAGTTTGTGGAGCCTTGGAAGTTGTAGGAAGCTGGTGCTTTCCTGGCTGAGCTTGGAGGTTTACACCCAGCTCTTTCCTGAAGTGGAGTCTGGGAAAACTGGAGAATTTGCCCTTCAAACTGGAGAGTGAAGAGCCAGTGTTGTGTAGTGGTTTAAGTGCTGGACTCCGGCCTTGGAGACCAGGATTCCATTGCCCGCTTGGCCATGGAAACCATCTAGGTGACCTTGGGCACATCACACACTCTCAGCCCCAGAAACCCCACCCCGATAGATTGGTTTTAAGATCACCATAACTTTGGGAGCAGCTTGAAGGCAACATACCCTGAGATCTGGCAAGCCCGTGTAGCATCAAGGAGTTGTTATCTTATGCTCCACGGTCTCTGTTTTTCTGTTCATTTTTTAAAATTTATTCATTTATTAGTTTTAACATAAGAAATTTAATTCACTATTGAAGAAGTGCATGTCCAGAAAAATTAAAAAGGAAAACTCAGAAAAAGAAAAGGGAAAAGCCCTGCTAAGACTAAAACACAATATTAACACGATAAATTAAATGTTGAACATTAACTAAATAAAACACTAAATACGAACTTGAAAAAAGGGCACAGACTACCTCTCAAGCCCATCTGTAATGAAATAAAAAATTCTACCATTGGAGAACCAACTAAGTAATCCTACTAGAATTATGAGTAACCTTATCCAGAAATTATTATGTGGTTAGATTTCTGATTGCTCAAAAAGTCCATAAATTGTTTCCAGTCTTCCAAAAAAATCTTCAATTGGCTTAGCCTTAAAAGCCACATTAGTTTGGCCGTTTGGGATAACTCAGCCACCTTAACAGTCCATTCCTCCGCTGTCAGGGCTGTGATCCATTTCTCGTCTCTTTCTGTTTATTTCTTGCCCTCTTCATCTATGGGATCTCTCTCTCTCTCTCTCTCTCTCTCTCTCTCTCTCTCTCTCTCTCGTCTGGCAGTTTTGCAGAGCTGGGGGCAGGCGGAGGGGAGAGACACACATCCCATGCGGAATTAATTCCCTCTTAGTCAGCCAAACTCAGTGCAATCCTTTTGAGTTGCGTTCCTATTTAAAGCACGGCCTGACCTTTCCAAGCCTACCCTGGAGGGCGGTGGCAGTTGCATGGCCGGCTGCAGACAACATCACCCTTGGGTGCCCCCCTCTCTCAGTCGTCCTCTCCCGAAACTGCAAACCCCAGGATTCCATAGGATGTTGAAAGTGGAATAATAGCGCTAGAACAGTCTTGTGCGGAAATGCATTTGTCTCTCTCGCGAAACCTGCTTGTAAGACCCTGATGTGCAGTGGTTGGAGCCTCATACTATTTTGCAAGTTTGCTCCCTCTTGGAGAATGCTCTGCCTTGAAAGGGTGTCGCTATGGGAGGATAAATGAAGGCAAAACTATCACAGGGTTTTCTTGGCAAGACACATTTTGCGGGGGGGTTGCTTTGCGTTCCTCTGAAGCCAAGAGAGTGTGGCTTGCCCAAAGTCACCCAATGGAGTTCCACAACTGAGGTGGGATTTGAACCCTATTTCCAGAGTAGCAGTTTGGGTGTTGTGGGGTTTCACTCCTTGCTGAGCCACGGAAACTCCTAAGTGTCCTTGGTTGCATCACACACTCTCAGCCCCTGTGATAGGTTCACGTTAGGGTTGCGGTAAGCAGCAATGTAGACTCGAGTCAATCGACTCAGACTCAGTCACTTCAATTACTCGACTTAGATTTGACTTGGCAAAAATTACACACTGGCCCAACTCAACTCGAGACTTGAATATTTTTAGTGACTGACCTGCTGCCCTTGGTTCAGTCACATAACACATTCGTCCAGAAACCTTACAACTTACTGGGCCCATGACGATCAGTCTCAAGCCCAAAGCGTGGACACATTTGTCAGAGAGAACAGCAGATGGGATAGGCAGTGGGCTTGAAGTCTGCTCAATAGTCTGTCCCCGCTACATATAGGAGGAGCTTTCTAAAACTTTTGCTAAGAGCAGAAGGCCAGACTCATACCTGGAGTGCAGGGCACATATGTCAGAGAGGAACAGAAAATGTGTCAGGCAATGGGCTTGAGGAGGAAGGATCTTTCCTTCTAAAGCTCTTGAAGCTTCAGTCATGGGGAATAAGAAAGATCCTATTCCTCACTTGTGGAAAAGCCTCCAGCTTTGCAAATAGGAACTAAGAAAGATCCTATTCCCCACTTCCGAAGCCGCAGATGACAAAATCCCAAAAGTGGAGGGTCACGTCTACTTAAATTGTTAAAACTGACTTTATTTGACTTTGTCCAGAAATTCTGGAATATAGGTTGGGGTATAAAGTTAGCTTCCAAACTAGAGAATTGACTCGAGAGTTGACTTGAAAGTATCTCGACTTGAGACTTGAAGGTAGAGACTTGAGACTTGACTTGAGACTTGGAGTAAAAGACTTAAATACATCACTGGCCGTAAGTCAGAAATGACTCGAAAGCGCACAACCACAGCAAGAACAGCTGAGCTCCAGCTCATAGTCATCCCACTGGCCCCAGGATGTGAGTTGGGGCATAAATTCTCCCTTCAGAAGGATCTGTTTTATTGGCATTCTGGGTCAAGTGAGAGATTTAAAGCGCTTCCTTTTGTGTTGACATCAATATAACCTATTAGGGAAACAAGTGCTCAGGGGACGCCTGATAAAATATTTACTCTGACTTTGTGCCACCGCCCTCCTGTCTGAACCACAAAGGCTGTAGTTTAATTTCTCTGAGTCCTGCTCCAAGAAAATTTGGTCTTGCTGGTTCCTTTTACAAGGGAAGATGAACACCATCTTCCCCATGCCAGCGTGCTTAACCCTTTTTATCCCCACGGAGATGAGTACATTAATCAGGCTAATCAGAAAGTAATTTATCCAGGGCTACAGCAGAAGGGAGAGGGACAAACGGCCCATGAAATATTCAGGCTTCTGTCTTCGTGAAAGTAAATTAAGGAAAAGTAATTAACTGTCATAATAACATAGGGGGGAAAAAGGAGACAAGAAAGCGAGGCGATGGGAGCAGGAACACAAAGGGTGGGTTTTTTGGGGGGGGGTGCATGCAGTTTTGCTCAGGGTTAATTGAACTGGAATAATTACCGCTCCAAAATGGAGATTACAGCCTCTCTTGAAAGTGTGAATTGAAAAGCAGAGTGTTTATATGTACATCGAAGGTGGGGATGGAGAGACTGGAATATATGTATGTTGAAGGTAGGGATGGAGAGACTGAAATACAGCCTACAGAACCTGCAGGGTTCATGCTTTACGTTGGCATAAATACTACAGAATGGGGTTGTGTCAGTGTTGGACTAGAACTCTGGGACAGCAGGCTTTGAATCCCTGTTTGGCCATCGAAACCCACTGGGGTCCCAGAAAACCCCATAAAACAGTTGTCAGAAATGCCTGGAAGGCACACAGCAACATTTCCCCCCCCACAAATTATTTTCTTCACATTAAATTAATGGGAATCCTTTCCTTCCTTCCTTCCTTCCTTCCTTCCTTCCTTCCTTCCTTCCTTCCTTCCTTCCTTCCTTCCTTCCTCCCTTTCTAAAAAATGTAACCGTGGTTTCTTGTCTGGCAGAGGGGTTGGTCTGGATGGGCCTTGGCACGGTGACCCTTTAAACCCAGCAAATGGATGCTTCGAATGCTGGTCTCCAGCTTTGCCTTGCTGCCACTGCCAAATCCTTCCCTGCTGCAGGAGGTTTTGGCTTCAGCGTCCAACTCCTGGTGCCCTGTTCTCCCCCGTGACTCGTATACCTTATGATGATAATTAAGAGCATGCATTAATGAGGATGGGGGAGGTACGGGAGCCCTGGATGAGATTCTTGACTCCCCCCCCCCCATTAGCACCCATCGCTGTCTCCAAATTTAGCCAATTCATGCTGCTCCCCCTGCAATACTCCCACTGCTTAGCCTTGGCAAAGGACTTTTTTGATGTGCTTTATTTGAAACCCTTAATTGCCTTAATTAGGGAGTGTTCCAAGCCAGGACTTATGCAGCAGTACATTTTTTTTCCCAAGGACTTGGAACCATTTATACTTTTTAAAAATAATTTTCAAAGCTGGATGCCACAGCAAACTTGCAAAGAGTCTGGGTATTTAGGGAGAAGAAAGAGTTTCTAGGTTTAGACCAGCAGTTTGGAAACTTTTCTTGACTGGGAACCCCCTTTAAATATCTTTTGTTGATCCCCCCTCAAGACTTAAGATTTAAAACTCTAAAGTGCATCAAATCTTTATCGGAAATTGCTCATCAGAGCTCTTCAGATTTGGAGAGAAGGGAGAAATAAGCAAATGCACACACTCTACATGTAATATTTTATAATATTGTATTTTTTATTGGAGTGATTCTGTACAGATTTGTCTGTCTTCTTTCTTTCTTTCTTTCTTTCTTTCTTTCTTTCTTTCTTTCTTTCTTTCTTTCTTTTCTTTTCTAATTGTAAAAGCTCATAACATTTCTTCAAGCCTTCATGGATCTGGGGGTCTCTGGACCCCAGGTTAAGAACTGCTAGCATAGGCCATCTCGATTCAGCCAGAGCAGATTAAATTTGCTTTCTAGCCCTGGGATACCAAGTCAGACCTTTGGTCTGTCAAGTTGTTGTTGTTGTTGTTGTTGTTGCCATTATTGTTACTGTTGTGATTTATTTATATCTGCCTTTTTCTCAATAATGGACCTCAAGGAGGCTAAGAGCATATTTAAAAGAATAGTGTACACACACACATACACATGCACAATAATATATGTTTAATACATATTTAAAACATTATATATAATATATATGCTTAATATTTATTTAAATTGAGTATGTATATATGTACATATGTACATATATATATATATCACACACACACACACACACACACACACATACATACATACATACATATAGTATGGTAAACAATACAGTATATACACAGCCCTCCACATTCACTAGGGTTAGAGGGGCAAGACCCCTGCAAAAGTGGGAAAACTGCATATATCAAAATGTGTGTTGCTGTGGGAAGAGGGCCCAGGCATGGGGAGAGTGGGCACCCAAGTTCCAACAAAATCAGGGAGAGGAGAGGGAAAGTGGGTGGCTGGGCGCGGTGGCCCTATACTCTTTTCTATATAATTAGTTGGAAATCAATCAAGCCGTCAGTCAACCAATCAGAACTTGCATTCTTCCAACCTTTCCCTTCCCTTTTTCTTACTCTTCCCTCCTTTGACAGGTATCTAGTGGAAACCCCATGGCCTCTGGAACCAACCAAATAACCCAGCCTCTTTCCCTTTCTTTTTGCACCTGTCTAAAGAGCCACTGAAGAACGAAAGGATTTCCTAAGCCATGCATGATTGGAACGAAGCAGGTAAGCCCAATACCATCTTGTTTCTGCCCTCAGGGCAAATAAGATCACTCTTACCCTGTTATTCCTGAAAGGGTTGGCCCAGTGGAATGACAGAGTCAAACAAGGTCAGATTCAATGTTTTCTTTGTCTGTAGACTGGGGTATAAATCTGGGTATTGGTCTGAACTTTGGGCTGCTTGAGGTGTGAAATCTATTTTGGAGGAAAGGGACGCAGCATTTTCAAGAGTTATCCCCCTTTCTCAATGCATATGCATGCTAGGTATGGTAAGTCTTGATTCTCCCATTCCCAAGAGATGTTGGAGGGGAAAAAAAGAAAAAAAATCAATTTTCTTTGGATGCTGTCAAGATGCTTGTGATTTTTTTTCTCCCCCTACAAAAACTGTGCAGCTTCCCAAAGAAACCTGCGCAGCTTCCCCCAAAAGCAGCGTAGTTTCAGAAAGCTGTGCGGCTTTCCCACAAAAGCTACGGAGGGGGCTATTGCTGCTGCCACTGAATTGTGGTTGTGTTTCGGTCCTTGTACGTTCTGTCGGATGAAGTTTGTTATTGTTGGGGTTTGGATTGGTTTGTTATGTCCCGGCTGTTCGAAGGACTGTCCCTCTGTGTGTGAATCTGCCCGAGCACGAAAATCTTTGGGAGAACTTTGCTTCGGTCCCAACACTTTCTCAGGCTTGTTTGGTGGGAATCCATCAGACAGGGCCTTCTTGGTGGCGGCTCCCATGCTTTGACATTCACAAACAGGTTGCTCCCTCCTTTCTTTCCTATTCGATTGGGCTTTTAGCAATCGACTGCAGCAGGCTGTACTTTTCAGTGCTATTGGTTTCTTATCTCGTCTTTCAGTGAATTTTATTTATTTGTTTGTTTGTTCTTTTTATTCCCAAAAGAAATGAAGTCCAGACTATACACACACACACACACATACACACACACACACACATATATACACACACACACACACACATATATATAATACACCGATCAGTTATACAGATACTGTACTTTTACAAACATTGACTTATTCATAGAATCATAGAATCATAGAAATGTAGAGTTGGAAGAGACCCCAGGGGCCATCCAGTCCAACCCCCTGCCAGGCAGGAACACCCTCAAAGCACTCCCTTGGACAGATGGCCATCCAGCCTCCGCTTAAAAACCTCCAAGGAGGCACTCCAGTCCACGCTCCCAAAGCAGCAGATTCCACTGCCCGACAGCCCCTGACTGTCAGGAAGTTCTTTGAAGTTCAGGTGGAATCTCAAAGTGCCATAAGAAAACCAAGAACAGAATACAAAGATATAATGAATTCCTTCCGGGATTACTCCTCCTTGTTGTTCAGTCAGTTATCACATAAGGGTACTCCCCACGAAAACAAAGATGAAAATCTTCTGTTATATCTATCTCCAGTCGCTGCCTTCAGTATCCAACGTAGAATTAATCCCTACCTCAAGTCGCCACGCCTGTACGCTTCAGATTATACGACGCAAGGGTAAATTAAATCATATTCTACGCGAATAAAATGAATTTCCACGCAAGATGAGAGGGGGATCTCTGCATAATTCGAGTGGATCTAATGGAACAGGAAGTAGGGAAGAGGGAAATTTTAGGACTTTGTGGCCGTTAGAGCAGAGTTCCCCCATCCTGGTTTCCCAAAGAGGTGCCATTATATTCCAGTTTTCCGCATACTTTCCGAGGGAGTCATCAGCCAGAAGAGCTGTCCATTTATCTCGCTCAGCCAGATCATATAATTTCAATAGCCAATTGTCTGTTCCTTTGGGCTTTTAGCAGTTGACTTCAGCAGGCCGTGCTTTGCGGTGCTGTTGGTTTCTTGCGTTGCCTTACGGGGAATTTTATATGGTTTTATATGCGTGCCTTTGGGACATCTCCGACTTACGGTGACCGTCAGGCGGGTGAGATTTGAGGGTTTTGCTTTTCCTTCCTCTGAGGCTGAGAGTATGTGACTTGCTCAGGGTTCGCCCAGTGGATTTCCCTTTCAGACCTTGCTCATCGCATTATAGAGTGGGAAGAGACCCCAAGGGCAATCCAAACCCACCTGGAGTCCCAGGTGGGGAAGAAAGTGGGATCTAAGTTTCTGGTCCTCCTGTTCTGAAGGAAAGAGGGGTTTCCCAAATCATTCTTAAGCTTCTGGTCCTCAAGGCCTGATTTCTCCAGGTTAGATTTCTAGTCCTCCTGGTTCTCAACTAAAACTCCACCACCAAAAACGGGGTTCCAGTTCCGAGCCCGGGACCAAAGCCTGAGTTCCCAACTCAGAGCTAAGGTTCTAGTCCTTGTGGCTGTGAGATGAAGGGTTTCCAAGCCAGGCCTGGGCATGCTGTGGGGCACCGATGGGTCTGGACCCGCAGCTCCCATCCTCCTCTGCTCAGGCCAGAACCCTCTGGATGGCCTCCTGTCGCCCACCTCCCATTCCTCCTGAAAGACCCCTCCGAAGGGTTTGCACTTAAAGCCCCTCTGAAGGCTTCCACGTGGAGAGGCGCTTCCCACCCCCGGGGCCAAGCCCGCCGCCCCTCCAGCCATAAGCCCCCCACGCCAAGCGACGAACGAGTTAGGAGGATCCCGTTCCTTCTCGTTCTCCTCCCGAGGAGACCCGGCGTGGCTGGGGACGGGGCGCGGGATCGTGGCCAGGGAGGCGGAAGGAACGGCCCGCCCTCCGTTAGCTCCCGAGCGGAGTAATTAATTACTCGGCGGTGACTTGGAGGAACGGGGAGGGGGCGCGCTCCCGGGGAGGGGGAGCTCGGCGTCACGGCAGAGGCCGCCAATGGGAAGGGTCCTTTTCTTTTCCGGGGGGGTGATTTTAATTTTGGGGGGGCAGGAGAGGCAGAAGCCACGCTGGCGAGCGGGAGAGGCGGGGATGCCGTGGCGCCGGCGGCCCCGGGGGGAGGAGGCCGGCCAGCCCCCGCAAGGCGGCGGCGGCCTCGGGCGGCCCAGGACCGGGGGCGGCACGGGGCCGGCGCTGGCTTTCCTGCCGGGCCGCCGCTCGCCCAGCCAGCTGGTCTACCTCTCCCTGCAAGCCCTCTGCGCCGGGACGTGGCAGCAGCAGCAGCAGCAGCAGCCGCAGCGCTGCGTCCTCCGCAGCCTCCCCGAATGCGGCGGCGGCGGCGGCGGCGGCGGCGCCTCCTGGCCGGCTGATCACTCTGGGCCTCCCCGGCTCATCCCGCCGCCGCCGCCCGTGCAAAGAAGCCGCCTGACGCCGGGCTGCCTCCTCCTTCCTCCGCCGCCTCGGCCGGGCGGCGGCTGCTCCTGCTCCTGCTGCTGCAACCGGGGGGATCGGGACCCGCTCCTGCGCCCCCGAGCCGGTCTGGTGCGGACCCACTTCTGCCTCCACGGGGCCGCCTCGGCGTTGTCGTGGCCGGCCAGGGAGGAGCGGCTCCAACCACTAGGCTTCCACGGCCACGCGCGGCGGGCGGTGAGCGAGCGGGGGCCTTTTTTTGGACAGTGGGGGGAAGGGTGGCTTTCTCTGGAAGGAATTGGGGTAGGTAGGGGGGAGGACAGGGAGACCCCCTCCCCAGCAGCCAGTGCGCCCCATCCACTGGGGAGAAGTCTGGAAAAATCAGCCCCCTTCTCTTTTCACCCTCTTGGGGGTCCAGCCCAACCCAACGATCGCATCCCATATTTTTATGGGACGGTACCCGGTTTTCCCTTTGGAAAGGGAAATTGCACCAGGGTTCAGTGATGTGATGGCACCCAGTTTTCCCTTTGGTGGAAGCCTCTGGGACCCAAGTTCTCCGGAAAACAGGGTGGCTTTAATCCTACTCCTTGTTATGGCTGCTGATTTACCTACCTGTCTGTTTACCCACATGCTCCCTTCTTGTGATAACCTGTGTGTTTTTGTGTCTCCCTGCCACATGGGTCTGTGTGCAATTATACAGTATTCCAGGAAACCGCTGGGTCTTTGGCTGTTCTCCTGGCTGTCCTGCCACATGTGTGTGTCGTGTGTGTGTGTGTGTGTGTCGGCGTACGATTGTGCAGGAAATATATATCTGTGGGTATCTGTCCCTGCCGCATGTGTGTGCCTGTACACCAAAACTATGTCCATCTCTGCCGCATGTGTGTGTCTGTATACGATATATATAATGTGTGTGTGTGCAATTGTATATATGCTCTCTCTCTCTGTGACCATCAATGAAACATTCCCATCACAGTCTCTGTAAACCTGAATGCTTCTGCTTCATCGCATTCCCTTCACTTGATTTTTTTTTTTAATTATTATTCCTTTGAGCAATGCTTCTTAATAAGACCAATGCACCTGGTAGGGACAGGCACGATCCCCCGGTCCGCTCTTCCCGGCAAAATTGCAAAAGGAAGTAGAGCTGAATATATCTTAACAAACTGAAAGAACATTAGCATTCCCCCCGCTTCCAAACCTGGCCCCATCCATGCACGATCACTTACGGGCTTTTTTGATGACTCCCTGGATTTTTTCCACGGGTCTTTAGCGTCTGGGTATCGATGTGCCCGTTTCTGCTGCAGGATTTGAGGTTGAAGGGGCGGTTGGGGGAAGAAGTAACTCCCCTCAGCAATTATTTCCCCCTACAAACCCTTCAATGTCCAAGTTAAAGAAGTGATGGGGGACAGATCTATGAAGCATTGAGACCTTTGAATGTTCCCCCCGGTTTTTGGTTTGGTTTTTTTTTTCCCCGAAGGGATGCGAGGAAGCTTCTGTGCATCTGAACAGATTGATTTTTTATCCACGAAAGCCGAGGCTAAAGCAAACGAAGCAGCGAAATCTTAAAGTGCTCCAGCTCCCCGCCACTTGATAATTCTTGGCTGTTTCAACATTGCAATTCGGAGGTGCCATTGGGAGTAGCATAGTGCCAGCAGCAGTGTTTGAGGAGTGTGCGTGTGTGTGTGTGTGTGTGTACGTATGGTCTGTTAGACAGCAAAGTTTCATTTTTGAAAAATGGCCCAGAGCTTTCTCAATGTACATTGGAGAGATAGAATTCACTCTCTTAGGGGAACTAGATGGTAGGGTTGGCTCTCAGGCTGGTTTGGGAAGGCATGTTCTTTCCTTTCCGCTTTTAAATGTTCCTTTCCTCCTTCGCCTCTGAGATGGAGGAGAAAAAACTGCAAAAGACCCAGTGGCTTCCTGGAATGCTGGTGTGAGATGGAGAGGTGTGTGAGTTTCTCTCTCTCTCTCTCTGCATTTGGGTAAGGATGTGAGCACCTTCTGGCAGTTACTGTGTTTGCCTTCATGGTCCTCTTTTGAGATGGATTCAGTTTTTGGATGGTTCTGTTCAAAAGAAAAGTGGCTTTATTTCCAAATAGCATCATCGCCATCTCTACCAACCCCATCACAATCGTTATTGTACTTGAATGTTGCTTTTCCTTAACCGGAGATGAGATGTGCAGTTGGCGTTCCATATTTGCTAGGGTTGGGGGTCAGGAAAAAGTGGGAAAACTGGCAAACATCAAAACATGGGGGGCTGTGTGGGAAGGGGGCTGAGGAGAGTGGGCACCGAGGGTCCAAACCAGAGAGAAGAAGGGGGGGTTGGCACAGTGGCCTTACACTTCTCCCCTCTTGCCTGTCTCCTTCCGTGGGACCCAGAGTTCCCACATTGAGACAAGGGTGAGATACGAAAGGAATGATAGTCGTCATGTGCCGTTGTTAGAGAAGCCTGAGAATGATGGGACTTAGAGTAGCATAGAATAGCATGCGAGCCTCCTCCTGCCACCAGTGCCCTTTGAGTTACTAGCTTGCTTTGTTATTAACAGTTATATCTAAAATAGACTTTTAAGTAGCAGTCGCTGGCGCCTGGAAATTAGGATACCAGCCGTAAGAAGCATCAGCTTAACCTGAGAGACATAGAGTCACGGAGGATGGAAGATATATTGCTGCCAGGCGCCCAGAGTACAGTATGTAAGCAGGCCCCACTTTGGATAAAAAACAGATATATGCAAAGTGACTGATGCATTGGGGGGCTGCTATGTGACAGAGCCAAGGTGCATGCCCTGATACACGAAGCCCACCAGATCTTATGCAGTAAGCTAGACACCTGCTGCAGTAACCCAAATCTGCATTTAAAAACGCTTGGCAGTGGTGTTTTTGGTTAAGAAAACTATGGAATTCATTTGTTGCTGTGTGCCTTCAGGTCGTTTCCAACTTATGGTGACCTTATGATGGGGCTGAGAGTGTGTGCCGTGCCAAGCAGGGAATTGAACCCTGCTCTCCAGGACACCAAATTGAAATTCATAGGATCCCCTTAAGTCAACATAGGCACATACGGACACACTTCTTCCGTGCTGTTCAAAATCCAGCTCCTAATCGCTTCAAAACATTTCCGAATATCGCTGGAGGCTCTCTTTGCAGTTCCTGACTTTACACAAGACGAAAACAGCCTGCTCTGTAAGAGGATATTGGAAAGTCAATTTATATGGATATGAAGGAAACCAATCTGTTTGACTTGCCTTTTTTTTCCTGGTTTGTCTGCCTGCCTGCCGCTTTCTCTCCTTCCTTCTGTGTTCCTCACCCGCTCCAGCACTTCACAGCTTGGTTGTGGTTGTGGCTGTCATTGTTGTTAACTGCCGACTTAGACGTTTGGCAACTCTGTCTTCAACCTTAGCTCAGATCTTGCAGATTCATGGACGTGTCTTCCTTGAATGAGTCTCCCCATCAGTAATGTGGTCTTTCTCTATTCCTACTGCCTTTCACGTTTCTTGGCATTATTGTCTTTTGTAATAGGCTTTCTTGGGCCTAAATACTCTAAAGCGGCGGTTCTTAACCTTCCTTTTTTTTGTACCTCACACTCAGTTTTATTTAAACAAAATGCTCTGAGTGAAAATGAAGAGAAAGAGGAAAAACTGCTGATCCAAGTTCCTAGCAAGTTAGTGCCTTGAGCTGGTTACTTGGCATTTTAAGCATTGTCGGCTCACATTTTTTTCAGCCCTGATGTTTCTTTGCACAGTGCGTGTTCCTCAACCCCTTTCAGAGATTCGTATCTATGTGACCTGGGTTTCTTAAGGCCATTTCTTGTTCTTGGATTTGGCCATAGCTCAAACCTCCACAACACACAAAAGGTTCTTAACCTTTTCTTGACCAGGTCCCTCTGGTGGGTTGTAAGTTGTGGGTTGTAGATCGAAGAGTAATCCCCTTCTGTCTCCAAGGCAAAGACAGCTCAGGCATTTACATAATTTTACAGGTTCCAGGACAAAGATTCTGGGCAGAACCATGGGTGGGTAGTGCTTTCTGTACCACTGCTTTGTGTTTTAGTCTGAATTTTAAAAGGATTTGACTTTTAAAAGGAGCTGGACCTTTCACTTCAAGATAGATTCAGTACTTTGGACAGCTCCCCTAAAGTTGATGCTGTTGTTGTGTGACTTTTGGAGAACTCATGACAGGGGTTTCTTGGCAAGATTTAATCAGAGGAGATTTGCCATGGCCTTCCTCTGAGGCTGAGAGAGTGTGACTTGCCCAAGGTGGGTCTCTATGGCTGAATGGGGGGGGGATTTGAACCCTGGTTTCCTGAAGTCCTAGCCCAACACTCAAAGCACAATGCCATGTGGGTGCAGGGCTTTCTTGGCAAGATTCATTCGGAGAAGTTCTGCCACTGATTTTCTCTGAGGCCGAGAGAGTGTGGGTTGCCCAGAGTCACCCAGTAGGTTTCTGTAGCTGAATGGGGATTTGAATCCTGGCCTTCCAAAGTTGTAGTCCAACATTTAGTGCACTGCTCTGTGCTGGACCTCCAGTTGAAGATATTGTGGTTTATATTCCAGACTTTGAAAGAGCTCTTGGAGATTTGAAACTTCTAAGATACATTCAGCACCTTGGAGAGTTCCTTCAAAAAGCTGCCCGGATTGCTGAGCCAGGGTGCAGTCCCCTGCTCTTGAAATCAATTCAGCACCTGAGAGAGCTCCTTTAAAGTTCACACTATAACCCAAAATGGGAGCACCACAAACTCCACTCCAGCTGATGTGGGAAACCAGAGCAGACCAAAGGAAGACCTTCTGCACTGTCAGAAGGCCGAAGGAGAGAACATTTGCCCCTTCCTCTGATCCTAAAATTAAATCTTTTGCATTCTCTCCTTTCCCTCCCTGTACCCCCAACTTTCCAGGCCCATTCTGACCCCCGAACCCTGAGCCATGCCGGATTCAAGTGTGCAGCCGCCGCCGCCACCGCTCCCGCCCAGCCCAGCCCTTTTGCCGAGATAGCCATGAACAGCTGCAGATACAACGGAGGTGTCATCCGTCCCCTCAGCAGCCTAAGCGCCTCCTCCCACCGCAATGTCCATGAGCTGGATGCTGAAACCCAGCCGCTGCAGACTTTCCACGACTCAGGCCTGGAAGTGGTGGTCTCCAAGGGCGAGCGTGGCAAGGCCCCGGACGGGCACCCAGAAGAAGACGCTGAGGCCCGCCCGCACAGCCACAAGAAGAACCAAAACATTGGCTACCGGCTGGGACACCGGAGAGCCCTCTTCGAGAAGAGGAAGCGGCTGAGCGACTACGCCTTGATTTTTGGGATGTTTGGCATTGTCGTCATGGTGACGGAGACGGAGCTTTCCTGGGGAGTGTACACGAAGGTGAGAATAGTGGCAACCTGGGAGTGTGGGAGAGGGACAGGACAGAAATTTGTCAGTTTCCCAACTAGGGTGGAAATTAGAGTTCCCAACCCCTTTTGGGAAATTCTTGGCGGGAAGGAAAACAGCACTTTGAAAGTTCTGACAACTTTGTGGGACAACATCGTCTGTGCAGTTTTGAGAGCTGTGCTAGGGTTTAAGAAACTGCCTCAGCAGAGAAATCGAGATACTAGTCTTCACAGTTGCAAAAATATAATTTAAAACAAAAACAATTAGGGTGGTGGTCGTTGCACGTATTTGAATCAAGCCATGTGACTTCCCCTGGAGACAGATAAGATAATAGTCCTCATGTTTCAGAATTTAAAAGGGCTGATTTAAGATGAAAACATTTCAGATGGGTTTCTTTCTACATACTTAAATCAAGGTGGCTTCCTTTAAAGACAGATCAAAATTCCAGTCTGCGTGTTTCGGAATGAAAAGGGCTTATTTAATGGATTCAGTTGGGATGGTGCTCATTTTTACATTTTTAAATTTAGCAGTCTGCCTTCTCCCAAAGATGAAAATTCAAGACCTTGTATTTTTGAAAAAAGAAGCTGATTTAAAATAGATGGTGCTCTTTCTACATATTCAAACTGAGCAGTGTGACCTGCCCTTGAGATAAAGAGTTTGCTTGCCTTGTGCTAGTCTTATCTCTTTTCTTTCTTTTCTGCTTTTCTCTCACCTTGCTAGGAGTCTTCATATTCATTTGCCCTGAAATGCCTTATCAGCTTGTCTACCATCATTCTCCTGGGCCTCATCGTCATGTACCATGCGCGCGAGATCCAGGTAAGCTGGAAATCTTTGGCTCCTCTAGTTGATTTCTTGCAACAGTTATGCCTTGATTGGCCCAGCCCTGGTTTAAGGTTTCAGAACATCCCTCCCATATAATTGGGTGGCCTCCAAATGCATTGGGTTATATCTCCCATCATCGCCAGTCAATACAGAGTTGTAGAATCCTAGAGCAGGGACCCTGGGCCAATACCCTGCTCAAGGCTGAAACTAAATTGCCCAAGATGGTAGAAGTTCTTAATGAGGAAGAACATGCGAGTTAGGAGAGGCTGCCGCAGTTGGGTTTTGCCCAAGCTAACTAAGCTAACTGGGAGGGGCAAGATTCTGCCTCCTTTCCTCTCCTCTTCCCACTGCTGCGTAAGAGTCCAAACTCCTTTTGAACTCAGGTTGCAGCAGTTGAAATAAGCCAAGGACAAAGGGGGCAAGTGGGAGGTGAAGAGAGAGACTGGGACATTTTAAGAGAAGCTGAAAAAGTGGGATGGCAGAGAAGTAATCTCTGTCCCTGTCAGATTGGGACAATTAGAGGTCAGGTACATGGATGCCAAAAATCTGGCTCCATATCTGAGACAGTTTTCTAGTTTCCTCTGCAGTGTGTGTATGTTTTGGAGCCGGCAGGGCTTCACAGTGTTTGTGAAGAGCAGCGAGGGAGTAGCAGATGGACAGCCATGACTCGCAGCTCAGTGGAGCCTGAAGCCATTATTCAACTGAGCACCCTCCACCCCCAGCTGTGCAGGAGTTGGTTGGTGACAGCCGCCATTGCTCAGATGAGGCGCCCTGTGCTTGTGTGTGCGGGCACAGTGACGCAGGGCAGGCGTCTGGTACTGTCTCGGCAGGAGGTTGACCAGCAAAGGAGAGTTCTCCCATCAAGACAGCTGTTGGGGCTTGTGGCTGAGTGCAGATGTGCCCACGACAAGACTGAGGAAGGGACCGTAAGAGGGAACAGAGAGGCAAGCCGCGAATTTCAGGCTACATAAATCTTGCCAAACAGTTTGACGGTCCCTTCCTCACCTTGCTTTGTCCTTCACCATCCAAGGGAGACGTGAGTTCCCACAATGTTTGGTCCCTCCGTGGGCTGTGAATTCACATTTTTGCTAGTGTAATTCCTGGTTATTTGTGGTTTCCTTCTCAGAGTTGTGCTCTGTTTCAGTTTTATTTTTTTTTTTAAAAAGAAAGTAGGTAAGGACAGAGACAGAGCTATCGAGTTTATTCATATGATTACTGCCACTCAGAATAAGACAAGTATGAGACATTTCCAAAACACATAATTCCAGCCCATAATAAGGATGGTAACACCACCAAGTTTGTTCATATGATTGCTTCCACCCAGAATGAGGCATTTCCAAAGCACAGAATTCCAGCCCGTAATAATACCATGCCCCCTCCTCTCTTCCCCACTCAGCTCTTCATGGTGGACAATGGTGCCGACGACTGGCGGATCGCCATGACGTACGAGCGGATCTTCTTCATCACCTTGGAGCTGCTGGTCTGTGCCATCCACCCCATCCCGGGCCAGTATTTCTTCACCTGGACCACCCGCTTGGCCTTCACCTACACCACCTCAGAGGCCCACACCGACGTGGACGTCATCCTCTCCATTCCCATGTTCCTCCGGCTCTACCTGATTGGGCGCGTCATGCTCCTTCACAGCAAGCTCTTCACAGACGCCTCTTCCCGCAGTATTGGGGCCCTCAACAAGATCAACTTCAACACCCGCTTCGTCATGAAGACTCTCATGACCATCTGCCCCGGGACTGTCCTCCTGGTCTTCAGCATCTCCTCCTGGATCATTGCTGCCTGGACTGTACGTGTCTGCGAGAGGTAAGATCTCTCCAGGTCTCCTTTTTTTTGGGAAGGGTGAGGAGTGGGATGGATGAGATGAGCGGTGTCCATAGGACTCCCCGCTATTTGGCACCTTCCTCGGGCAGCGGAAGAAGAACTGAGCTCCTTCAGACCAGAAACCGGCCCTATTTCTTGATTTGAAAGGAGAGAAGGAAGGAGAACCACCCCTCCAATGCACAAAACCTTATCCCCCCCCCCGCATTCTTTTTATAAACCTCAGCCTCACCTTCAGAATTTGGGAAAGTTCCTTTTCTTTTTGTTAGTCCAAAGTTCCTTTCTTAAAGCTCAGCCATACTCACAGAGCTCGGAAAGGTTCCTATAGTTTTCAGAAAAGACCTCGTCTTCTTCTTCAACGTTTCCTTCCTCTTTTTCCTCCTTCCTTTCCCATCATTCTTTTTTCTTCCTCTTCTTCCTCCTCTTCTTCTTTTACCCTTCCTCTTTCTCCTCTTCTTTGCCAGTTAGTCCCCACTGAGGAAAACCGGGTGGCCTTCTCATTCTCTTCTCTCCAGAAAAGTGGATTCAGGGTGATAGGCTCAAAATTAGCCAGGGCCATTGAAATCAATTTGCTGTATTTTCCAAATATTTCAAAGGTCAGAGGTAGTGCTGGACAGAGGAAGGATTTAGGTTTCTTTCTCAGCTGTCCCAGATCAAAGGCACTGTTGTTTGACTCTGAGTCCTTGATTCTGTGTGTGGGTCTGCTTTCTTGTCCTTGCTGTGTGTGTATATGTCCTGCGTGGGTGTGTTACGTGTTGTGTCGTCTGTCTTCCTCCAGCCTTGAACTTGCTCAGTAACCATGCCATTGTTTATTTCTGTTTTTCCCTCCTCTCTAACTGCTGTGCTTCTCATAGGGACAAACTGTGAGTTTTGTGTCGTAGCCGCTGAGCGGACACACTCCATGCACGGAAGCCAAAACTTGCCTAGAATTTAAGATTAGCTGCGGTTGTTTTGGAGGGGAGGCAAAAGGAGGGACAAGTTTTCTCGGGGATGGAGAGGGGGGCAGCAGAAAACAAACCATCCCAACCTAGGGCTCTAGTGAATCTCAAAGGAGTCCCAAAGGCTCTGGCTTTTGGATGGAACCTCCACATCCATTCATCCATCCACCTGTTCATCTTGTTCATTTTGATTTCATCCTTTCCCACTTTGCTTTCTGGGAGACTTTCCTTGCCCAGGTTGGGATAGAGCCTCCATTTGTAACCTTGTCCAAGGCTAGCGTATTTGGAAACATTTCTTCCAATTTCTGAGGAATCCGTTCCTGCCAGTGTTCCAACTCTATGATTCTGTGATTTCACCTTGGGAGACAGTGGTGTCTCTTTTCTTAGATTTTTTCAAGGAGAGGTTGGAGGGCCATCTCACTGGTATCTTTGAGCTGCAGACGCCTGCCCTGGCACACTGCTATGATTTTTAACTGGTCTGCCGCAGTCTGGGAGTTTTTGGCTGATTTGGCAACCCAGAGATATTAGAAACAAGGCTTGGGAATATTAGATATTCCAAATCAGAATGGGGCCCTTGGGGGTGTCATGGGAGGCTGTTAAAATGGGTTGGAGGCCAAATGTACCCCCGATAGGTTCATAGTTTCCCCACTGCTGATATACAAAGAACCTGTCTGGAGAGACAATGTCTCCAAAGGCAGACAGAAGGTAATAATTTAATCATGTAACCCAGCCTCGTTTTGTTGGCACAGCTAAGCATGGTTGGTTTTGATGTGGCTGATCTTGCCGGAGGGGAGGAAGTTGTAATGAATGAGTAAACTGGTGGACACATACCCACACACACATGCACTGAGTCGAATGAAGTCCTTGCTCTGGATTGGTGACCGAGAAGGAAAAGGAAGAGAGGAAGAAAAACTCTTTTCAACAGGAAGAATAGCAGAAGCAACCATTCTGGTGCAAAGTCCAAACAGTGGTGACTCAAACAGAGGAAAATGAAAGGGAGGAGTGTCTCCGAAGCAGCAAAACACCCACTGAAAAACAGAGAGGGAAAAAGAATTATCCAAACAAATGAGGAAAAAAAACTGTTAACAGGAGAATACTGTTCTCCCTGCATATTTGTGGGTTTGACCTTCATGAATTTGATTATTCATGAGGTGTGTGTACGCTTCCCTCTGATTCTTCTCCCTTTCCCTTGGCTTTTGCCTTGGGCGTGCGTGCCTTCCTTCTTTGCCCTGAGCAAAAGGCAAGGGGATGTGAGAAGCCCCTCATGTGGAAAAGGACAGGCACACACATGCTTTCTCCTCCCATTCCCTTGCTTTTTGACCAAGCATGGAGAAAATGTTCCATTTTCTTCGCAGCATGTCTTCAGAGAGTTAAAGATGGCTATTGAGTTGCCTCTTAGTAAAATGGAAGTGATCAGAAACCAATTTCTGATCTGGAAAAAAAGTTGGCAATTTTTAACACTAAACAGTGAAGGGGAACCTGGGTGTTCAGAAGAGGAAGTTTACTTCTGGGGATAGGGGACTTTGGAAGGGCTGTGGGCCATAAAAATCAGTCCTGGGGGCCATATGTAGCTTGGGGCCAGATTTTGCTCACCTCACCTTTAAAGGTCTCATTCGCTTGACCTAACACCCATCTGGCTTTAGGAAACCCTGTTTTCCTTCCATCTCTCATCTCTCACAATGCTCCTCCATGACATCTTTCCTCTCTATGTGTCATGATCTGAGATTCCAAGCAAAAGTTATAGCAGTACAACCCCTCTTCCATTTTGGGCAAGAAAGACATCCGTTGCCAGCTGATTCCTGGTGGTGGGAGGTCGGGGTTGGGATGGGGAGAAGAGACATGGAGGAGGAGAAGCGGTCTGGATTTCTGGATTCTAGCTAGATCTCTGGAGCAGCATCTGGAGCTGGGGGGAAAAGCAGCAATCCTAAATTCCTCCTCTTGCCTTGCTTGGTGCTATCTGACTTGTCCAGGCCTCTCCGTTCCTTTCTAGCTTTGATTGTTTCTTCCCTGGGCTGAGCCTAGTTTCTCAGTCTTTTTTCCTTTGCATGCTTTCTCTTCCTACTCTCAGAATTCTCTCAGCACAGACCTGGGGGCATCAAGTGGTGTAGTGGGGCTGAGGCATGCTGGGCCAAAATGGTGGGAGTACAACATCCATCTGCCACCCCCAGTCACCTCTGTTCCCCTGTGAGTTAATGCCCATCCTCTCAGGAAGAGAAATGGGAACAGTGGAGTGTTATGAGTGCTACCCCGTTGCAATCTAAAGTATTTTGGTCTGGCTTAGTCTTGAGGTGGCAAGATGCTTTGGCTTTACAAAAGGCCTGCTCTGGCTAGAGATGAAAACTGCGAGAGATGCTTTTTTAAAATGTGTCTGTTTGGATGCTCCTCAAAGGGACTGTCTTGATGAGGGGCTGTTTTTTGGGATTTACCACAACACCACTGGTTGTGCCTTTCCAAGTTGGCAGTGTTCCATGTTGGGTCTTCCAATGTTCCACGATAATTTCCCATCTTGCTTTCTCTCTCACTCCTCTCCCTTCCTCCCCACTGGCGTTGTTCCCTTTTCATGTTCGTGTTTGCTGGCTACCAAGATTTGCACTGAAGGGTTTTGCTGAAGTAGTGGAAAAGATTTGACATTTTGAGGCCCTGTGTAAACCACACGGCTCTCCCGCCCTGTGTCTTCCAAACATGTTGGCTCACACTGGCTCTTTGTCCTGCACATCTGAGCAGAAGATGTCAGGTTGTGGAAGGCTGACATAGATTGTGGCATAAGTCCATGGACAGCTCATCTTGTGGAGGAGCAAGGCATTTACTACAAAATTTCTTCTGGACTTACACAATCTGAAGGGAAACCAGAGTATTCTTCTAAATTTTACAGGGTTTGCTGTCCGTGGTGCTGAAATGTCAGCTCCAAACTAAGCTCAGCATCTTGGACAGTCCTCTCAGGCTTTGCTCAGTACCTTGGACAGTTCCTTTAAATCTGTCCATGGTGCTGAACTTTCACCTCCACTAGGGTAGATCCAGCACCTGGCTAGCTTAAAGTTCAGACTAAAGCCAGGTCAGACTAAAGCCACTGAGACATGGCCATCACAAGCCTCCAATGATACAACCTTGATTCCTTTTTGTCTTATGGTCCAGGTTGGGGGATTGGGTGTGCTGTTTCCTACACAATGCAACACCGGACATGCTGCTTCTTGTGCGGAAAATGCCATAATGGGATTTGCTCCATTTGCTTTGAGCCTCATCACAATCTAGTGGAAGGAAACAGCAGTGGCTTGGGCTTCCATGTCAGTTGGGGCAGTGCTTCCAGTCCAGGTTTCATGGCAACCTTTACAGGAACTCCCTGAGTTGGAAATAAGGTCCAGCAGCTTCAAAAACTTCTTTAAAGTTGAAATGAAATCCTGGAGAGGATTCTCTGCTCCAATGACATGGAAGCTGAAAAACAAAAACTCCAGCATTTTGATTTCCAAAGTGTGTGCTGTTGAACCAGCCCTCACCAAAGAAGATTCTTGGCTTTTATTTTTATAAAGAGTGAAACCCTTCAGTCTCATTGCTTCAAAATAGTTCTAGAAATAAAACAGTGGAATGAGGTTGCTTGAGTTTCACAGAGACAGCAAGCTGTGGAAAGGAGCTCAGCTTGAAAAATGTGGGGAGTGACAGGTTGCCACAAGGATGGAATGGAAGATATAAGCCTTTGCTGGAACTGGCATATAAACTGGAGTGCGGAATGTGGGATATAACCCCAGCATTATGAATTGTGCCAGGAAACAGACAGGTACCCAGTTCAAATTCATACATTCATTATCTTGGCTTTAAAACCTTGCTGCTATTGACCAGCTGTCTGTCACAAAAGTCTCCTTCCACTTCCTTCCTGAGTGACAACTTGCACTGGGTGAAGATTTGATCGTGATCACAGGGAGCGGGAGGATGACATGGCCCCGCCTTGTATTTTGTGCTGTAAGCTTAGAAGGATGGAGACTAGGCGGAAGAGAAGCAAAGTAGGTTTTGATGAAGATTTTCCTTCCTTCCCATTCCACTCTTCCCTCCTGTCTGTTTTGGAGCAGGTACCATGACAAACAAGATGTGACCAGCAACTTTCTGGGTGCCATGTGGCTCATTTCCATCACTTTTCTCTCCATCGGCTATGGGGACATGGTCCCGCACACCTACTGCGGGAAAGGGGTCTGCTTGCTCACTGGAATCATGGTAAGGGACCACGCAGTCTCTGATTTTCTCTCAACACATCCTCAACTATGTACACAAGAGGTGGGGAAAGGGTTTTTGAGGACTGAGAATACGTGATGTGTATAGAAGTTTAAAAATATAATTAAGCTGTCAATAAAATCGAAACAGAACTGTTAAAAAGGGGAACAGCAAATGTAAACAACACAGCAGAGCACATTGAGAGGCTCCTTTCCACATGAGCACTGGCACTGGAGATGAGTCTGTGTCAGGGGGGCTGTGAATCTGCTCCAAGTTTTGGATAGCTTTAAAGGAGTTTTCCAAAAGGCTGGATACAGGAAGCCTCCACCTTCTGATGCCTCACTGTTCTGATGGCAGTGCTTCCAAATTAAGAACAGGTTCCATCAATTCAATGGGAGTTCTGCTCTTGCATCAGTTCTTCTTGCCTACGGAGGCTTGTTTGGAACCACTCACACTTGTGGGCCGCTTGCCAAGTAAGCTGAGAGCGGAGAAGAGGTACTAGGCCAACTGAGAGACTTTGCAAGCAGTGCCCGTGTGGTTGGTCCCATATGAGCCTTCATAAGTCCTTCATGCTCCCAGCAGTACAGCACATGGGTTCCACTTTTGAACCAATTCTATTTTCTGATAGTGCCCCAATCTCTAATATGTCAGATAAGTGGGGGATGCCTGTACATCTTGAAAACAGGCTTCAGCATCTTAAAGAACTGCTTTGAAGCCCAAGCTGAAACCTGTCTGAATTAAAACCCCATGTCAATGAACCACCCCACTAACATGGAATCTCCCCTCCTCAGTTGCTGCTGAGTGAAACAGAAGCTGGGGGACTTCCGTGTCCCAACTTTGTGCCCCTCAAGCAAACAGAGGCCCCCGTGAACTCTGAAAACTCTCTTTTCTGTGTTTCCAGGGGGCTGGGTGTACAGCCCTCGTGGTGGCCGTAGTTGCTCGGAAACTCGAACTCACCAAAGCTGAGAAACACGTCCACAACTTCATGATGGATACACAACTAACCAAGCGGGTAAGAAAGGTCTTCTGTTTAGTTTCCCTCCTCGGCAGTGGTAGATTCCAGGTGGGGTTGATAGATACACAGCTCCATAGGGTGGCTTTTTTCAGTAGAGATGGGTGGGGTGGGTAGGGAGAGAAGGAAACAAAGCAGACAAAAGGGAATTTTGAGATTAAGAGAAGGCCTTTTGTCAGTCTTACCACCTCACAAGCCCAGCTGGTGTCAGTTACTAGGCTGTGGAACTCTCTCCCACTGGAAGTTAGTCTGATTCTTTCTCTGTTCTCTTCCCAGCTGGGAAATTCCTTTTTTATTTAGACAGGCCTTCAGCTTTAAAGCCTTAGAAATTGTATGTCTTAGTACTCTTTTCAATAGGATCTTCAATTTAACTTTTAAAAACTTTTAAAATTACTGTTATGATTGGCTGTATTTTGTTCTCCTCCTCCTCATCTTTGTTTATACTCTGCCTTTGCACCCAAACCAAAGTGACTTGCCAATTAAGATGGGTACATTATACTTAAAATGTGCAGTAGGTCAGTGTTAAAACAGAAGTAAAGTATTCACGCTGTTAAAACAGTTTAAAACATCCACTTAAAAGGATAAAATGCAGGTTTTTTTTTTAATGAAACAGAACAATTAAAACAGTATAACAAAAAGTCCTTTTCTTGAAAAGAACTTGAGTTGTGTGGGCCCTGTATGGGTGCATAATGAAGTTATGACTTCAGTGTAACGAGGGATGACTTATTACTCAATATAACTGTGCTGGTTACTTCGGCAAATGGAAATCAATTGCTTATGTAAATGTAAGAGCTTGTTGCTTTTATAGAGTGTGAGGCTTACTTTATATACTTGTAAAAAAGCACAAGTTTTTCAAAAGGCAATAAAGGGGAATGGTTTTTTGTTTTTTGTTAAAAAAAGGGAATTGCCCAGTTGGGCCATCACATTTGAGGGTCTGACCTTCCTCCATTTGATTATTTGTGAGTTTCTCTGACCTCTGCCCCACCTCAAGGGCTTCTCAGTAGTTCCAACCAAGCTGTGCAGCCCTTTTTAAAAAACCACCTCTGGTCCTCCTCCTCCTCCTCTTCCAGCAGTATATGACTTATTTTCTTTCTCCCTCACTCAGTTGATGCCTCTCCCCCTTCTGTACTCCCTTTCCTCCTTTCCTTCTGTTCAAAAAAAATCTCCTTTTTCCCCCACCCCACCACACCCCAATTCCCCAGGTGAAAAACTCGGCTGCCAACGTTCTCAGGGAAACATGGCTCATCTACAAGCACACTAAGCTGGTGAAGAAAGTTGACCATGCCAAAGTGCGGAAACACCAGCGTAAGTTCCTCCAAGCCATTCATCAGTAAGTCAAACACGTTTACCTGCTTCAACCCTACCCGCCCCACCCCAGGGCTTGCTGTTTGTTTCCCATATGCCTCCCTCCACTTCCCCACCTGCCTGCTGATCAGACTTTTGGGGTGTTTTTTCTTTTTTTAAGAATGAATTACTAAGTAGTTATCATTACCATTTATGCCTTGTATATGTATAGCTATATAGTGCTGAACTGGAGATGGATGGATGGATAGATAGATAGATAGATAGAAAGATATAAGATAAGATAAGATAAGATAAGATAAGATAAGATAGGCAGACAGATAAAGTATATACAGATGCATAAAGATGAAAGAACTGAAAGCTTTGTAATGCTAAGCTTTTTCTTTTTAAAGTATTTTCAAATTAGAATTCCAAATTCTCATTCCCATATTTTCTGCCAGATCCTTAAAACAATAAGAATAATATAGATAGCAGTGACAGCAATGATTGAAGAATAGGAATAATGCCAAATTTAAAAATAGGGAGCCAGCTCTTTGGGTTGCGGTAGTCATTCTTACTAGAAAGACAATCAGAAACACAAACTGGTTGAATGAATTTGATCTCTCTTCTCCCTTGGTCAAAGAATGCTGGTTTTGTATGTTTTGTACTCAGCACAACCCTGTGAGATAGGTTAAACTGAGTCAGAGTGATTCCCTTGTCTGGCTATGAGATCAACATTGTTAGGATGCAAATCTAGCTCTTCCCTAGCCCTGGTCCAGCCCTTGAACCTGGTGCTGGGCAATTTGTGGCCCTCCAGCTGTTGCCTTACTTCAACTCCCATCATGCTTTAGTAGTCTGATGGGGGTTGCAGTCCAGTAACAGCTGGAAGGCTGCTGGTCACGCTCGCTCTGCTCTAACCATTACACCACACTGGCTGCCAATTACAACAGCCCTCCCTAAAATCTGTCCTTCCTAGGCCCCAACTCTTTCACTCTGGGCATACTCTGAAGGGATCCGTTTGGGCTGTATCTGCTCGGGAGGCTCTAGTTCCGCATTGTGTGCACTGGAGGTTGGACTAGAGAACCACCAGAGTGACTTTTAGAGTTGATTTCTATGAATCAAAGTCAAAGGGGTAAACCTCTCTCCCCCCGACAACCCCACCAGTCTCATGCCCTGCAGTTTGTGTGCTGTGTCTTATGTGGAGCTTTCTGCTTCTCCCCCACTGCTGGGGATAAGTGGGGAAAAAGGGAGGGTTGCACTTTTGCTGGCATTTCAGGGTGGGGGGGGTCTGTGGATGAGCAGAGGGATGGGGGAAACTGCTTTTGTGTCTGTCTGCCTACATGTCTGCCCACTCCCTCCTCTTTCTCTTGTGTTATTTAAACCTCTGCTGTTGTTTTTTTGTCTCTATTTTGCCCCTCCCTCCTACCCCATACTTGCAGAGCCCAGAAGTAAGTTAATTTTTGTGTCTCAGAGCTGCCTTTTTTTTTCCTCGAATGTCAACACACTCTCTTCTCTCTCTCTCTGTGCATGGTTTGTTCATTTGTTTTCTACACTCAAGAAAGCCATCAGTATAGGCACACACAGACACACACACACACGAACATCAGTGTGTGGACAGTGGCTTCCTTGTCAATGGGCCGGTGGATTGGTGCTGGATTTTATTCCTTCAACCGGCTATCCAAGGTGCTGACCACTATTCCCCAAACAGCTTTTAGAACCTCGGAGAGCTCCGTTAAGATCACCCGAGAAGGTCCATCTCCAAGCTATTGAGATCTAACCCTCACCCAGAGATTCGGCACTTTAGAGAGCGCCGTTAAAACCATCTGAGGAACAGCTATCCAATGTGCTGAATGTTAATCAAACCAATAGGTTCTGCATCTCAGAGGACTCTATTAAACTCATCCAAGAAGCTGCTGTCCAAGCTGTTCAACCCTCTTCTTCCAGTCCGCTTAAATTTTTAAATCTTTGGGAGAGGACTTTCCCTCACTCTCACCACCACCAGAGATCCATTTAGCTGGGATGTGGGAGACAGAGCTTTCTTGGTAACAGCTCCCAAGTTGTGGAACTCTCTCCTGTGGGAAGTTCAGTTGCCCTCTTCACTTCTCTTTCCACCAACAGCAATGAAAGGTCTTTTTTTGATTTAAGGAGGCCTTTGGTTTCTAACTCATTGTGATAGACGGAGATTTTCAGGTAGTGCCTTGTGTCTGCATCTTTTTTACTGTGTTTTAAAGTGGGCTTTTAGCTTGTGTCTTTGTTAGGGTGGATAAATTAATCACACTTCCACCATATCCCACAGTGGAACACAGAGCTGATATAAAGGTAGGAAGGCAGAAAAGGATGGAGCAAAATGACAAATGGACAAGAAAGACACAAGGACATACACACAGCTTTGGCCAATCACCAACAGTGATGAACCCAGAAGGGTGGTTCATTCATCCATGCTTCCCTTCTTATACTATTTTTTATGCTTGTGTCAGGAGAAAATCATGCATCGGCAGAGTCACCGCTTGTACAGTGAAATGTGAAATTGTACGGCTTGTACAGTGAAATTCCTACCCGATCATTTCCAAAGGCATCAGTGACGCAACACAGCATTCCTTTTGGGTACTTGTTTACTATACACAGGAGCCAAGTGGAAAAAACAAGGGAAAGGCAAAGGTCATTTGATGAGCTGCAATTGTCTAAAATGCCAATTAATACATCAAGTTCTATAGCAAATTGTAGAGCCCCAAATTTCAAGCCTAACATCTTTAGAAAACAGAATTGCTGTTTAATTGTTTTTTTTTTTAATGTTGGTATCGATAGTTTTTAGCTCTACTTTGTCGCAGGTTGTATTGATGCCTGTGTTGGGAGGAGGGCAGGATATAAATTGATTAAATAAATAGGATCAGCACTTTGGAGAATTCCATTAACATCAGTCAAGAAGCTGCTCTCCAAGGTTCTGAAATATAATCTATGCCAAGAGATTTCAAGAGTTTGGAAAAGCCTATCTATATTACCCAAGAAATTGCCACCCAAAGCGTTGAATTCAACCGTCCCTGTAGATTTAGTACCTTGGAGAACTTATTAACATTGCCTGAGTAGGTGAGCCTTTCACGTAAAATCCGCTCCAGTTTTTATTCCAGACTTTAAAGGCACTCTCTAAAGGGCTGAGGATGATCCTCTAAAAATAGGTTCAGCGTCCAGGATGGCTAATTGAAAGCCAAAATGTAGAACAGATTCACCAACCCATGGAGATGGAAGCTTGCCAGACACTCACTTTTTCCCACCCTGCAGACTCCCCACCCAGTTGCCCATCTTTCTGTCTTGTGCCTTTCACGTTTTGGTCAGCTCTCCCAAATTTTGCCCCGTTTAAAATTTGGACTGAGATTTTGATTGTTCTTAATTTTTCTTTTTTCTTTTTAAAGGAAAAAAAAGAGAGAGAAAAGTATGGATCTGTAGCATGTCAGCTGCATCGCAATTGCAAAATATATGCTGTTTTGCCCCCATTTTCCTGGTCATTCTCCCACCTCTCTTTGCCTGTGTCATACAACAGTCTTGCTCTGGTTGTATAAGAGGCCAGGCGATGTAGCTTTTGTTTTGTTCTATTTATTTATTTTTAAGTATGATTGTTTTTGGAGAATGTGTCCACTTTTAAATGGGCTTCCCATTCCTCGTCATCATCGAGCACGCACGCAAGAGTGCATTCCCACAAACTTGTTCTTGTTGTGTGCCTTCAAGCCACTTCTGACTTATGGTGGTCCAAAGGCAACCCTGTCATGGGGTTTTCTTGTCCAGTGGCGGGTTGCCTTTGCCTTCCTCTGAGGCTAAGAGAGTGTGACTTGCCCAAGTTCTCTCAGTGGGTTTCCATGGCCAAAGTGGGACTCAAACCCTGGTCTTGATTGTCGTAGTCCAGTGTTCAGAGCACTCCAGCACACCGGTTCTCCCTATCTGTCCATGGCCAAGCAGGGATTCAAAATGTAGTCTCCAAAGTCCTAGCAATTACACCAGACTGCCTCTCTGTTCACCCAAACACCTTCCAAAAACAAACAAACCCAACACCTTTGTTGCTTGAGTTCTACTACTCCTTTGCTGGTTCTAGAACTTGGTAGAATTGTTTCTAAAAAAGGTAGCATCGTTTTTTCCTTCTTTACTCTCAAATAGCTCAGTTTCCTACTAGCTGAGATGCCTTTGGAAGGAGTGTGTGGACAGGTAAACTGCCTCTGAATGTGGAGGCCCCATTTAACCCTTTCTGGAACTGTCCTCCTCCATCAATTCACCCAACCCTTCAGAACCCTATCCTTGACCCCATTAAGAACTCAGTGCCCCCCTAATAAAATTTTCTTTAAATCCCGTTTCTAGCATTGCAAAAAAATGAAACATTGAAAATCATTCCTACCAAGAACTTTTCAGTTTGCTGGGTTTTCCTTCCCTTGCTCGCTCAACCTGACCCTTTGCTTTGGATGCCTAAACTCTTATTTCTAAATGCTCACCTACAATTTTAAATTAGTGCAATGCTAGAAATTTAGGGACTGGAGGAAAATTTCAGGGGAGGGTAGAATTCTGATTTGGGAGGGGGACAAAGTCCTCATGTTGCCCCTCTTGTAGCTACACCCCCTGTGGGACTTCTGGTGAAAAAAAAAGAATATTGGTTGCACAAAAGATCATGGGTGGTTTCTTTTTCTCCTCTGTGAAAATGGCAACTTTTTAATGCAGATTGGTGGCCTATTGCACAATTTTTTATATCATGTTCTGTGCAGTTTTTATTTTTCTGTCCACCCAGGTTTTCCAAAAAGAGAGGAGTGGGTGTTTGGGGTTTTTTTGCACAAAGATATTTCCTGCAGAAAAATCACGAAATGCATAAATAAATATTTTTTAAAAACCACATGCATGGTTTATGGCCTACATAGGGACTGCTAAAGTCCCCCAGTTCCCACTTACTGGGTAGCAGCTGCTGCAGTCAACAGGGGTCTGTTCCCCTGTCATTTGGCTGATGGTCCCAATCCCCTTCCCACGAGCTGTCTCTGGCATGAGAGGGAATTAAGATAAGGACCCTGCTGTAGAGGTCACTCAAGGGGTAGAAATGGCAGCTGCGTCCCCAATGGCAGGGGAACAGACCCCTGTCGCTTGCACCCATTTTCAGCAGGGTTCCCTGGCACCCTCTCCTGTCCAGGAGGAGAAAACCTGCAAATATTCTTTCCATCTTTGCTCGCCAGCAAAACAGGAAAGTCAAAGTTGTCAACCACTACCTCGAGTCAAGGAGGACAGCCCTGGTCTAGTGAGTGTCCTCTCCATAATAAGTGTCCCCCCACCCACCCACGCCAATGGTTTCCACCACATTGGCTGGCTGCATGCGTTTGCGTCTTCCTTTGGATCCGCTGGATTCAGAGTTGTATGCATGTCCGTCTCCTGCTCAGTGACAGTGGAGTCTTTCTTTCTTTCTCTCTGTCTTTCGTTTTTTAACTTTGTCCGTTCTTCGATAGATGCTGCCTGCTCTTCAGACCTCCCCCACCTCCATTTTAATTCTTACTGGTGTTATTTTATGTTCCAGGCTGAGAAGTGTGAAAATGGAGCAACGGAAGCTGAGCGACCAGGCAAACACATTGGTGGATTTGTCTAAGGTGAGCTGGTGGTTGGGTTGATTTTTTTTGGAGCTAGGGGGAGGCCTTCCTTGATTAGCAATTAGTAACTGGTAATTAGTTGTTCCAGTGTTTGTTTGTTGCACTTATGTGCCACCTTTCTCTCCTTCTGGAACCTCAGGTGGCTCAGAAACTATAAGAGAAAATTACCGCATATACAGTTAGCCCTCCACATTTGCAGGTTTCACTTTTGTGGATTTGATTATTCACAGATTATTTTCTGTCAGTTCTGCTGCTCCCCTAGGCCATTTTTAGTAGGACTGCACGCCTCATGAGACTGAGAAACTGCAAACGAATCCTGTAAGTCCCTCTTAAAAATAGTGGGGGGCAGCAGCAGAGGTGGCCATAAGCCCCACCAGCCCCCCACTTCTGCCTTGGGAAGGAACCCTGATGCCTCAGAGGAATCCATGGTGGGTTGAATAGGGTGATCATAGTGTTTTGTGTGTTAAATGTGGTTTGGGAGGGCCTAGGGTTATTCACATTTTTTTCACTTTCGCGGTGGTCCTGTGCCCCTAACCCTAGCAAATGAAGAGAGATGACTGAACTCATGTACAAGGTGATCTCATATATAAGGGAGAAAGGCAGCATGAAAATCAAACTGAAAATTTACTTTTACTTTTTTTGCTTTTACTTATTTATGAGGTTATATTTTTAATTGTTTAAAATGTTTCTAATTTTTAAAAAACTTTTTGGGAGAAAAGGCAGCATATAAGTACAATAGATAAATAAAGCAAAAGGCATTGCCAGGAAAACCATGTCAATTTCCTCTTCCAAGCTATTGCCTGTGACCCAGCCCCCTCCTGTTTCTTCTCCCCGCTTCCTAATAGACACAGAATGTCATGTACGACATGGTGTCTGAGCTGCAGGAGCGCAATGAGGACCTGGAGAAGCGGATCAGCGTCCTCGAGGGCAAGATCGACATGCTGGGACTCACTCTCCACGCCCTCCCGGGCCTCGTCAGCCAAGCCATACGCCAGCAGCACCGGGCCCTGGCCCGGGCGTGCGGCAACTCCAACAGCTCCGAACGCTCCTCCTGGACTCCCAGCCGGCGGCGGAAATCCCCCTCCACAGCCCCCCACACATCCTCGGACAGCGGCTGACAGCTCCTCACCCACCCCAGCCCCGTTCACTCCCTTACGTGCATCTATATATATTTATCTATGGCCATTGTGTGGCCGATTTTTTCTTCCCTTCTTGGAGCTTTTTTTCTGGAAAGCCCTGGACAGTTTGGACGACAACTTTGCCGGATTCTTTGCCCCTAGATGGACACGAGTGTGAGGTGAGGGGGACAGAAGCTTCCTTGGACGTGGAGGACAGGCGGACGTTCCGGGCCGGTTCCGATGTAACATCCTGCAAAGCCATTTTTTTTTAAAAAAAAAATACAAATCTTGGTGGTCTTGCAGGAAGGGAGAAAGTTGGGGATCCTATGTTTTAAAAAAATCAAATCGTACATATCCGTGATAGAAAAGAGAAGGAAAATTGGGGTTTGGGGTAGTGGAAAAGGGGTGGGATGGAGGGGGTTGTAGACTGGTTTTTGATGGGATTCTGAAGGGATTGAAAACATACATAGCTTTCTCCCCAATAAGCTTTGAGTCTTTAAATTTTGGACTAGTGCTAAAACAGGGGTGGGCAACTGTGTGGGGGCCAGAGGCCAAATGCCCCCCAATCCTTCTGTTGGCCTCATTCCTCCCATAGCAAGCCTAAATACCTCTGGTTTCCTCTACAGTCCTTCTCAAAATGGCTGCTATCAGAACAACTATTAAAATCCTTGTTTAGAGCAGGGCTAGCAACTGTGTTGGGGGCCAGGGGCCAATATTTTTCTCCCAGTTCCTCCACCCCCTTTCGTGGGCTGCACCCTTTCCCATAGCAAGTCCAAGTACCTCAGTTTTCTTCCATGGTCCCTCTCAAAAAGGCTGCCATCCAAACAACAATTAATCGTCTGTTTGCTTAGAGCAGGCGTTGGAGACTTTGTGGAGTTCAAGGGCCATCTCCCTCCTAGAACCTTCCATGGGCAGGTGTCCCCCCCCAAAACAAGGAGCCCAAATACCTTGAATTTTCTTTGTAGCTCTTCTCAAAATGGCTCTTCTCCGAACAGCTATTAATAAATTCACTTAGAGAAGGGGACCTGGGGAGCAATTTTCTTCCATAATCCCTCCTGCAGAACACTCCCCCCTGTTTTCCTCTGTGAGAAGGAAGTTCACCTCCTCCAGCACTAGTCAGGAAGCAGGGAGGTTAATTTGGGGGGGGGGTTTGACAATGTGTTGGGTTGTGGAAATTGATACAGTCCCCAGTTCTTGGAGAAAATACCTTTCGGGATTTTAACCAATATTTAGAACTATGCCACTGTTAATTCTAGCACTAAGGAAACATATTCTCTCTTTCCAGAGCCAGCAAGGAATGGAAGAGAATAATTTCTTTTTCCAGAAAAAAGACAAGGGAAGATCTTGATAGTATGTTGTGGACAGGGAACTGATATAGTTACACCTTGGTTCTTGAAAAGTAAGTTCTGTCTTCTAGGATTTTAATGATATTTGAACCATACCACGATTAGTTCTAAGGCTAAAGAAAAACACATTCTTTTGGCAAAGGGCTGTGTGTCATTTGAAAAAAAAATGGAAAAGATGTTAGCCAAATACGCCTGGAAAAAGGTAATGTTTTTTCCCAATGAGCCATACAAGGGTTCCTGTTTCACAGGAATGTTACAGACCTGGTGGCAGTGAGGGATGGGTTTTTTAAAAAATATGATTGTTGTTATTGTTTTGGGGGTGGTCTGACATGAAGTGCATGGCATGGCACTGTGGACAGAACAGGTGTTGGGCAATAGGTGCTTTTCAATTTAGCCTTTTATTCCTTTGTGCCTACTGGTGGCCGTGGTGTTTTCCATGTTGGGAGGAGGCGACTGGTTAATTGTGAACTTTTAAAAGAATGAGCCCTGATGCTAAAGCAGAATTCTTATCCTCAAAAAGTCCCCGTCCCTCCCCCTGGGATGAAGAATGCAGTTTCAAGGCTTTTCTGTGTGTGTATGACAGAAAGAGACAGACAGCCTGATGTAGAAATTTATAGTTGGAGAGGGAATCTAGTCTATGGCTGGATAGAATATTTGACAAGATTATAAAATGGTTAAGAAGTGCGTGTCTTGAGGAGAATCCTGCACTTGTGAGAATCTCTATAGTTCAGGAATTGTTCTGTGCAAAATTCACACAATTTCTTTCTTTTTTTTTTTTTTTGGTATGGAAAGTGGCATTTTTCTGTGGCAAAGAAAGTAATATTTCTATGCAGAATGTAATATTTCTGCACAGAACATAATAATATCTCTGCATGGAAAATAATATTTCCGTGCAGGACATAATATTTCTGCATAGAACATAAATATTCCTGCATGGAAAATAATATTTCTATGCAGAGCATAAATATTTCCATGCAGAACATAAACATTTCTGCATGGAAAATAATATTTCTTCTTCGTGGTCTCTGTAAAGACCAAGCCTTGGAGAGGAATGACTTAAGAGAGTTGGGTGGGCTTGGCTTGGAAAAGAGAAGATTGAGGGACGTCATGATGGCCAGCTTTAATATTTTGAAGGAAATGTCGATGGAGCCAGCTTGCTTTGTGCTGCTCCTTAGAACAAAACATGAACCAGAGGGTTCAGATTACAACAGAAAGTCTACTGAAACATTAAGAAGAACTTCTTGGTGGTAAGAACTATTTGATGGCGGAACAGACTGCCTTTGGAGGTGGTGAAGGCTCTTTCTTTGGAGATCTTTCAACAGAAGCTTTGGGGGAGTGTCTTTCAGGTGTTGCTTTAGTTGGATTAGATACCTCTTGAGACCCTTTCCAACTCAGATTCTACAATTCTGTGGACTACATCTCCCAGAATCTTCCACAAACAGGAGGCCAAAGTGGTAATTGCTCCAACCCTGGATCAATTCCTACATCTACCTTTCCCACACTACTGACAAGGTTCATAAAATCTTCTTTCCTCTATGCTGGGTCTCTTCTGGTTTCTTAAAGTTGAGCATCCACAACTGAACACAGGGCCCTGCGTTAGGTCAGACTAAAGCAGAATAAAAGTTGAACTCCACCCCCATAAACTCATAAATCCTAACGACTCACTCCTGCCCAGGCTTGGAAACTATGGTTCTACAATGAACGCAGTTTAGAATCGCCTTGGTCTTTTTTGGAGCAACTTCACATTGAGGTCTCATGCTTGGCAACCTTCTTGAGAGCCTTTCCGTACATAACATCTGCATCTCATTTTACATTCTCTTTTGTGTGGACAATGGCATTTGTCACTGTGGGAATTCATTGTCCTGGCAGCATTCTCTTGTGCGGGGCAGAGAGAACATCCAACATTGCAATTCTAGCATCGCTTTGCATCATTCAAGCAATCCCTCAGAGAAGTATGTCATTTCTTCAGCAAAGCGATCATTGCAAATCTTTACTCCAAATGGTAAAGTCTTCTGCAATTGAAACCCATATTCACCCCAGCCAATGGGTCATGATTCATCCTTTGGTCCTCCAGGCTTTCTGACTCTGCCCTCATGAAGTCAGCAAGGATAAACTCTATGCTTTCCTCCTTAGTCCCTCCCTCTGAAATCCAGAGGTTAAAAAAAAAAAAAAATCAAATGCTGGTCTATCTTACAGGGCTGTTGAGAAGATGACTGTATGCAAAAACATTATGCAAAAAACCAACCCAATAACAATAATACAAATAAAATAACATGTTGACCTTGTGATCTGTGCTATTCTTAGTGTAGCAGCAAAGAGACAGAGGTAGGAACCTGCAGGGACTTTATGTCTCCGTTCCTAATTTTTTAAAAAAATAAAGTCCAAAAATGGCTCTTTTTTTTCTCTTGTCTTTCCAGAAGGAGGTGATGGACAGTTTGGGGGAGGGGAGGGGATGGAGGGCACGCTTGGATCTGGATACTGACTTAGTATTTCTTCTTAGAAATATTCAATAATTTTTTTTCTTCACAGTGTTTTATGTACACTGCTAAGGTATGCAGATTTACGGACTGATGTAATAAAAATACTCTGAATCCAAATTTGGCCTCACTCCTTCTCTTCACTGCCTTTGTGTACAAAACTTCTTGCTTTGCTGAGTGTGTGTGTGTGTGTCTTTTATCCTCCTTGGGAAGAGGGTACAGGAAGCTAATATCCTATTTCTTCCCCAGCACATGTCTGCCTTGTAGTGAGAAAGATACCAAAGATTCCCATGAAAAGAGGATTCTGACTTTATCAGGAAAAACCCGGAGATGGAAGATGATCCATGGGTGGAGAAAGGAACCAATGAATCACCATTGAAAGGAACGAACGTAGATGAATATAACGAGTTTTGGAGGAGTGATCAGTTCTGGATTGCAACTCCCAGCTGGCCCTGGGAGATTGTGGGAATTGTAGTCCAACCTCCATCCTTTAAAAAATAAAAAAAAACTTTTTCATGCTCCGTTTAATATGCAGCAATTGAAAGCCAAACTAGGGAGAGTTAAGCTGACAAAGGCCCCTTCAGCTGAGCGGAGAAGTCTATCAGTTTCATATTTTCTTTCTTTTGGAAAATGGCCTCATGTTTTCCTCTTCCACTTCCATGAATTTGCTGTTATTAATATCAATATTCAATATTCTCTTAGGTTCCACTTCTTCCCCCAGTAATGGCACTCGGTTGTTAAAGAGAAACCAGGGTATAAATCATAAATCTTACTCAGGTTTTAAAACCAGCACATATTAGAAACAGACAAAAGCGTCCTTTAATAATTAACTTTAAATTTAATTAATATCTCACCCTTTCACCCGTGTTTGGGACTCAACGGCAGCTCACAAATATAAAAAATGATTAGAATACAATACCAAAAGTTGACACTAAAACAGAGTTAAACTATATATGAACACAATTTCAAACATAACACAAAAAGAATTTAAAAACCCAGTATGGTGTAAAACAATACAGCTTTCTTTAAAAAGAAAACCTAATTTATTCCAAAACCTATTGGAATAATTTTTTAAAAAATTTTGCCTGCCAACGGAAGGACAGAAAGGAGGGGCCTGTTTTGGCTTTCCCAGGGAGGCAGTTCCAAAATCTGGGAGCATCTGCCAAGAAGACTCTTCCCCTTTTTCCCACCCAAATGTGTGGGGACCGGTTTGAATGGGATCATTTAAGAAGGAATCTGATTTTTAGAAAATTCGCAGCAATTACATTCTTACTTTAAACCTTAAAAGAGGCTCTTCTATGTGCCATTGGTGCCCTCTCGTGGCCAAACCATGCCACAGTGCCCAATCTCTTAAACCTGGACTCATTGAAAGCAGCCGTAACCCTTCTACTTCTTACCTTCCTTTCCTTTTAATTCTTACCAAGTGTGGCACATATGTGGCTTTTACACTGTCCTCTTTCTTCTTTCTCCCTGTTCTCTCCACCCTGATATTCCTGCCTCAAACAAGCAAGCGCTCCAAGGAAAAACCTTTTTTTTTTTGGGGAGTGTCACATCGTGGTCAGAGCTCTGGGCTGGGTTGCGAGAAACTCCTAAGGCTGCTGAGCTGTGAAATCCACCGGCTCAATCACATTCTCCCTCAGCCTGGTCTCCTTGCAAGGTTGTTGTTGCGAGGATAAAAATGAGGATGCTCTCTTTGATCTCATCGGTGGATGAACAGCAGAGGCAGTCAACAAGCGGATAAAGAACGCTACTACCGGCCCACGAGTGCGATTTGAATTTCAGCCCTAGGCATGGTGGTGTTGATTTTTCCATAAAACATTTGCTGCTTTTATCAGCATTTAGTTGAATCTATGTGCAGCGCTGTTCTCACAACCAGTCTCCTGACTGGACCCACAGTTAATGTTTAACTCTCCCCGGGGCTGATAATGCACCAGATCTGGAGCCTGAAGCTGTGTTATTTTGGAAAGGGCTAATTTATTTTTCCCCCAGTTCTTTGGCTGCAGGCTAGCTTTGATTCCTACAGGCTCTAAAGACGGCTCCTAGCTGTGTCTGGCCGAGAGGAAACAGACCACATCCTTTGAGGAGTTGACCTACTCCACATCGGTTCTCACAACTGTCTGAGAAAACCCCGCTGATGCTGAGAATGAAAGAAAAAAGACGCCGGGGGAGAGGCCAGATCCCATCTGATCTTGGAACCAAAGTAGGGTCAGACCCTGGTGAGTACTTGGAAGGGAGACAGCCAGGGAAGGCCATCTGTTGTGGGGTCAGTGCTACTCAAAAGGGATGGCCCTGTGGTCTGGTGTCAGTCACAGCTTTTGGCTGGAGTTTCCAGGAAGGAAAGAAAGAAAGGGGGTTGTAGTCAATGGGGAAAGGACTTTGCAGGTCCCCCATACCAGATGGTTTAAGAAGCACTGCTGTAGGCAGTATAGAATCCTAGAGTCGGAGAGACCCCAAGGGTCATTGAGTCCAACCCCATTCTGCTATGTAGGAAGACACCATCAAAACATTCCCAACAGAATGTTGGACTGGGATCCTGTGAGAGACGGGTTTGAATCCCTGGTTCAGCCATGGAAAGCCCCCTGGGTGACCTTGGGTGTGTCACTCTCTTAGCCTCAGAGGAAGGCAAACGCCCACATCCTCTGAACAAAGCCATAGGGGAAAGCTGGCAGAAGTCGAAGTCACACACCAACACAGTTCTCTCTTTATCGTGAGCCAGCCATGCTCTCTCAGCATCAGAGGAGAACAGTGGTAAACTTCTGAAGAAGTCTTGTCCAGAAAACTCTAGGAGCGGGTCTTAAGAATCCTGTAGTGCAGTCATTGAATGACCTTCTTATTTTAAACAGGCTTTCAGCTATTTTAACTGTTTGGGTCAGAAGGATGTTCCATGGTGGTGCTGTGTTTTTTAAAAAATACATATTAAGCCATGCCAGATGAATTTTAAATTCATATTTGAATTGGCTTGGTTGTTCAATGTTTTTGAAACTTGTGTGCTGCCTGTTGTTTTAGCAACCTTTTTTTTTGAATGTATATGGTTAAACTTTGAATCTCATACTGGGAGAAATGCCGTATTAAAATAAAATAAACCAGGTTTTGGGGGTAGATGAGATAGGCTAACTTAAAATCTGGCCCTGTTGTTCAACCCGGGTTTTGACCCAGATGTTTTGTCTTTCTCTCCAGCATGCTGAAGTGAAAGCGCCCAGCTGAGACAATGGGAAGGAAGAAAAACTCACAAAGGATGGGGTGGATTGTTAAGTTTTGCTCTGGCAGCCATTTTGAGCAAAGTGCTCCGAGGAGAGCCCTGCTTATGTTGAAGAGCTGCTGAGAGCCTGAAGCTGACGTCTTTCAATGGAACCGTGGACCAGAAATTCGGAGACCTCCCCAGGTTGCCGATATGCCAACATTGCTCTCTCATCTCCTGCTGGGTTGGAGCCAGCTTTTGCTAATCAATCTCTGGACCCAGAGGTGCCATCTTTGAAACCTGTTAGGCGTTTCATACCCTCATCTTGGAAAAATTTCTTCCAGAGATGGAGGAGAGGGCCCTGGAAGGAGAATGCTCTTTTCACCTACTCCCCAGAGGTTTTCACATGCTCTCAGCCTGCCTCGCCGTCTTTAGGGCATCACCAGAGAACTGTCTTTGACCGAGAGGAGGGCTTGGACGATAACGACAATAACAGTGGTGCTGGTGAGGATGATGTCAAGGAACCCAGCCCTGCTTCTGTCACCCCTTCAAAGTCTGCGAAGATGGAGCTGTCTCCCACTAGCCAAGGTGGCTTATCAACCCCTCCGCCAAGCTACGAGGCCAAAGTAGAGGCCTACGATCGGAAATATTCCTACATGAAGTCATGGCCTGGCCTCTTGAGGCTGATGGGTGGCCTGGAGCTCATCTTGGGTGGAATGGTCTTTGCTTGCACAGCAGCATACATCCAGAAGGACTACCAGTGGTCTGAATTCTACAGAAACTCTTTTATGCCCTACAACAGCCTCACGGGATACGGCTATAACTACTATGGCCCCATGACCCCCTTCGTGCTGGTGGTGGCCAGCTTGGCATGGCTTGTGACAGTCATCTTGTTGGGCCTTGGCGTGACCATGTACTACCGAACCATCCTCCTCCATTCCCACTGGTGGCCCTTAGCTGAGTTTGGCCTCAACCTCTTGATGTTCCTGCTCTACATGGCTGCTGCCATTGCCTACGTCAATGATGTCAGCCGGGGTGGGCTGTGCTACTCCATCTTTGCCTACAACCCCCTTGTTGTAGCTTTATGCCGTGTTGAGGGGGGACAGGTGGCTGCCATTGCCTTCCTCTTCATCACAACCTTGCTCTACTTGGCTGGGTCCCTCGTCTGCCTCAAGATGTGGAAGCATGAATCTGCTCGGAGGACCGAGATGGCTGTGGCAAGGCCTTCTGGTGGACCAGACGATCTATTGGTAAGTGTGGGGTTGTACATTTGTGTACAGCAGAAAACAGGCTTGCTCCATCTTCCATAGGACATCCCTTCAAACATGGCTATCATGTCACCTCTTAAACCTTTTCTTCTCCAGGCTAAAAACACCCCGCTTCCTAAGCTGGTCCTCACAGGGCTTCATGGTTTCCAGGCCTTCTACCATTTTGGTTGCCCTCCTCTGGACACCTTCCAGCTTGTCTGAACTTCCTTCTGTCCTTCTTTTTCCACAGCAAAAGCCAACCCTTTTGCGACTTGCCCCTCAGCCACCTGTCTCCTGGGATGACCCTCCTCCAGCAGGGAAAGTAACTCGGCGAGTTGAGTTCTCAGAGAAGCCAGAAGCCCTGGAGACACTGAACTGCCCCATTCCGACGGGTCATGCTCCCAAACCTCACCTCGTCCCTGATTATATTCTGTAAGTATGTCACAGTCTACCAAAACATTAAAAAACTTTGTAGGACAAGGAGGAGTTACATGCTTTGCTCATTTCCCGTGGTGTCTGACTGCGGCTAGGAAACTGGTCAGGATTCCTCTCCAGCCAAGCAATTGTCTCAAGAATAACAGGTTACGGGTTGTTATGGGTTGAAGGAATAGCAGTTCCAGCTAGTCACTTCCATGTTAGTGGGGATTCTGGTCTGGGTTTCAGTGTGAACTATAAAGGAGGCTATCCACAGCAGTTGGACACATGTTGTCATTATGTGCCTTCAAGTAGTTTCTGACTTATGGAGACCCAAAGATGAACCTATCATGGGCTTTTCTGGGGGCTGAGAGTATGTGACATGCCCAAGGTCACCCACTGAACCCTGGACTCCAAGGCTATTGTCCACACTGTCCCATACATAAGTTCAGCACTTTGGATAGCTCTTTTAAAGGTGTTTAGAAAGCTGTAATAGTTTGAGTTTTGGACTAGCAACCTCAGTGGCCAACGTCTGAATCCCTGCTCAGCCACAGAAACTGAGGGATCTGGGTGTGTTCAGCATGGAGAAGGGAAGAGGAGACATGATAGCCATCTATAAATATCTGAAGAGATGTTCATGTAGAAGATGGAGAGAGAATGATTTCTGCTGCTCCGGAGACTAGAACACAGAGCAATGGATTCAAAGTTCAGGAAAAGAGATTCCATCTAAACATTAGGGGAAACTTCCTGATGGTAAGAGCAGTTGAACAATGGAATACACTGCCTGGGAGTGTGGTAGAGTCTTCTTCTTTGGAGGTCTTTAAGCAAAGATTGGGTGGGCATCGTCTTTCAACCGTGATGTAATAATTGTGTCTTTCTGCATGACGGCAGAGTCAGACTACATGTTCTTTAATATCCTTTCTGAACTCACAGATCTATGACTTGGTGTCACTTGCTTCTTTTCTCCTGCCATAACGGCCCTCTTTTTTTCTTTTCTCCTGGCCAGGAAGTATCCTCCCATCAAGACGACCACCGAGCGTGAGAAATACAAAGCCATCTTTAACGACCAGTATGCTGAGTACAAGGAGCTGTACGGCGAAGTTCAGGCTGCGCTGAGCAAGTTCAGAGAACTAGACACTATGATGTCGAAGCTGCGACGCCGCTCTCTGGACACAAAGGTGGTTCTTGCACTAAAATCAATGCATCTAACTTATTTTTAAAGCATGTTTTCTTATTTCCATCATGGTCTTGTGGGACAGAGCACCCTCAAGACTGTTCAGTTTGGTGAGGACAGTCCCAAATTGAACAGGGTTATTATTGTTCTGATTGTTCTTTGCAGAAATGATGGAAGAACAGAAAGATATTGGCTGGGGTTTTGTTGTCATGTAGTGTTCTTCTCTCTGCAGGAGCAAGGCCGGGTCTCAGCGGTATGGAGAGAATACAGGAGCAAGAAGAAGGTGAGGAAAAGTTGTCATTCTCCTCTTCTGTCTGCATTTCCTTCTTCCTTCCTTACCTGCTTCTGCCTATGGACTGAGGTGAGAAACAGGAACAGATTAAACACATAATCTCAGTTAAAAGAGTGTATAAAACTAATACATATCGAAAGCAATCAGTCAGCACTCTGAAGGGGCCTGGTCTTTGTTGCTGTTTTAAGCTCAGAAAGTGTCTCCAGTTCATGAATCTCTTTCGGTAGGTTCATATCCTCTAACACTTCACAGGTGAAAATCGAGACCTGGGTGGTCAAACAACATCTGAGCACAGTCAAGATAGCAGAAATGATTCATGAGGAAGAACACACAAGCTAGGGGAGGCTGCCATGGTTTGCTTTTGCCTGGGCCTCCTGCCTTTCCTCTCCTCTCTTTGGAGTCAATTGAATGCCAATGACTTTTTTTTGCACTCTGAACACTGTTTGCAGCAACTGGATTAAGCTGAAGGCAAAGGCTGGGGGGTATGCAGAAACTGGAACATTTTAAAAGCAGCTCAAAAGAGTGATGGGAGAATTAATCAGGACTCTCCCTGCCAAATCTCAGCTGTTGGAGGGGTTGCAAAATCTGAGAGTGGCAGAGGAAAATGTCCTTGGGGCAAAAGTTGTTGGCTGACTGACAGAGATGCCCCCCCCCCCCGCTAGGAATATTGCTGCTAGGAGAGAAAGTTGCTGCAAAGTTGCTGTTGTCCTCAGTCCTACTTGTGTTCCCCAGAGTGCGCAGTGCAATGTGCCTTGGGCCTCATCTTGGGAGAAAACCAGGATATGAATTAAATACAGAAATATATAATAAAATGAAATAATCATTAACTAGGGGTGGAGGCTGAGGCCTGCTCAAAAATCGCCTTCGGAGCCGTGTGAAGCCCAGAGGTGCCTCTACGTACATGATGTGTGTACAGAGTATTTCTCAGACCAAAAGGCGTTTCATAAAATGAGCAATTTTCTTCTCTTTCATTTTTCCCTTTCTCCTCTCCTTTCTTCACCTCTTTTCCTCTTCCATCTTCTTTTTAATAACCCTTCCCCTCCCTGGGCTTTGGGGGAGCCAGGATCCAGCTTTCCTGGAGAAACAGGCACGCTACGATTATCTCAAGAGGAAGCTCGCTCACCTGAAGGCCCAGATCCAAGCCTATGACCGCGAGGCCAGTGAGAAGGGATCCGTCTACTTCTGATTTAAGCCCCCAACACAAATCCACACATTCAGTGGGTGCTTCCGGATAGGGGAAAGGACGATGTGACTTTCTATTTAAAAAAAAAAATTGCAGAGATTTCTTAGTCTCATGGATCTGGAAAATTTTTGACCAATGGATGAGATCCACCAAGGAGGACTTTGTAAGACTTGAGTAGAGTGGTAGATGACCAAAGGAGCTCTTGGAGGTTTTTTTTAAGGCCAACAAAAGTCAAAGGTGACTTGATAGCAAAAAGAAGAAACTTTGCAGAGAGGCCTTGATCTGAAATGTGGTACTGGCAAAGATATCTACAGGTATCCCAGACTGCCAGAAAGACCAATAGATAAACCCAAGAGCAAATCAAACCTGAACTCTCCCTTGAAGCCAAAATAACAATCTGCCCTAGAATCTTTTCCAGTATTGATGTCAGGCTGACAGGGAGGTAATTGACTGGTTCCTCTTGTTTCCGCCTTTTGTGAAGATGGGGACAACATTTGCCCTCTTCCAGTCTGCTGGGACGTCGCTTGCTCTCCAGGAATTCTCAAAGATTTATTGCCAGTGGTTGTGAGATCACTTCTTCCATTCATGAATTGGAGAATAGACACCCAGAAACTGTTTCTTTTTAAAATGCTCTGCTAAAAGGAGAAGGCTGGTTGAAGGTTTTCAGAAAGCCTTTGCACAAAGAGGCCAGGCCACAGGGAAGTTGAGAAACTTCCAGAGCGAAAATTGACTTCTGTGTGATGTTTTGAGCACTTCAAAAAGTTGTAATTTTTTTTTTCAAAACATGCTCTTCTTGGCAGAGGGTTTGCTGAGCAGGTGGCGCCCACGGAAAGCTGCCAAGATATTCCCCAGGGTGAGCTTCAAAAGCTGGGCAGCTTTTGCGGAGCCTCGCATTCTAGGCCTGGAGTCACAAGGCGGCCGAGGCCAGAGCGATTTTGGCAACGTCCTTCCCAGAAGCTCAGAGATGGGGAGAATGGACTCTCGTTCCAAGAGCCAGCACGGTTTGGATATTGAAATAGGACTTTGGGACATCAGAGTTCAAATCCTCATTCAGCCCCAGAGACCAGTGGGTGAGCATTGTGGAGGAGTGGTTGCTGAAACTGACAGATTTAGGAGGAATGGACAAATTATCAAGTCTGATTAGAGAAAGACCGTTAGTGACATTTCTTAAGGACCTGCAAACCCCTCATAGAGTTTGTTGCAATTACAAAGAGAGATGTATGAACAGCTTTGTTCATACATGACCAACAAATAGAAGATTGGAATTCCCTTTTTTTTCTTTTCGTCTTTTTCTTTATTGTGTTCCAGTTTTTTTCTTTTTTGCCTTTTCATTCTCTGTAATTCTTAATGTCTATTTTTTTTTAAAATAATAAAATATATTTTAAGAATAAAAGCATAGCTTCATGTTTGAAAATCGAGACAGAAAACCTTGCAAAAAGAATTGTTCCTAGATCAAGGTGGGATGACCCAATCATTCCTTCTCCTTTACTTTAGGAGACAGGATAAGCAACATTGAGTCTAACCTTATTGCTTCTAGCCAGAAGATGGATCTAGAGCAGAGCAGAGGGTAAGTCCTGGTGCAGCAATAATAAGTTGCAGTATATGTAAGTTTGCAGTATGCAAGTTGCAGTTTAAGCTGCAGCAATAAATCAAGGAAGCCTTGGAAATTTTGTAGCAAGCTTTTTCCCAGGAAAAAATGGAGAATTTGAACCCTCATCCCCTGGCTCTGTGACACTGGAGATTGGGGGCCAGTCCTAAAATACTAGCAACCCTGCTAAGGACTAACCTACCACTGCCGCAAGTAACTCCACGCTAAGAGGGCCAAGGCCTCTGTTTGACGCAGCTCTCTGGGCACTCAGCGGACCCCCTGTTGCGGTTGCGTCTGCAGAGCCCAAAGTTCAGGAATTAAAAACTTAAGATGCAGTTTGTACTTTAAAAAAAAAATCAGAGCAGTGCCTTGGCAGATCTCAGCTGGTACTTTCAGCTTGAGCGGTTTGCATCCACTTAGGGTGTGTTTGAGGATTTTTCTTTTCTTTTTAAAACTGGGTTGGTTTCCCAATGTGTCTGCTCGAATTTTGTTCACTGGGCCATGGAAGCGGAATGGGATGTCAGAGGTCACACCCCCAAGGGCTTAAGCAGACGGTGGCCGAGGGGCGGAATGGAATTGGCATTCAGAAAAAAGAGTTTGGCAGGACAGCAAGAGGAAAAAAAAGAAATCAAAGGAGAGATTTAAATCCCTTTCTTGCTTGCCAGTTCTCGGTGAGCGTGCCTTCCCGTACCAACCTCCTGCCGCCTCGAAAGTTGGCCCAGGCGGAAGGGAGGCGGAAGAAGGCCTCTGTGTGCGTGTGTGTTGTGTTCACATGCCCAGATTTAATGATTATGTTTGGCTAGTAATCATTAATCCTCCAAGGGCTGTTTTAAAGGGAACAGGGAAAGGTGTACAGGAAAAACAAAGCTCACAAAGGTGTGTGTATCTTGGGAGGGGGATCGAGTTTATCCAATGCCTTCGCACAGTGTAATCTGTCAACAGCCCCAAAACTTTAGAGCAAAACAAGTGCCTGTTATTACCTGCAACTTTTAAAGAAATGGAGAAGCATTCGGGAAGGGAGTAGACGACCCTGCCTGGATCCAGGTGGAAGACTGAAACAAGGACAGGTCAAGGTAAGAAAAGACAAAATGATTTGGACTGTGGAGAAAGGTGGATGAGTAGGTTTTATTTTGCATGGTATCGTGGAAAACGGCGGGACCTTTGCAGAACTTTCCTCAGCCAGGTTGCAAGAAGCGAACCTGCAGACAAAGGTTCCTGTGAAGCCTTTGGAATCTGTGGATTTCTTGTAGTGCTGATTTTTTTTGGAGGGCAGCCCTTTTGGCTTCTCCAGAGGTGAACCAATTTCACTCCAGCGCTTTAACAGAAAAAGCAAATTTCAGTGTGACCCAACTTTGGAATAGCAGATGCAGTGGTAGTCCTCTCATCTGGGGGAGGAGGATATTTTAGGAAAAGTGCAGAGAAGGGTAACCAAAAATGACTGAGCAACTCTTCTGTGAGGAAGGATTACCCTCTTTGGGGGATGCTTAGCTTGGAAAAAAAAGGCAAGGGGAAGACTCAGTAGAGATGCAGGAAATAGGAGATACTTTGGTGATAACTTTAGCCTGGAAAAGAAGGGTTTAAGAAGTGACATAATAGCCACTGTTGTATCAAGGAATGTGTGCGTTCTGAAGGAATTTGGCAGACGGAAAGGCCGGAAGAGAATTGATCAGGCAGGCGGATGTTGGTTGCGGAGGTTTCGGCTGTGAGAAAAATATCCATTGTTTCACAGAGCTCTCCTCCCCCCTCTCCTCCTCAGGCACCCTGAGTGCTTTTAAAATAAATATTTGTTGCCTTTCTTTCTTGCTTTTCTTTCTTTCCTTTTTTTTTTTTTAAATGAAACTCAAAAGGTCTTGGCTGCAGCGATCGGCAGGAGCCACCCTGGCAAGTTTAAAAGAGAAAACAGACCTTATCTCAGCTTCCACCCGTACTGTGTGGGAAGGCATTCTGATAAGGGTTGCTGTTGTGTGGTTATTGGAAGAGAGCCAGCCCAGGGTTTGAGCACTGGCCTAGGACTTGAGGTGACCAAGGTTCGAATCCTGCATTCAAATCTTGGGTTGGAAGCTAGTTTTGTAGGGGGGCCAGCGTGGTATGGTGGCTTGAGTTTTGGACTGCAACTCTGGAAACCATCCCTGCACAGCCAAGGAACCCACGGGGGGTGGTCTTGGGCAAGTCACGTTCTCTCCGCCTCAGAGGAAGGCAAAGGCAAACCTCTTCTGAACAAATCTTGCCAAGAAAAAAAAAACTGTGATAGGATTGTGATGATTTCAAGGAGCACAACTACTCTTTTTGTCAATAATACTTTTTAAGAAAACTTCAAATTGGGCAGAGTGGAGGGTGTACCCTAGCACCACAACCATTGTGAGCAAAGGAGGAAGATAGCTAATACATAGACCCTTCCCCTTGAGAGTGTTTGCACATTGCAAAAAAAACTGATCAATTAATCTTTTGAGACTGTAGCAAGCTCTTAACGTTGGGATTTTGCAGGAATCTACCACATCTTTTTCTTTGGATGCCCAACGGTATTTCTAAATGCTCAACTGCAAAGCTAGAAATATGGGGGCCGAAGAGGGATAGAATTCTTATTCGGGGAAGGAACAATGCCCTCCTTTGACTTTCCCAGCGCTGATGCAGCTGGAAGTATTTCCATCCAGACAGAGGATGAGGGCGAAAAGGGGCTGCCACGCAGGTGCAGGAAGATGTTGGTGAAAGGAGGTTTTGCATTGAGCCCTTTCCCATCCATTGCACACTCTTCTCTTGCTGGGAGATCATGCATCAAAACTGGAGAGTCAGAGCCAAGCCCTGAGATCTGGCAACGCCTACTGGGTGTATATGTTTGTGTGTGTGCGTGTTCCAGGACGACAGGAACAAAAGAAACAAGGTTGCATATGCTGTGTGTGATAACAGCAGGGAGAAGGGAGGCAGCTTATGTGCATCAAGTTCAAAGGCAGCTGCTTGGCCGCTGTAGAGAAGGAGGTTGGGGGGGAAATAATCCCACCCTGAATTATTTATTCCTCAGGTGAAAGGGGAGAACACCGGCTGCCGCCGCCATCGTGCTGGCTTGGACTCCTGGGCTTTATGTTTTTGTTTTCAAGGAACAACCTTGAAAACTCACAAAGCCGCAGACACACACACAGCTGTGAACGAGAACAGAGGGATTTCTGCCGTCTCTCTCCGCTTGCCGCTTGACCTCTGTGAGAACAGCCCAGTTTGCAACCGGACCACACGTCGGGTAAGGAGGTCTGTGGCCGGACGCACCGGGTCTTTGGAGCGGGTCGGAAAGAAAGCTCGGAGGAAGTGTAGCTTTTGGAGTGTTTAGTGCAATGATTTTCGTGGGCAGGGCAGAGACAAAAGTTGGGGAGCAGAAAAGTTGGGGGAGTATTTGTTTCTGGAGATAAAACTTTTTCATGGGCAATGAGAAAAAGGCTCCTTGAAATCGTGGCAACCCTATTACGGGATTTTTCTTGGCAAGAGTTGTTCAGAAGAGGCTTGCTTTTGCCTTCCTCTGAGGCTGAGAGAGGGTGACTTGCCCAAAATTCTCCGCATGCAAAAGATTCGTTTAAGCTAAATAGCAGTGACTAGGAAGTAAATTCACAGTCATCTTGTGTTAATGATCTGGACAGTTAGGGTAAAGTCTAACCCAACCTCATTTCTCCGCAAACCTTCAGTGAAAAAAGTCTGCCAAAATTTCCTTCAGATAGGTTAAACTAAAGCCAGAAGGACTAAAATTTGCTTTTCTCAGACACAACGCTGAATGCCTGGAGGGTATCGGTGCATGTGCCAAAGCTGAGAATGAAGAATTACACATGGGGTAGATGCGCTTGCTCCCTGATATAACCCCTGAGCCTTGTTGTGTCTCTTTGTGTACTTTATCTCCAGCTCTCGGCACCTCCGTCTATGAATTCATCCGTCCGAGGCGCCTGGCTTCTGCTTCTTTGAAGGATGTACAGCAGCAAAAAGCAATACGAAGGGGGCCCCGCTGGATATGGCCCTCCCGGGGACGACTACGGGTACGACATCCACTCGCCTCCCCCTGGTTCCTACTATGTGGAAGACGTGCCCCAGCATTTCTACAAGTGGAACTCTCCTCCGGGCATCGTGAGGATCTTGGAGGGAATCGCACTGGTCCTCTGCGTGGCCATCTTTGCTTGCGTGGCTTCCACCCTGGCCTGGGAATACGGCTACGGCTACGGCGGGCTGTATGGCGGAACCATGGGCGGCTATTATGGGAGCAATTATTACGGGAGTGGGTATTACGGGAGTGGGTATTACGGGAGCGGCCTCGGAGGATCCTACGGCGGCTACTACGGGGGCACGATCAGCCCCCGCTCGGCCAACGGGTTCATGATCGCCATGTCGGTGGTGTGTTTCATCGCTCTCTTGGCCCTCGCCGTGACCAGCCTGACCAAGTCGAGTGGGTCCCGCTCCCGCCGCTTCTACCTGGTGGTCCTCGTCCTCTGCGCCATCTTGGCGTTCATCATGCTGATTGCCTCCATCGTTTACGTGGTGGGAGTCAACCCCCGGGCCCAGATGTCGGGCAGCTATTATTACAGCACCAATCCCATGCTCGCCATGTGCAACCAAATCTACACCACCGGGACCTACTTCAACCAGTACCTCTATCACTATTGCATTGTGGACCCTCAGGAGGTAAGCGATGCCTTCTTCGTGGTCTTCTGACATGGCTGGGCGGTAGATTTGTTACTGTTGGGGCAGTGAGTCCATGCTTGGGTTCACGGCTAATCTTCCTGTAGTTCTGCTGGGCTGTTTGGGATGCTGAACCCTAGCTATTCCTTATGTATATTCAGCATTGGGACAGCTCCCATATTACCTCCCTGTCAGGAATGGCTGCCATACAGCCTGGAATGGCTACAGGAAGACCAGACGTAGTGTGGATTCACTGCTCCCAGCTCTGGTAACAAATATTCCATTTTCCATCTGCCTTTTTAAAAGCTTCTTTGGATTCATCAGTGGAATCTGTCTCCTTCATTAAAGACATAAACATGAAGATAAATAAATACTGGTTGCTCTGATCCTCTCAGAGCTGAGGGTAGTGAAAAGGGACAGGGACTTTTCGGTGGTTACCCCACCAATGCCTGTGAGATTTTGTCTCCAGAAAGGCCTGCCTGGCCTTGACAAGATATCCAGCACGAGGCTACAAACTTATCTCCCCTACCATGCGTTTGATGGGAAATTGCCATCATGTCAACCGATTATCTCTAGGTTGGGTTATTTTTTCAGAGGGTATAATTTTACATTCTGTATTTTATACTCTATTTCTGGGTTTTCTGTAATATTTAATTGCTCCAAGACTCCTTTTTCTTTTAAGGACTCTAAAGACTTTTTAAAAAATTGTTCCCTCTTTCTGTTCCTCAACACAGCAAGTTACAAGCGGTGTAGAAAGGCACCAGATCCTGACTGGCCTTGGAAGCTAAGCAGGGTCATTCTTGGTTAGTATGGGGAAGGGAGACAGCCAAAGATTACCAGTGGGAGGAACTGGCAAAAACAGCTCTGAGGATTCCTTACCTAAGAAAACCCTATGAAAGTCATAGGGTCGCCATAAGTTAACATGTGGCCTGATGGCACATACATCACACAATTTTGGTGTGTGTGAAGATACGCCAAAGTTGCATGTCAAAAATAATGGAGTGAGTAGGGAACATAGTTACTCTGTAAGGGTAATGAGTAATACTGCAGTTACCTACTGAAGTTACTTAAGAACTGGTCTCTTGTCTCCTGACTCAAGATGACCCATGAAAGTTGGAGACTTGGAAGGTGGCAACTCTAATAGCGATTGTTGTGAGCCAAAGTAGTTGACGTCAGGAAAACTCACACTGTTTCAAAGCAAATACAAAGCATGTCTTTTGTTTGGGAGCAAGAAACTGAAAAAGGAACTTATCTGGAGAAGGAATCCATTTCAGGGTTGGGCAGAAAGCAATTGGAGCGGTTTAATCAACGAGGAAGGTGGTGCCACTCCTAGAAACTGGCCCATGGGGTAGATAAGAGGAAAGACTTACGCCTTGCTTCTCTCCCAAAGTAGGACTCATTGAAACTCTAAGACTGTACCGTTGGCCCTCCAGTTCTCAGGTTCAGCACCTATGGATTTGAGCATGGGTGGATTATTTTATTTATTTAATTTATGTATTTTAAAAATTCTTACCCTATTGCCCCTGCCACAGAAAAAAAATAATTCTCTTTAGGAATCTCTAGGTCCTCCAGCATAATTCTATGGTCTACTTCCACCAAAGGTGGACCATAGAGTTGCCATGGAGGACCTAGAGGTACCTAGACAGAACTTTTTTAGGCATTGCTAGGTCCTCTAACGTGACCCTATGACCCAGTTCCACGGAACATTGACCACAGAATCACAATAAAGCACCTAGCTATGCCTAGAGACATGTTCTTGGGTAATAAAAATAGCATTTGTGATTTGTATTTTATTTTTCTTTGAATTCCCCCCCACTTTTGCAGGGGTCTTGCCCCCTAACCACCCCACAGAGTTATTTATACCTCTCTCTTCAACTCCAGCCTTCTGGTTGGTTTCAGATGAATATAATTATCCATCCATCTCTCTCCATAATTGCAAATACTCCATTTCTAATCAAAGCCAAAAGTTACCAAGCCATTTTCCCCCCACAAAAGCCCATAAGGGGCTTCCAGTCTTTAAGAAATGTCACTAATGACTTTTCTCTAATCAAACCAGACCATTTGTCCCTTTCTGCTAAATCTGTCAGTTTCAGCAGCCGCGCCTTCCCGATGGGTCATGTTGAATTCTTCCATCTTGGTGCATCTGACCATCTTGCTCACCATGTTCTCCTTTGCTTCTTCCAGGCCATTGCCATTGTCTGTGGTTTCCTCCTCGTCATCCTTCTTTGTGTCATTTGCTTCTTCGCTCACAAGACCCGTCAGAAGATCTGGAGATATGGGAAGCCCAACATCTACTGGGACGACCCCCAGCTTTCCAAGAGGGCCCCAATGTGGAGGAATGGGTGAGTCAGAGCTGAGTGGGAGACTGTGGGTCGTCTCAATGTTCCTAATATTGAGGGGGAATCTCTTTTCTTTTAATTTGAACCCATTGGTTCTGGATCTAGCCTCTGGAGCACCAGAAAACAAGTTTGCTCTGCCTTCTACAGAACATCCCTTCAGGAATTTAGCTATAGTTATCAAACAAATGGGTCCTAGACAAAATCCAGCCTGAACTCTCCTTAGAATCCAGGATGACTAAGCGTGATATGATTTTGGCCATGTCATGAGAAGATATGATCCACTAGGGAAAAAAAATGCTTGATAAGGTGGAAGGCAATAGGAAAAAAGGAAGACGGCATTACAGATGGATAGACTCAAGGAAGACTTGTCCCTGAATCTCAAGACCTGAGCAGGGTGGTGGAGGCAGGGTGACTTGGAAGTTCTCTCCTCCACAAGATTGAGGTCATCAACTAACATGTCACCAGCTAACATGTCCCTTCTCGGTTTTCTCTTCTCCAAGCTAATGAGGTTCATCTCCCTAAGCCCTTCCTCGTAAGTCCTGGCTTTCAGACCTTTGATCGTCTTATGCCATTTTGAATAAACCACCATGTTGCTTGGCCACACAGCTCCTGGTTTTCATCTGGGAAATGTTGGGGGGTATGTTTTTCAGTGTCTCTCTCTCTCTCTCTCCAAGGCTAGAAATTTGGGGGTGGGAGGAAAATTTAATTGGGAAGCCAGAATTGGAGCACAAACAAGGATTTTTCTGCTGCACCAGGAAGTAGGAACATGAACCAGTGGGTTCAAATTAAAAGGAAAAAAAATCCAAATATTAGGAAGGGTTTTTTTCCCCATTCTTTCTTCCTTGTGGCTACATCACTCTTTAGGAGACCCAATACTGAAGAAAGTGGGGCGTTTCTCCACCTTCCCTTTTATGTCCTTCTAGATGAGTCACGAACACGGCCATTTTTATCAGCATGGGCAGAAGGAAAAATAAATACATAAAATATTTTCTCAAATGCAGGATCTGATGGGCTTGGGGCCCATTTCAGAGAGGACTGGTTTGCGAGCAAAAGGGTTTGTATAGCACCTGTTTGCTTATGATATGTTCTGGTTTCGGTTACGTCAATGATTAACCACAGAGACCATCCCTAAAGGATACGGCACGTTGCTCTGAGCATGACAGATATGTTCCCCTGGGAAGCCATCAGGGGATCCCCAAGAAAAGAAAGGGTGTTGATGGTCCACCTGCCAAATTCCTACACATGTGCGTGTGCAGAACGTAGAGACTGAACGACTGCAGGATTGGACCTAGGGATCCCATTGAATCTCTAGTTGCCTTGATCTTTGAGCGAACTCTTCAGCAAAATGGACTTTGATTGGATCCAACGAGGCATTTCTTACGTCCTTCACAAAGAAGGCAGGCTCAAGAAAGCAAATGAATTGGCCTCGAGAAACGGGTCCATAGCTCGCACATAGAGTGGGATTTGAACCCAAGATGATGAGATTGGGGAATTCGATCTCTGGTCTTGATAAGGACGAATCTCTGGATGTGATAGGCAAAGAAGATCACATGCTCTGAAACTGTCCAAATGTGCCAGGGACAGCCCCAGTTAATTCTCTGCCAACCCATTGTCTAAGCTGCTTTTAAAACTGGATTTCTCTATCCTCATCCTATTTTCAACCTATGGAAACCTGAACAAGAGTGTAACAGCCCTGCTCAGGTTTTGGTTTCCTTGATGGACAATTTACCAATATTGGGATTTTCTTCCTTTCCTTCCACTTTCCTGAGCATTTCTACGGTTGTCTAGCAATACGGCCAAAGTATGATAGCCTCGGTTTGGTCATTTGGCCTTCTAGGGAGAATTTGGGCTCAATTTGCTCTCAGATCCATTTATATGTCTCTTTGGTAGTCTGTGGTTATCTGTAGCACACTCCAGTCCTTAAAAACTTCACTGTTGTTATTATGTGCAGTAAAAGCTGGCTTCGATTTATGGCATGAGGGACCTCTAGAAGACCTTGTGATGAAGAGCTCTGCAAACTCATGATTTCCTCAATGGAGTCTATCCACCTGTCTTCCTCTTTCCCTCCCGCCTTGAGCTCTTTGCAGCATTATCCCTTTTTTAACCCAACAACTCGTGTCATCTTTGCTGTACATGTGCCAAAGGTTTTCCCTGGGTATAGGAGACCTGTTTATTTTTTTCCCTTCTTTTTTTAAAGATACCCAGGGAAAGTATGTGCCCGCCAGGCCCCACCTTGGGTTCAAGGTTGCCACAGTTGTCCTTCCCTCAATAAGATAAGAACATCTTGTGCCTTGGTTTGAAAAGGAAAGATAAGGAAGGAGGCAAATGTTCTGACTATGTAGTCGAGATGGTCAAAGGACAAAAATTGCTGGATTCAAGGACGGAGAAGCAGAGCAGAAATCTTGGAGGAAAACTGCTGCACTTATTTTTTTTGGAGCAAGAGGTCGTACAATCCCATGCTTGGCATATTTCCCCCATACCACCCTGGGGATTCTGGTCAGTGTAGTCCAAACTTCTAACTTTGCTCTGCTGTGTTCTAACAAACAGTGGCTTTTAGAAACTGGCCGTGAAGGTCTTTTAATGGCAGGCAGCTCTGTTTTGTGTGTAAGTCTTTTAATGAACCTTAAGGAGTTCTAACTTTGCAAATTGTTTGGCTGTTTTTAACAATCACTTTTATCCTTATACTTTTTATTGATTTTTTTTTTATAGCTTTCAACCCTGTACTGTTTTCAGTAAGTTGTCAGCCCATCTTGTGCCCCAGTTTTGGGGTTCATATCAGGAGATAATGGTTTCTCAAATTTTTAAAAATTAACTTTTCCCAGCTTTCTTGGTGCATCAGTCTTTTATAGACAAAAAGAGACAGCCTGAGAAAATTTGGGAGAGAAAATTGTTGGTCTGGTCTGCGTTCAGGGTTCTCCGACCCTTCTGAAACAGACCAGCTTCCCCGAGTCAAGGCAAACCACATTTCCGAACGTCTTTTATCTGGGGATCTGAAGTTTTTTTGAAGCTCCTGGGCCAAAGGCGGGTCTCCTTTCTCAGAGGAACCAGGAAGGAAAGGACAAAAATTAGGATGAGACACCTCCCTTCCCAGCACACAAACATTTTATTGAAGTCCTTGCCTAAACAAGCAAACTTCATGGTTCTGGAAGGATATGGACAAGCTGGAAGATGTCCAGAGAAGGGCAACTGAGATGATCAAATCCCTGGAAGCCAAAAGTTGTATAGGGAATGACTTTGGGAGCTGGGTAGATTTAGCTTGGAGAAGAGACATGAGAGCCATGTCCAGATATCTGAAGGGATGTCCTGTAGCAGACGGAGTCCGGCTGTTTTCTGCTGCTCTGGAAACTAGGACATGGACTAATGGATTCAGTTTATAGAAGCATAGAATTGTAGAACGGGAATGCCAGAGTTACTACCATAATATTTATCTTCCTTGTTTCTTAGAGATCCCTGTTTTGGCTACAGTGCTCTGATGGCACCCCCACCCCTGGTTCAATATTAGAAGGGATGATTTGGGCCTTGGTTCACATGCCACAGAGCTGGGAAATGGGCAGATTTTTAAAAATGATTTTTATATAATACATTTATATGTTATGTGCTCCTTTGCTAGGTGAAAAATGTTAATGATGGAGTGAGCACCCACGATGAAACAGCCACCCTCGCCTACTCAGAAAAACCCACAAGCCCTATTAATGCTCCGCCAAGCCCTTATGATTACCGAGCCCCCGTGAATGACTACTATGCCACAGAATATCCAAGCAAGTATGTGAGGAAGGTGGTTTTTTAATTTTTGCCCGTCACTTGGGTAGCAGGTGGAGCGATGTGAAAGTCCTGGGGGAGGGAACAGAAAAATCAATAGGGAAAAAAGCTTATCTCCCCCCCCCAACGATTTCCTCCCCCCAAAAAACTGCACTTGCTCATGGAGTTTCTCTGTTCCCTGTCTCATGGGGTACTTGCAGGCCACCGTTCCAGACATCCACAGACAGCAAACCTGCCCGGACCTTTAGCTCCAGCACTTTGGAGGAGAAACCCGCCCCCCGGGAAAGCACCAGCAAGCCGTCCGCCCGCCGAGGGAGGCGACGTCGGAGAAATCCAGAGCTGGATGAATCCCAATATGAGACAGACTACACCACTGCCGTGGAGTCCAGTGACGAGCGAGACAAGGATGAATGGAGCAGGTGAGGCTTCTCTGTGGGGAATAACCGAATGGAGAGGAAGTGCCACCATCCTGGACAGAAAGTGAGTGAAGAGCAGGAAAGGGGAAATTTAAAGCAAAGAGGCAGAGCTTAGAAGTTACATAAATCCAAAGTGCTTGTTCCAACAAGAGTAATCCCATTGCTTCAATGAAATCTGTGGTGGTTGTGTGCTTTTAAGTTGTTTCCGATAACTTGAAGGTAAACCTACCATAAGGCTTTCTGGGGCAGAGAGTGTGTGATGCACCCAAGGTCAGCCAGTGGGTTTCCATGGCTGAGCAGGGAATGAAACCCTGGTCTCCAGGGTCACAGATTTTCCGCTTTGCATTAAAAGCCACACAAAAAACCGTATCCCCATGTGCAACGTCTCCCAGTGTGCAGTGTGTTCCCATGTGGCACATCTCCTCAGACAATATTTCTGCACAGAAAAATTGGAAGATGCTCTTTTCTGTATCAAAAATGCTGTTTTCCATGCAAGAAAAAAAAACCCACAGGCAAATTTTGCAGACACTAAGTCTCAAAGTACAAAGGTTCTCACCCATGCGACGTGCTTCTTGTCAAGGTCTGCTGTCACTGAAGAAACATTTGAAACCATTTTTTGGAATGTTTTCAAATGTTCTTGCCATTCCTACCGAGATTTAACCTGGGTTTTCTTCTCCCTTCTTTCTCTTCCGTAGCTTATACCCACCTATCACATCGGATGGAGTCCGTCAGAAGTATAAGCAGGAATTTGACACCGACCTCAAGCGTTACAAGCAGCTCTGTGCCGAAATGGATAGCATCAATGACCAGATCAACCAACTCAGCAAGCAGCTGGACCACTTGGCGGAAGATAGCTTGCAGTACCAGGTAGGTAGGGCACCTAATTTGGGGGAGAGAGATTGATTTTGTGAAAACAGGGTGGAAAATCACAACACTGCTACATTCAGGGTCAGCTCTGCCAGGAGAGAGCCAGAGAAGACTTAGCATCGATTCTGACCTTCTCTTGCCACCCCGAGTTCATTGAGTGCAAACTACTTTTTCTACTTTGAACACAGTTTGCAGCACTTGAAGTGAGGACAAAAATGGGGGAGGGGAGAGAGAGAGCAGGACATTTGAAAAGCAGCTGGAAAAGTGGGATTGCAGAGAGTTAATTAGAAGTGTCCCTATCAAATCCAGACAGTTAGACGGTTTAACATTCTTGTGATAGACTGCGCTTGATCTTGGACTCTGCTGTTCTCATGGTCCTATTGCTCTATTGAATCTGATGTTTTTCTCTTACAGGGGGTAGCCGAAGAATACAACCGCCTGAAGGATTTGAAGCGAGTGAGTACCCTTGACTGGGGTGGTTTTGGGAAAGTGTCTTTTTGTGGCCACCCCTAGAATACTTGCAAAGCCTTCCAGACCTTTTCCTGACCTGCAAAATTTCAGATTTAAAAAAATCAACACCCAGTTAATTAAACCACCCCAGATTGGGTTCTCCTCTCCATGCACAGCCTCCAGAATACCAGAAAATGTGCAAGTATTGAGCAAGTTGAGCTAAAAAGTTAAACTAGGAGAGGCATCACAGCACTTCTATTGGTTGGCACGCATTGTTGTGACTTGCTGGAGCAAAAACAGCCCATACTACTGCATAGTTTCCCCACGTATTCTAGACAAAGGTGGGCAAACTCCAGGCTGTGGGGCTGCACTCCACTTTTGTGACTACTGAAGTCCCCCTCCAGTCCTTGAAACCCCCCCAACCTACCACAATTTTGTAAAAAAAATGAAATCAAGGGCCCTATTTTTTGTTCTTTCCCCTAAAAAACCAAACCAAGGTTCTACTCCTTACGGTTCCGGATAAGGAGCTGTTTGAAACTGTAACTGTCCCAGCCCTCTCTGTGGTCCTTCTCTAAAAACAAAAGAAAACCAAAGCAAGCTTCTAGTCCTCATGGTTCCAAATAAAGGACTGGTTAAAACAGGCCCTCTCCTGCCCTACCTGTGTCCCTTCTCCTAAAAAACAACACAAAGCCATATTTGATTCTAAATAAAGGAAGCCAAGTCAGACTTTGAAGCCTGTCTGGCTCAGTATTCTTTCCAAGGGTTCAGTCTTTCCAAGCCTAAGAATTCGAGTGGGGAGAACTTTCTGAGACCTTTTGTGCACACCAGAGGCTCTAAGCGTAAGCAGAAGAGAGGAATTTCAATAATGACCTGTCTTTCAATGCTTTTTTCCTTCTCTTTCGTCACCGCCGCAGACTCCCGACTACCAGACCAAGAAAATGGAGAGCAAATCGTTGAGGAACAAGCTTTTCCACATCAAGAAGATGGTGAGCGAGTACGACAAGCACAGGGGGTGAGCGCGAACGGCGACGCTTGCATCCTTCCCGCCCAAAAGGCTTCCACGGCAGGGTGCCTGCTTTCGGCCCCCTGTCCAAACTGCACGCCCTCCAACTATGCCAAAAACCAGAAGGGACGTTGACTTTTTTATTTACGTGTTCGCCAATATGACAGACTTTTTAACCTGGTGGTGTGCCAATCTGGCAAACTGAAAACCAGCTCCCGGCTGATTCTTCTCAGGCATCGGGACTGTGAACCGTGCCAGAAAAAGGAAGGACTCCAGGAAATATCTGCGGAGGGGGGAAAAAAAAAAGCTGCATTGACACAGAGAGCCGGTTGCAAACCCAACTGGAGATCAATGAAAAGACAACTTTACAGTTTGGATTTAGTTAAGCCACCAATTCTGTGTATATTTTTAGGGAACCACCCACCCACCCAAAAGAGAGACAGCCTTCCTTTTTGGAAAAAAAGAATTGTGATAGATGCCATTATCCTTCCAATAACCCACACCATGGGACGTTCCTTTTTCAAAAAATCATTTTGGTGGCCTTGTATCCTGAGCTGTCCAGGAACTTTTTTGGCAAAGGGATTCCCATTTTTAAGCAAACCCAGTTGGGGAAATCCTACCCCCCCCCCAGAAACACCGCAGGGCACGAAGGGGTGGCGCAATGTGCGTTTCTCCCACGGCGGGGAAATATCACAAAGGCAGCTAAAGTCACTTTCCAGAACCCCCACCAGAATTTCTCTGTTTCCTGAGTTTCTAAAGGAATGAATAAAGAGCTCTTCCTCGTTGATTTCTTTAAAAGAGGGGCACGGATTTTGTAACAAAGTGCCAGGCAGACAAATTGTGGGGAATGGTGGGGGGAGCGGCTGCCATGCCCGGGAGTGGCCACCAGGTGGCGCCCCAATACAAGGCTATGGGTGGGGCGTCGATAGAGATACATAGATGTAGGTGTGGCGGTCCGGGGCTGGGACACTGGCCGTGGGGCGCAGGGGGATAACGAGCAAGGTCTTTGGGCCCCTTTGCGGCCTGCGGGTGGGTCGTGCCAGCGGTGGGGAGGCGGCGGCTGGGCATCCTCCTCTTTGGGGCACCTGAAATCCCTCCAGGAAAACAGGATGCGGATCTGTATACACATGAATGAATGGATGGATGGATGGACGGGTGAATGAATGAATGAATGGATGGACGGGTGAATGAATGAATGAAATCCCACGCTGGATCACAGCCGGAAGGGACCCCGCAGGGAATCCTCCCGAGCTGGCCGGGGGGGGCTCTGGGCGGAGGAGCCCTGGTTGGGCATAAAAGTTGCTCGCAGTTCGAATCTCGCGCCTTAGCTTTGAAGGCAAGTCGGGTCCCGAAGCAGAGCTTCAAAGGCTCCCGGAAGGAGCGGCGCCCATTGGCTGGGATGGCCCAGCGGTTAAGACGCCGCGCTCGGAGTCTCTGGGTCGCGAGTTCGAGACTCGGGGGGCGTTTTTTACAATGAGCGGCGCCCATTGGCCGGGATGGCTCAGCGGTTCTCGAGTCCTATTGGTTGCGAGTTCGAGGCCCCGCCCCCGGCCCTTGGGGCTCCAGCGGGAAATTCAGTTTCATTCCCGCCCCCTTTGTAGGCAAAGTCCCGGATGAGGAGCCTTGCCCTCATTGGCGGGGGATTTTTTCCCTCTCAGCCTTTGCCGGGAAGGCCCCGGATGAAGAGACCGCTCCCCAATGGCAGAAGATATTTCCCGTTGCCCTGGCAACCAGGTGGGACGGGCGTCGTGGCTGCTGGCACCGCCTCCTCCCCCTCCGCCGGCCCCGCCCTCCTCCTCCTCCAACCTGGCGCTGCGCTGGTGACGTCATCGGGCCGCGTCCGTTCTCTCGGCGATTTGTCTCCTCAGGAGAAAATGGCGGCGGCGTTTTTGAGGATGCCACGTAAGGAAGGAAACGGTGGCGCGGGGGGGGGAAGGAGGGCGGAGGGGGCCCGGGGGAGGCGGAGGGGCCGCGGAGGGGCCCGGGGGGAAGGGAGGGCGGAGGCGGCCCGGGGGGAGAGGGGGCCCCTGAGCATGTGCAGAGCGCCCGCGTCGTTCCTTATTTTCTCCCCCCCCCGCGTTCGTGTACTGTTTTGTGTCTGTAGTGAAGGCGAGGCTCCCCTGAAGCTCGAACAGAGATTTTTTCCCCCGTCTTTCAGCCTCCTCCGTGTCAGGTAGCGGAGAGAGCCTCTGCTCATGTGCAGAGCGCCTTTCCTCGCCTGGAGGCCGAGACCGGGCCTCTCCTCCCCTGGGCACCCGGTGCCCTCCCCGGAGAGGCCAGGCAGGCAGGCAGGCAGGCCCGGGCAGGTTTCAAAGTGTCCATTTGGGATGGTTTTAAATGGCTCCCTGTGTCTGAGCGTATTTTAATCTACAACGAGCTTTTAATTGCATTTAAACTTGTGTCTTATCCCGCCTCAAGCCTTAGGGGAGAAATGGGTGATGGGGGCGATGGGGGCGGTGATTAGACTGTAACCCCCCGACCTGGCCTCAGGGCACCCGATTCCCTCTGGCCTTGGAAACCAGGCAGGGTCAGCCCTGGTTAGTCCTTGGAGGGGAGACCGCGCACAGCTCCTAGGGGCTGCGGGCGGTATTTCAGAGGAAGGGACTGGCAAAGCCACCCCAGGGGACCCCTTGCCCAAGAAAACCCTGTGGAATCATAGCGTTGGAAGAGACCCCCAGGGGCCATGGCCAGGGGCAATCTGATCTAAATATTGATGTTGTTCAGTCCTTTTAAAAACAGGCTTCCTTTTCAAAAGGGACTAAAAATAGGAAACTGGGCTCGTCCTTCCTTGATGGGGATCCTCCAGATGTGGGGGGGATGGAGGCAGATTTGTGCCCCTGGCTGTGCCGCTGGGGGAGCGGATGGAGAGCGGAGAGGAGATTCGGAGCCAAGCCCCAGTCAAAAGCTGACAACGTGTCCTACCAGGCCTTCGTCCCTCGGGGGAGCAGGAAGTTTCTATTGTATTTTAGGGCCTTTCTGCACTGCACTGTTACAGTGGTATTATTCCTCTTTCGACCTCCTGTGGAATTCGGGGGTTTGTAGCTTCCTGGGGCCAAAGAGCTCCCAGCGGAGACTCCTAAAGGCCCTTCCCTGAACTGCAAACCTCAGGGTTCCATAAGAGGTTGAAAGTGGAATAATACAAGTACAAGTTTATTATTACGGCAAAAAGCCAGCAATTAAAGTGGAATAATAGCACTATAACAGTGTGGTGTAGAAAGGCCCTTAGACAGGGAGGGCTTGGGCTCTTTGGCTTCCTCTGTCCCCAAAGCACGTCAGGCAGGGACGGAAACATCACTCTTGCATCCGGCATGTGTAGGGTGGAGGCTTCAGGAGACCCCATGGCTGCCTAAAGCCCCCACTGCCCTGACAGGGGAAGGGGGAAGGGTGCGGAAGGGAAAGGGTCAACGGAGCAGCATTGTCCAACCCTCCTTTTGGTTTCTCTGCCTGCTGCAGGGAGGCCGTGGCCGTGGCGCTTCACAAGGACTCCAAATGGGACCGGCGGTGGAAGGAGTTCGAGGACAACGGCCTCGTCTTCAACCGTAAGTCGTACTGAGCGTACACTCAGCCCTTCACATTCGTGGATTGTTTGCCTCTGCTGCCTCCACGGCTGCCCTCTCTGGTTTTTAATTGGGACTTATAAGTCTTGCCTCGTGTTTGCAGTCCCTCTGTGAGTCTTGGGAGACTGTGAGAGACTGTGAATGCTAAGCGAGGCTTGTAAGTTCCCTATTAAAAATGGCATAGGGCAGAAGCGGTGAGCCCCACCAGCTGCCCCCTTCGACCTTGCAAAGAGGCCCTACTGCCTCACAGGCAGAAGGGGGCAGCTGCCACTCTCCCCACTACAGATTCAAATGGATTGTGCACTGTACATTTTAGTCCACGCCAGGTTAAATCTGTGGATTACACTGTACTTTTTGTGCTGTTGTTGCATGGCTTCAAGTAATTTCTTACTTATGGCAGACCTAAAGTGAACCTATACCAGGGTTTTCTGGGGCTGAGAGTGTGTGTGATGCGCCAGCTGGGTTTCCGTGGCCAAGCAGGGAGTCGAACCCTAGTTTCCAAGATTTCCAAGGTTGTAGTCCAACCTCACACCTCTCCACCGTACTGGCTCTCCCTGTACTTTTTAATGTGTGTTAAATATGGTTGGGAGGGGCTAGAGATTTGTGATTTTCCACTTTTGTGAGGGTCCCTGTGAATGTGGAGGTGTGAATGTAGACTCTTCCCCCTTCTGCTCTCCTTGCAGAATCCTCTCAGGTGGGGAAGCAGGGCCCCTGCTGAATGAATGAATGATTTGTCCTTCCTTCCTTCCTTCCTTCCCTCCTCCCTCCCTCCCTCCCTCCATTATCTGACTTATATTCCACCTATCTCCTCGTATGAGACAGCCTGCTGTAGTGGTTTGAGTGCAGGGCTATGATTCTGGAGACCAGGGCTTGAATCCCCACTTGACCACGGAAACCCACCGAGTGCCCTTGGGCAAGTCACCCTCTCTCAGCCTCAAGAGGAAGGCAAAGGCAGAAAACCCTTTGAGCAAATCTTTCCAAGAAAACCCATGATAGTTTCCATGACAGATGGAAACAACTTGAAGGCATGCAACAAAACCCACTGGCTATAAGAGCAGTTTGACAGGGGATTGGCTGCCATGAGTGCTGGGGGCTCTTCATCTTGGGAGGGTTTTGAACAGGGACTGGGAGTGGTCACGGAGAAGGCCCTGTTCCCCTCTTCCCATCAGCCAAGGCTGGTAGGACAGAGAAACTGGAAGCCTTGCAGTGTTAAAAACCCCAGCAGGCTCCTCTCTGGGGGTAATGGCCTTTTGGTGGGACGGGACCTGACCCATAGCAGGCCCTGTAGGTCATAACCAACACTTTGATTTGTGCCCGGAAACCAGGGTGGGAAGGGTGTAACTTGTGGGACGTTTGTGAACCCCAGGGCCCCTGAGAGGTCTTTTTTGTCTCTGTTTTTCCCTCCGCAGATATCCTTTAAGTGGGGGGCACTTTTACCATGTTTTTGGCCTGCCTGGTACCAATCTAGGCTCAGGAAAGCCTCCTTTTTAACACAGAAGTCAAGCGAAGACTATTTTCCTCACTTCCTGTTGTTAAGAAAAGGCTTCTCTTGAGCCTGAAATGGCTCACGGGGCTTAAAAACATGGCAAAAATGCCAGAGTGGCTGTTCATTTTCTACCCCAGGGAGGCAGTTGGGGTTGCGGCCTTCTGCGGTTGCTCGCTCCTGCTTTAAACAGAGCAGTAGTTGGTGCAGCCCTTTAATTTTTCCTTCTCTCTCCCCTCACAGGGTTCTTTGAAATGAATATGAAGTACAAGAAAAACGACAACGTCCTCATCCGGCCCGAAGGACAAAGTGACAGATTTTATAGGTAAGCCTCTGTTCTCGCCTCTTGATTCCGGAGGTGGGACAGAGGAACTTCTGTGTTTTCTGTCAAATTCTTCACAGGGTGGGGGAATCCCTGGTTTCCTCTCTTGATTTCCCCCCTTGTGCTGATGTCTTCTCCCCTTCCCCTGGCAGGGTGCCTCTTCTCCAAGACAGACGTGGACGAGGGCCCCAAACTACTACAAGGACCGGATCCTCAAGCAGCACAAGGAAGACGTCGAGGGACAGGAGGGGGGAGAGGGGACGGAGGGGGGACTGGGAAAAATGAATGTAATGGAACACTGTATGTTCAAAATAAGATGTAGGGACGGGGGGGGTGGGGGAGGGGGAGAGGGAGGGAAAGGGGATTGGGGAGGGGGTGAGGGAAGGGGAGGGGGGAGGGAGGGGGAGGGAAAGGGGATTGGGGAGGGGGTGGAGGGAGGAGGGAAAGGGGATTGGGGAGGGAAGGGAGGGGGAGGGGGAAGGGGATTGGGGAGGGGGTTGAGGGAAGGGGGAGGAGGGAAGGGAGGGGGAGGGAAAGGGATGGGGAGGAGGGAGGGAGAGGGGATTGGGGGAGGGGAGGGAGAGGAGGGGACTGGGAAAAATGAATGTAACACAACACTGTATGTTCAAAATAAACTTTATTTTGTAAACTATAAGAGGTGTTTTCCTATTGTAAGAGGTCTATGTGGGCCCCAGGCTGGCCCGGGTGGAGCTGGGTGGCCATCAGCCCCTCTGGGCGCCCCGGGCCCTTGGGCCGGCCTTCTAAGGGCTTCTGCCCGCCTCCATAGGGTGTCCTGAGAGCCCCGGAACCGCCTCCATCCTTCGGTGCCAAGAGAACCCCGCTCCCTTTGGCAGCACCGGAGACAGCACCATGGGACCCGCAATCCCCTCTCCGCTCCTCTCCTCCGTGGCACTTTGAATCTGGGTCGGGGCCTCCGGGCAGCTTCTCCCCTCTGGAGGTTCCTGGACTTTAACTCCCAGAAGGCCTGGTTCCCCGGGGGATGCTTGGAGCTGCAGTCCCCCACGATCTCTCTCCTGCTCCCTGGCAGCCAGCTGGGGTGGGATGGGGGGCAAGGGAACTGGGAGGCTCCGAATCCATCTCCTGCTTAAAGAAAAGACCCAAAACTAGAGGTGGTTGTGGGTTTCCCGGGCCTTGAGCCTGTGTTCTATTAGCATTTTCTCCTGGCTTTTTGCCTGTGTCTGTGGCTGGCATCTCCCGAGGCTGCTGTGCTTTGCAGTCCCTGCGTAGACCCCCCACAGCCCGAGTGACCAGTGGCCTGCAGTTCAGATGACCACCTGAAATTTCTCTGGACCATCTGAACAACATCCACCCAAACATCCAACTTAACAGGGAAAAAGAAGATAAAGCAAGACTACCTTTCTGCATGTCCTATCTGACCTAACCGACAATTGGGCCACACAGAAACCCTCCCCACACTGACAGATATGGACACAAAAGCTCCAACCACCACCCAGGACAAAAAGGGGCACAATAAAAACTCTGCCAGACTGTGCAAAAAGAATCTGACCCCCACCTCCTGAAAGGGGAACTGAACTGTCTAAATGGGGTCTACGGGCCAACACCAGAGATCAGAAGAGCCCCCAGACCCTGAAAACCCACCGCAGTGAAGGCAAGCGGCCCCCCAAAGGGAAGGGGTCTCTGCCATCCCTCAAGGGGGTCCCTCACCCTATAGGGAGGCCGGGGAAGAAACGGGACCTCCAGAGCATAAAGTCCAACAAGCGCTCCGCTCAGCAGGGGGGACACCGCAGGGGTCCTCCCGGCTGTTATAGCGCTATGACTCCACTTGCAACGTCCTATGGAGTCCTGGGGGTTGCAGTCTCGGGAGGGTCCTCAATGGCCCCAGGATCCAGAGGATGTCGCAAGTGGAATAATAGCGCTATAACAGGCTAGTGCGGAAATGGCCTAAGATAGAGGGGAGGGGAGCTGCTCTAGACAGGAGAGGGAATTGCACGCAGCCCCAACACAATCCCAGCAGGAACCCAGGAACACGAAAGACCCTGCAGGCTCGTCCAGCTAGAAACACCCTGGAAGCACAGAGGTTCTGGGTCCCTCTGACGACCCCTCTGCCGGACTGGAAAAAACACTGGACAGTTCCACGGGAGAGAAGGACCCGAAAACCCAGACCCCGAAGCCTGCCCGGGGACCGATGGGCGGCCAAGGTCCTCCATGCCCTGCTAGACACCTCCCCTGACTAGGAATACAGCCCCGGGGACCCCCGTTTAACGACACAGGCACGCGGCAGCCCCCCACCCGGAGACCACACACATAACAGGTTCTGCCCCGCTTCCATGCCGGAACAGCCTCTGGAGATGCCAGCTTAGACACGGCGGAAAGCCAGGAGAAAACGCCAACTCAAAGCCCGGGAAACCCAGCAGGACCTCCAGTTTTGGGTCTTTCCTTTAAGCGGAGGCGGATCCGGAGCCCCCCAGTTCCCTCGCCCCCCGCCCCGCCCCAGGAGAGAGGTCGCGGAGACTGCAGCTCCCAGCATCCCCGGGGGACCGAGGCCTTCTGGGGGTGGGAATCCAGGGGCCTCCAGAGGGGGAGAGCTGCCGCGGGGCCCCGATCCAGATTCAAAGTGCCGCGGAGGGGAGGGGCGGGGAGGGGGCTGCGGGTCCCACGGTGCTGCCCCCGGTGCTGCCGAAGGGAGCGGGTTCTCTCGGCGCCGAGGACGGGGGCGGTTCCGGGGCTCCAGGACCCCCTTGGGGCGGGCAGAGCCCTCAGGAAGGCCGCCCGAGGGCCCGGGGCGCCCGGAGGGGCCGATGGCCGCCCAGCTCCACCCGGGGCTCCCCCAGAGGCCCCCGACCCCTTACCTGGCCCCCCGCGGGGCTCTTCGGGCTCCGGACGCCCAGGAAGCGGCCGCGGCCTCCGTCCCGGGATGAAGGCGGCGCCGTCGAGGGGCTCCCGGCCGCCCCCGGCCCCGAAAGAGAGCCCCAGGCCGCCCCCCGGCCCGCGCGTCCCCCTCAGCGTCCATGGCGGAGCTTCACTTCCGGCGGCGGAGAGGAAAGGAAACTGGGTTTCCGGCGGAGCTCCTGGCCCCGCCCACAGGCCCCGAACTGCCACGATAGGACTGCGGGAGCCGCCGCTCAACCGCTCGGCCGCCATTTTAGAATCGGCCGAGTAAGAAAAATACCTTCCGGGCCTCGAACTCGCGACCAAGAGCCTTCGAGAACCGCGGCTTTACCCGCTGAGCCACCGCAGCCAATGGGCGCTCGCCGTTGCGGTTGCCTTTGAAGTCCCGATTCTGAGTCCCCTTAAGCACAAATACTCCCCATGAATTCCTTACCAAAAGGAATGGCCACCAGAGGGCGCCTTGATAGAAAAGAGAGGGTATCGCCACCATTTCTATCGATGTAGTAAAGCCTTTATTCCACCAGAGGGCGCTCTGCACGTGCTGGCGGCGGATCGGGACCAAATGGCGGATTGGGGCCTTTTTGGAAAATAAATAAAACTATTCCGTCCATTTGCCACCAGAGGGCGCTCTACACGTGGTGTTGGTGGCGGATCGGGACCAAATGGCGGATTGGGGCCTTTTAAAAAAAATAAAATGTTCCCTCAATTTGCCACCAGAGGGCGCTCTACCTCGGGTGGCGGTGGATCGGGACCGAATGGCGGATTGGGGCCTTTTAAAAAATTAAATAAACCTCTTCCCTCCATTGGCCACCAGAGGGCGCTCTAAGGCTGGATTTCAACAAAGGCCCCAATCTGCCAATTGGTCCCGATCCGCCGCCAGCCGATGTAGAGCGCCCTCTGGTGGCCAATGGACGGAAGAGTTTTATTTATTTATTTATTTATTTATTAAAAAGGTCCCGATCCGCCATATGGTCCCGAAAAGCCCTGTGTGGGGATGATGGGATCTGTGTCAGCAGGGGCCTCAGGGGTGAGGGGGCGAATTGGAACCCCCATCCGTGAGCTCTTCTTTCCGCGTCTCGTGTGGACGCGGAAGCCTCGACACGCATTGCTCAGAATGGCCGCCAGAGGGCGCCTTGATAGAAAAGAGCAGAGTATCGCCCCCCCCCGCGGAATATATTTTAGGATTCAGGATTTCTATCGGTGTAGTAAAACCTTTAGTCCACCAGAGGGCGCTCTACACGAGGTGGCGGCGGATCGGGACCAAATGGCGGATTGGGGCCTTTTTAAAAAAATAAATAAAATTGTTCCCTCAATTTGCCACCAGAGGGCGCTCTACACTTGATGGCGGATCGGGACCAAATGGCGGATTGGGACCTTTTTAAAAATTAAATAAAACTTTTCCTTCCATTTGCCACCAGAGGGCGCTCTACCTCGGGTGGCGGCGATGACCAAATAGCGGATTGGGGCCTTTTAGAAAATTAAATGCAATGTTTTATCCGATCTGCCACCAGATGGCGCTGCAGGACAAGGAATGGGTTTTTTAGTGAATTTAACCAAGGCCCCAATCCGCCATTCGGTCCCGATCCGCCGCCAGCCGATGTAGAGCGCCCTCTGGTGGCAAATGGACGGAAGAGTTTTATTTATTTATTAAAAAGGTCCCAATCCGCCATTTGGTCCCGAAAGCCCCTGTGTGGGGATGATGGAATCTGCCCTTCCCTGCAGGGAGCCCGGAGGCTGGGAGTCCGTCCCGGGCTCGGAGGGAGCGAAGGGGCTCGGACTTCCGGCCTTTGCACGGCGCTGCAACCACTAGGCCAGCCGGCCGGGGGTTTTAGCGACAAAAGGGCCGATTTGGCCGCCAGAGGGCGCTCCAGGATAAGGAATGGGGGGGTTTAATGGGCCCACCGGGATCAGCCGCCTTCAGTCGTGCTGGGAGATGCTTTGGACTACCGTTCCCACAATCCCCTGCTGGCTAAAGGATTCTGGGAATTTCACTCCCCAAAGCCTGTTCTACCCCCCAACAGTACAGAAGGGGCTGCATTGAGACGACCCCCACCTGGGGATGATGGGGATGATCCTCCAACACCCTTGTGCTTTATGGGGATGATGGGGACTACTGTCCAAAGTTCAAGGGTCCCTTGACTCTGGAAGGGAAGTTAAAACCCGCCACCTTCCATGCTGTCTGGGGATGATAGGGAGTGTTGTCAAGGACTAAGTTGAAGCCCCAATTTCTGCATGGTGTGGGGAGGATGGGAACTGTTATCTAGGCAACACCCCACTTATTGTGCTGTGTGGGGAGGATGGAGCTGTTGTCCAAACCCCTAAGGGACTCTGGAGCTAAGGATGGCTAGTTAAACCCCCCTTCATGTTAGTCGGGGATGATGGGTTGTAGGAGTTCGAATCTTCGGCCCTGAAGTTCTTTTTTGCAAACATTGCTGCCCCCCCCCCGTATGCAAGTGCTTCTTTTTCTTCCAGAGTGAGAGGAGGGTCTTCATTGTCAGCTCTCGAACCCACAACCCGCACGAGCGCCTCTGCTTCCCTCTTGGAAACGGTGGCAGCCCTTCGAAAGGGGATGCCTCGGCCACCCAGTAAACGACGCACAGCAACATGGGACATCCAACCCACTTCAGGGGACGTCCACACTGACCTTGCAGCACCTTCGAGGCCGTATATGGGCACAGCCGGCCCTCCGTCTCCACCGCTTCCGTCTCCACAACCGACCGTCGTTCTCCCGAGTCCGTCTTTGCAACATCCCCGACTCCACAGGAGCCGAGTGGCGCAGAAATTGCGCCCCTAAGTCGTACTTTTGGGTCCCATTCTGCTTTGTACTTACAGGACTCTGGATTGTGGGGCTTTCCAAACGGTTTGTGTGTCGCCGACAATCTTGGAAATGTATTTTATGGTTTACAAATCACATATATACGGAAGGTTTCCACGAGATGTGTTGCGTCCCCGTACATTTCGTTATTGCAATTCACGTATGTCCGTATCTCCTATCATGGGCTTATTTTCCGGTTTGCTAATAAAACCGAATTACCGTGTCGCCAAATGTCTACAAAGTGTGTCGCCGACACGAACCGTTTGGAAAGCTCTGCTGTGTGGCATCATGTTTCCGGCTGGCCCTCCACACTCACCAGCAAAAGTGGGGGAAAAAATCACAAATATCAAAATACAGAGGTGTGTCCGCGGGAAGGCGCGGTGGGGAGACCCCAGGCTCCGACTGTAATTGCTCTGGATCTCCGTCATAACATTATTAATTAATTAATTATTATTAATTACCCTCTCCAACTTTTTCTTGAATTTCTCCTCCCCTCTCCCGCGGTTTCCGACTTGGCCTTTGGCTCGTTTTGAGACCCTCCCGTGTTTCCCATCATAGCCATCCGGGCCACCAAGTGTCACCATAAAATACTGATTTATTTTTATTTTTAATTTTTAATTTTCCCGGCAGGAGAAAAACACCAAGAACTCCAAACTGGGCTGGTAGGTAGTCCTTTATTATAAAAACCATGCTGTGATTTCTCTCTCTCTCAGTCTCTCTCATTCTCGCTCTTTCTCGCTCTCAGTCGCGCTCGCTCGCTCGCTCTTCCAATCTCTTTGCAATAGGATTTTAGAACCATTTTTCTATAATAACAACAACAATAATAATATTAATACAATATATCTGTATATATTTATATATGAAATGGTGGGGGGGGGGAGAAGGACGAGCACCGCCCTCGCTCGCGGGATGCTCCCTCCGAGCAGGAGAAGGAAGAAAAATCGACAAAGACAATAACGCACCTTTACGGAAAGATTTCTCGCCCGCCGACCGGAATTGTTCGTCGGGAGATCGCAGTGGAGATGCTGCGTCCGCGACAAAACGAACCAGGCGTTTAAAGATCTCAGAACGAGGGCGACAGAGCGTCCAAGAGTTGCTTTTGGCGGGGCAGCCGGGACGACAGAGGAGTTCTGGGAGCCGCAGTCCCAGAAAAGAAACTTTCCCCCAGTTTTGGGGAACAGACACCCCAAATTTTTCTTGCAATGAGTGTGGGGAGCCCGTGGTCTTCACCTGCAAGCTCCCCATCTTAATCTGATCCTTTTCATTCATCCTGGTTCCAAGTTGGGGGAATATAGAAAGATGGGGGGCCGTGTGAGCCCCCCATGATACCTTGGACACTGTACCCCAACTCCTAATTATTATTATTTTTACCCCTTCTAGGGAATGTGGGGACATTTCCACCACATTTTGGGGCCTCCTTGAGTCAATTTAGACCTTATTTTAAAAACAAGTGAACAGAAGTCACCTCTTGTTTGGAAAAAGAAAGAAAAAAAGACCCATTCAGCCTAAATTTGGGGCCTCAAAATATGGCAGATTTTCTCTAGAGATCCTCTAAGAGACCCTTGGAGGTACATGGAGGGCAAAACCTAGTTTTTGCATCAATGTGCTTGTGAATAAAAAAAAATAAAAATCAGTTTGCAAATAAAAATAAAATTAACTTCGACTATCCGTGAGGCACCGGACCATAAATCTTCAACAATAAAGCCTCCGGAGTAGCAAACTCATTTCAGAAATAAAATAAAAAGCCAGAGGTTGTGAGGATGAGATCGTAGCACCCATTTGTTGTTTGGAGAGACACATTCAAATGCTAAAGTTGGTGGAAAAATAAGAGCAGGGACGTAGGCGACTGGGGGGGGGGAAATATTTCGCCTCCCCAAATCATATTTTGCCCACCCGTGAAATACACCTTCGGTCTCCAAAGGTCAAGCATTGCAGGAGCCCAAAAGGCAAATATGTTTGTGGTGGGAACAATTTTTAGCCACCCACTCCGTGCAATGCTATCCATTTGGAGAAGGAAAAATTCATTTTCGGAGCAGGATTCTCACTCGTGCCTTCCCTGTAGTTACATCTCTGACTGAGAGAGAAAAACCAGAGAAATAAGCACCTTCGAAATATATATATTTTCTCCCCCAAAGTAAAAGCCTGGATTGGACACGAGGCCTTGAGCACCAGCAAAGAGCTTTTTAAGAAATAAAGTCCAGAACGGCCCCGTTTTCCCCTCCGCAGGGATAACGTGGCCGCTATTCCTCCTGCGGAAAATTCTGCAAAAATACGGATACCTGCTGAACAGCACCTTGCTGATACATCCTCAGACTTAAAGGCAGGTATAGAAAGCAGACTTTAAAAAAAAATGGTCAAAAAGACATTTTTGGTGGGTTGAGAAACCCTGATGGGAAGAATCCTAGACGGATGAGAACCTCCTCTGCCCAGGACTTAATTCTGCGCAATGTGGTCGTGGAGAAAAACGCCACTTTTTTTGCGCAGAAAATAATAATCTGACACACGAATATTATTTTTATGCACAAGAAAAAGCTGTGATGAGGGGGGTCCTTTTGTAGAATCGTAGAGAGGTTTGCCATAAGCTGGAGTGGACCTGAACAAGAAGAGGAACTAAGCACAGAAGTGTAGAGTTGGAAGAGACCCCCAAGGGCCATCCAGTCCAACCCCGTTCTGCCGTGCCGGGAGACGCCCTCAAAGGACTCCCTCGGGAAGCCTCGGTTGGAAAAAACCTCCGAGGAGGAGGTTCTTACGCAACCTTCCTTCCGATACCGAAAGACAGCCAGCCCCCAAAGCCAGGGGTGGACGATATGGGCACTGGGGAGGGACGCGGGTTGCTTCGACCGACTCCCGCTTGACCCCTTGAGAGTGGTGGCGAAGGAGGGGAGAGGCAAGGAAAAGACCGCGGGGACCGGGCCAGAGGTTGTGGTGCCCAAGGGGTTGCTACTAAAATAAATATTAGAGGTTCAAGTAAATGCACTCTCAGCCGCACCACTTCCTTTGCGCTGCGCTCGATGTCCCCCCGCCCCACTGACGGCCACCGCAGTGCATTGGCCGGAAAAAGGTCCAAATTCCTGCTGTTGGGGTCCTGGGACTCGGACATTCCCATGGCGCCGGTGTTGAATTGGGGGCGATCCAGTGGGAAGGGGCAGGTGGCCGGGGTGGGGGGACGATACGACAGTCACCCTTCCTCTCGGCCTTTCCAGTTTTTCCACGGTGCCCCCCCCGGGCGTGCGGATGTGGTGCAGGAGCGGCCCCCCGGGTTAACGCCCCTGGCAGGTTTTGCAACACATCTGTCGGAAGTAAGGCCGGCTGCAGAACTTAAACTTTAGCACCAAAGGGCAATAGGCCACCTTGTTCACATCTTTGCACTCTGTAAAAATAAACGAGCGTGTAAATAAACCAAGGGGGGTGTGGCAGGCTGTGTCCCCTCGGCCCAACCGGTCGGCCCCCCCTCTCCCTTCAGGTACCTTCGGGGTTGTCTGTCGGTCCAGAATCACACTTGTTCTCGACACTGCTGCATCACCGGGGGTTTCAGGGCCTCCACGCACTCGCCGGAGGGCTGCCCCGTGTGGGTCATGCACTGGACCGACCGCCGTTGCTGGCCTAAGCCGCACTGCCCAAAGCACTGTGGGAAAGAAATGGGGATGGCTGGGGTTCCCATTCAAAGCTTCCCTCCATCCCTCCCTGCAAAGGCAACATTCCATACAGTTTTCTAAGTACTGTAAGTTTGAACAAACCAATCCAGAACTCACACACTCCTCAGCCCCAGAATCTAGACTGGAACGGGCCCCAAGGGCTGTATCTCTCAGCCTTTTCCTCACCAAGCTGATCAAGGCCAGCTCCTTCAACATTTCCTCCTGTGTTTTCTTCTCCATACCTCTTATCGTTCCTTCTTTCCTGCTCTGAAGCTGCTCCAACTTGTCTACATGCTTCTTAAAATGAGGCACCCAGCACTCCAGAAGAGGTTCTGGATATTCTGACCAGCACAGAATATAGAGTGCCTATTGCTTCTCTCGACTTGGAAACTATGCTTCTATTAATGCAGGCTGAGATTGCGTTTGCCTGCTTTGCTGCAGCTTCACACTGCTGGCTCATGCTCAAATTATGGTCAATAATAATCCCAAGGCCCTTTCTGCAGCCAATGTTTCCTTTCCCTTGAGTGGGAGCTCCTTCTGGTAGGCAATTCTGGCCTCTACCACAAAACTGCAGGAGTAAAGCAAAGGTTTCCCATACCTCTCCCCATTCGCCGGTGACCCACCGTGGGGGCGGACAGCGTCGCAGGCTGCACCTGATGCTGGTGGGGGGCTTGGAGTTCTCCGGGCACTGAGACGTGGCAACGTGGAGGAGTGGTCGCCACTTTTGCAGAGGACAATCCGGTGGCGGAAACCTGGCCCACAGCTGGGGGTACACTGTAAGTAAGGAAAGGGATGGGGGAGTTAGAGGTTGTTTGGCCATGGGAATCCATTGGTTGACCTTGGGTGGCTCACATATGTTCAGCCTCAGAAACCTGAGATAGGTTAGGTCAACAATAATCCCAATTTATGGGCTGCCACCCTAAGTCAGAAGCGACCTGGAGACACACCACAATAACAATTCCTGGTTTGGAGGACAATCTGTCTGCTGTTAAAGCAGAGGAGCAACTCGAGAAAAGGAGGTGGCAACTCTATAACGAAGAACCAAACCAAAGAGATTAAAATCAGACTTTGAACAACAAAGTGTCCAAAACCTGGGACTGGCACAGACAAACCTGTACAACTTCACTTTGTTTCATACTTGAATTTGGGGGGGGAATACCTCTTTTTCTTCTGAATTTCTGCAGAAATTGGCAAATGCTGGAAAGTCTCTGGGGACAAACAGAGCATCTCTACCCATTCTCGCATGGCTCAGATTGGGGTCAAACAGCCTATTATGTATAATTCAGTGGGGTTCAAACTCGGGCCCTTCAGCACTTTGTACTTCAACTCCCAGAATCCACGACCATCGTCTAAGCTGGCTGGGCATTTTGATGGATGAAGTCCAAAGGAGAACCAGGTATCCTTCACTGGAGCCGGGAAGAGCCGAGAGACCCGTACCTCAGACCAGTCAAGAGCGGCCCATTCCGGGGGGCACGTCTGATTATTGCAGGGTTCGAGGACTCGGGGACGGGGCTGGCTGCAGGCCGAGTCGTCCAGGATTTCTCCTCGGTGGTGGAGATCTTGCGCCGGCAGGTCACGCTCCGGGTCCGCACCCCTTGGTTGCAACTGCGGCTGCAGTCGGACCAGTTCCCGATCACCCACCTGACAGAGGGGAGGAGCAGAAAGTCAGGCGAAGGGCAAACAGGAGGGAATGATGGACTTCACACTTTAACGGGTTAAACTTTTGGGATTCCCATAAATCTGGGGGGGGGCATTTTGAGGGGAACTGCAGAAAAATTGGAGGTATTTGAGGGGTACCACAAGGTTCTGGGGTGCTTGTAGGGATGGGGATTTTTTTTTCATTTTTTGAGGGGTGATTCTGCATTATTTGGGATCAACTGTCCTCAAAATGGTGACCAAAAGTGACATTGGTTCACCATTTTGAGGAGGACTGCAGAGGAAGTGGAGGCTTTGGGGGTAGTAAAAAGTTCTGGGATGTTTGGTGGGTGGGCTAGGGGCATTTCCCCCTTTTTTGGTGAGGGGAGTATAACTATATTTCAACTGATTGCTCCAAAACGGCACTGAAAATTGCCCTTTCTCCTCGATACCGTAGACATCTCAACCCTGCCACACATGTTCCTATTTTCATCTGTGAGATGATGGAGATTATGACCTAAAGGAAAGCCACCCAGGCTTTTTTTCACTCCCCTTAGCTAAATCTGTGAGGGGGAAAGTTTGGGGAGCAGCTCCCGCACAGCATCACTGCCCTGGGGGAACCCCTCAGACGCTAGAAAAGACTAAACTCACGCGGGGGGACATGGCTCCGTGTTGCACAGTCTCTGTCTTTCCGGTAACTTGGTCTCAGGGCTGCAGAAATGATTGAACACCGTGGAGCTGTCGGCCTGGTTTCGGCACACCACAGACTGAACTTGGCTTCCTGCAGAGAGAGTTGGAGGTGCTGAGTGAGGAGGTGGAAAGACTCAAGCCACAGAACACAAATGGGCGACTGGGTCAAAGTGCCGGAGGGCCAGATAATCGGTCGATCAAGTCCTTGCAGGCCACGTTCTTATTTTTTTCCTCTCCTTGGTTTTCATTTTCACATTCCAAAGGATATTTAAAATTGGAAAAAAGCTCAAAACTCTCCCCGGAGCTGGAGAGACGCCCTTCCTCCATATCCACTGCCACCGTTATGGCCTCCGAGGGAGAGAAGAGCAGCCAGGGCCAGCTCCAGCATGCCCAGCCGCTGGCGTTGGATCTCCACCACGAAGAATTCTTACCTCCGGCACAAATGGCTGAACACTTGGTCCACGAGACATACTGCCACAAGTACTGGGCCACGGAACTGCGGGCGACGGGCGCGTTGAACTTATACCGGATCCTCTGCAGCTCTTCCCGCACGAGGACCTACGGCAAAGGCACACCAGCATCACCGCACGGATGTTCCAAAAGCTCCAGGAGTACTTCAGATATTTTTGGACTATAACTCCCAGAACGTCTTGGCCAGCAAGCCCTGCTTTCCTTTCTCCAACAGGGCTGCACGGTGGCTTAAAGATCTCTCAACTCACCATGACAATGAGGGTTATGTTGGTGGGGCCGAGGGCCTCCAGCGATTCTGGTTCGTCCGGAGACCGTCTGTAGTGGAATGTCGTCCCTGCAATGTCAAAACGCCGGGGAGGATCGATAGAGAGTTTTCCGTTGATGAAGTATTCGTCATTCTCCCCTCTCAGAGCTGTAACAGAAAAGCCAAGAGAAAGGGACTACGCTAAAGATGGGTGGACGATGGATGCCCTTCGATGTTCTGCAAATGGAAGAAAAATAAGGACAGAATTCCAAGGGCAGTTCCTGAAGTAGAAAGCAAAAAACCAGGCCAGCTGGTTGACTTCTAACTCGGTAGATCTTTCCCAGGTTTTAGTCTGAACTTTAAAGGAACTATCCAAGGCACTGGACCTATTTTCAGGTGGATAGGGCTTAGCACCTTGAATAGGTACTTTCAAGTTCGGACTAAAATCTGGAATGGATCCACTAAAAGGAGATCCTACTCCACACGTGATTTTATGCCCTGCTTTTAGAAATGGAAGACACAGGTGCCAATGCAGTTAATTAATAATGGCAGAAGATTCTAATTACTTCCCCAAACTAAAAATCTCAGGTTGGTGTAGAAGGCAGTTTGGAAACTGAAGTGAGATCAAAATGCTATAATTGTGTCGTGTGAAAGAAACCATACAAAAATGTGCTCTTTTTCTGACTCAAACTACATCAGGTCAATATCTATTTTTGTTTTGTGGATGTCTTTTTTTCCCCCCCAGCCTATGCAGACTTCAGAGGGGCCCTTGGGAAGATGGACCTGCCAAAGTTTTCTAAACCTGAAGCAGAAAGATGAGAAAGGGCAAAAGAAGGCTTTAAGTTCAGGCTGGAAAGCCAGGCTTTCATTCCAAGGGGGCACTGAATTTACCCCAGGCTTTAAACCAGGCTTTTTGAGGAACTCTCCAAGGTGCTGAGCACAATGGCCGAGAGGTTCAGGACCCTGGACAGCATTGCTAAACCTCTCGATCGGTTCAATGCCTTGGAGAGTCCGTTGGGCTCTTACTCCCAATAAGTTCGGCACCTTGGAGAGCTCCTGTACGGCAAGTGCAAACCTGAAACGGATTCACCCTTCCCACTGACATGGGAACCTCCAGTTGCTGCTGCTAGAAAGGGAAAATGACATGCCAAGCTAGAAGGGCAAAGCCACAGCAAGGATGCGAGGTCCACGGCTTTCCTTGGGTGACCACAGTTTCTCACCAAGATAATTCACAGAGAGGTTGAGTTCCCGGATATCGATATGCACCGATCCTTTGGGGATCCAAATCACCTCTTCATAGCCTGAAAGACAAAGGAAGAAAACTCTGGAGGCACGAAAGCTTATGCCACAATAAATGGGCTTAGTCTTTCAGTCATGGGTGGCAGTCTAAAGGACTGTGGGAGCAGAAAATTGGGCCCCAGACAAACTACAGTACACTCCAGGTTTATTGAGTCCTTTATTTTGGTTATCTGATTATCCGCTCAACAATTGTATTATTCTTATTCCCAAAAACATGTTTCAAAGAGCCAAAAAGAACCTGTTTCTGGGAATGAGCGTTTGTGATGCCTCAGCTATTGGCCAGTAGGTGTCATTGTGATGTTATGATGGCCTTTTGGTGCAAAAAAAATGTTGCTTCATGTATTGTATCTTGAGTTAATTTGGTTTTGCATGTAAATAAAGTTAATGGGGGAAGGAGATGACAGAAGAGGGGGAGTGGGTGGCACGGTGGGAGTGAGTGGCGATTGGCAGAAAGTTTGAAGGGATTTCAGTAAAGCCGGTGGATGATGTCAGTCGGTGGAAGGAGAAAGGACTTTTAGAGTCCAGTGTGCAGTGAATGAGTGAGGATTATGGTTAAGAGAGTCGGTCAGGTTTAGGACTTATTGAGCGGGATTAGAGTCTGATTTAGGAGAACCGTGTGAGTGAGAAGATGTTTTAAGTCTGTTTGACTATCAATTTGTTTTGTTACGTTCAACTTCTGTTAATAAAGTATTATTTTTGGTATTATATGCTTTGGGCCTCTGGGCATGCTATATAAAGACTGTCTGCGATGGCAGCAGTGAATAAAGAGATCTGATCTCCAGTGGGGATAAAATTGCCTAATCTCACTCGGGAATTTTGAGGGCATTTAGTGTGTCCCCACCATTACTGGCCACATTTATGTGCTTCCACTGGTGACAGAGGCAAGGATAAGGGAAAGCCCTCACGTACGGCTCCAGAAATGAGATTTATGGAAGTCTTTACATTTGGTGGCAGCAGAGATTTAGACAGAACCATCTCAGAACGGAAGGAGATGGATACCTATTTGCAAACTGACACAAGTCTCTCTCCCACTCGCCTGGTTTGTATGCCGGTTGAATTCACAGGCGGAGACTCACCTCCCTCAGGCAGCGAGTGGTTGAAGATCCCTTCGATGGTTTCACAGGTGCTTCCGTCTCCTCCGCACACCCGACACTTGTCTTCCTTGGTGTCTGAACCCAGGATGCGGTCACAGCCTACATGCTGTTGGGGGAACACAGGGAAGATTATGGAGAGGAGCTGAGCATCCTTTGTTGCTATTGTGTGCCTTTAAGTCATTTCTGACTAAGAGCAATTGAATATTCACTGTTTTGTTTCTGAGTTCCTAAGCAGTTCTAAACAACTCGCTCTCTCTTCTTGAACTGTGTCAAAAACTAACATGATAACTGACTAGAACATGCATTTGTTCACAGACAGAAATGTCTATTAGAATGATCTGTTCTCTGTTCCCCTGTCTTGTTAAGCAACCTGTGTGCATTTTCTCTCTATAAAGATCCTTATGTTTCAATAAAGCTTTGTCCATCTGATTGGACTCCTGTTGCAACCAAGCTACACAGCAGCGGCTGAGAAGATGCTCCCTCTTGGCCAAGAGTAATTGTGTGTGTGACTCCTTCCCAACCTGATTCGGGGCTCAATTTCAGCTCCGTGACTCTACCTGGGGAACAAGGGTGGACTGGTATTTCAGTCACACTAATGTGAAAAGGCCCCACAGGGAATGGGAACACAACAAAGAGTTCTAAGTGGGAACAATTTTCAGTCTCTCACTTTGCAGTGCTCGAAATTTGCAATGCTAGAAATTCCTGGGGAAGGACCAAATTCACATATGGGGGGATGCCTTCATTTTAACACCCTTCCAGCAGCTAACCCCTCTGTACTTCTCATAGTCCTGGGCTGGGGCAAGTGTGATCACCTTGCATTCTCCCCCGACACAGATATCGTTGGAGTCCTGCCGGCAGGGAGTGCCGTCCACCACAGCCGCGGCCCGCTCTGTGTAGAAGTTGAAGCCCTCTGCCAAGCAGTTCAGCGAGCAGGATTTAACACCACCTACAGAAAGAGGGAGGGTATGTCAGAGCCAAGGGCAAGCTTGCATAGGGAGATATGGGACGTTTCCGCTTTTGACACCCTGGTATCTGACAACTTGCTTTTTGGACACCCCCAAAGTAAGGACAACTTCTATTGGTACAATTGGGTTTCCACTTTTTCATCAGTTCTCTCTTATGGAGGCTTGCTTGGGACCACTTGTGTACATGCACTGCTTGCAAAATGGGCTGAGAATGGGGGAAAAAGGGGCCAAGCTGGCTGAGAGACGGTCCCCAGTGACCCTCCATAAGTCCTTCATGCTCCCTGCAGTACAGGACACAGGTTCCGCTTTTCAACCAGTTCTGTTTTCTGACATTGCTCCGGGCCTTAACCTATCAGATTAGTGGAGGAAGCCTGTCTGGCCCTTGAGACAACCTGGACTCAAGCTTTGTTGGTCCTTGTAGGTCCTAAGCACTTCTATACCATACCAGCAGCTAGGAAGTTGTGTGCCATCTCTGGTTAACAATCTGGCTGCAGCTGTTTGGATGAGATGACGTTTCTAAACGCTCTTCAATGGCTGCCCCACGTAGAACACGTTGCAGTAATCCAGACAGGACCTAACTAAGGTACGTAACCCGTCCAACTCTATGATGCTGAGACTCTATGTAACTGCCGGATTTTCTCCTCTAACTTCAAATCTAACCTCCCTAGGGAAAGAAAAAAACTTGATTTGTGGTACAAGAGGTTATCAGTGGGCCAACAGCTGCAGCGTGCAAGAGGACAGAAACATCTGGTGTTCTTAGTCTGTCCCCCACCTCTCATGATTTAAAAGCCAGGAGGGACTTCATTCTTTGGGTTATGGAAAAGGGAATTTAAAAAAAAAAATCAAAAATTTAATCGCTCAGCAATTTCTTATCAAGAGTCTGAAACAGAGGCCAGCAGCAGCTGCGAGGTGCAAAATGCTCAGACTGTTCAGCTCACAATGTTTTTAGCTCTCCTGTATTATCACTACATTGGGAGGAATCCCAAAGGTCATCTAGTTCCAACCCCAGGAATACACCACTGTAGCACGCTGGAGGGATGTCCATCTCACCTCTGGTTAAAGACTTCCGAAGAAGGACAGTCTGCTGTCCATGAAGGAGTGGGAGAGGGTATCCAGCCCTCTCCCACCAGCCATCAGGGGTGTCCCTAGGAGTTGTGACAGCAGCTCATAGGGGGTCCCTGATCTGATATCACACTCCTTCTCGCTAGCAGGAGGGGGATAGAGACACCGCTCTTCAATGCCCCCCTCACGTGCACTGCAGAATTCAATCCCTCAGTGCAGCTGGCTAGATTTTAAGGTGGGTTTTGGGAGTCCGATGGGGAGACAGAACCTAGCCATAACTTTGTGTCCAATGCGGGATCTCAGTTGATGCTTTGCCTCTGACTACGCATTCTTCTCCGCTCTCTGCAATCCCCTCCACTCTTGCCCTGAAGGAATTTGTTGGAACAAAAGTTTGCAATGAGACATCTTCCCCTTTCTTGGAAAACGTCCCTTCTCTGTGCTTTACTGCCCTGTCGTATCTCCCAGTCTTGGCTCCGGCCCTTGCCAACAAGGAAAAAAAAGAAAAGAAACCCAGACACAAGTTGAACTAAGGGAGGAAACTGACATAAACAAACAGGGGACATCACATTCTGCACAGAGTTGGGAGTTTAATCTCCAACGAAAAGCTGATCTCAGCAGTTTCCCTCCCTGAAGTTTCTCTCGGAGGCTTCGGCGGCAGAGCCGTAAATGCAAGATTGCAAGAGGGGACAGGAACAAAACTCGCGGTTCCATTCTGATCGGGGCCCCTCTCTGTTAGCGAACGGGGGAGAAATTATTTTTAAAAAATTTGAAGAAGTGTCCCAGTTTTTATCAGCGATAAAATAGGAAAAATTACATTCCTTGTCTCGGGGAACCTATCCTGAGGTAGGAAAGGAGACGGAGAAAAGAAGAGACCAATGCAGAAGAAACTGGGTAAAACTTGGAGGATAAAATTTTGACTCCCAAACTGGGAAAAAGATAACAACAAGAAGTAATCCAGATAAGCTAACTTTCCCAACCCATGTTGGCAAGAGGATGATGGGAGTTGCGGTCCAAAAAGAAACTTACCCAACTACGGTTGGCTGGAGGATTTAGGGAGTCATCATCTATAAAGGAACTTTTCATCCAGGTTGCAGGGGTTTGGACTAAGATGGCCCTTGCGGTCTTTTCCAACTCCATGATGCGGATTGGAAAAACCAGGCTTACCTCCTCTGTACGTCTTCCAGGTGTAATATTTGCCTCGGAAAGGGATGTGATCGAATTCTGCACACTGGAGCTCTCGGAAGTCTTGTGATCCAGGAGGGCAATCCTGAGGCAAGGAAAAGGGTTGGGGTAAGAATGGGGAGAAGAAAAAAATATATACTTTTTTTTGGTCCCAAAATACCTTCTGGAGTGTGTTGGAGGCATCTCTACAACCTTTTTGGGCCCACTTGGGCCAATTTAAGCCAAAGAGAGACCTGTTTTGAAGTTAAAAAAATTACTCCTTCTAGGCACAAAAAGGCATAGTGAAGATGTCCCCTTGTCCCCATTTGGGCACAAAAAATGATTATTTTTTGGGAGTGGTGGTACAGCAGAGGTATGCGACCTTCCCAGGCTTTCTGAGAGGGGCCACGTGCCCCCAGCCCTTCCACATTTGCCCACCTTGCCTGATAGGATTCACTTTGCTACTCACATCGGTATTACAAGATCGATAGCGTTTCCGTTCTCCCAGGCAGTACCTCCCTCCGATGGTTGGCCTTTGGGATGGAAACGAGAAGAAAGACAAAGAGCGTCAAAAATCGGTCATGGCAGCAAGACAGTGGCGTGCCCAAAGACGGGACAATTTAGTTCTGTTTTTCTCAAACATGCACATTTTTAGTTGTACATTTTAGTTGTGCAAAGAAAAAAAAACACACAATGTATTTTTTTTACTTCGCCAACACTCATCGTGAGCTTTGGAAGAATTTCTGACAAAAGATGCATTTCTGCCCATGCTGCTAGGCTATTAATTTTTTTTTTTCTGGTGGGGAAATGGGAAATTATTTATTTCACACCCCTACAGGCCAGCAACAGTCTTCCAGAGGATACCTCATGTGCTGGAAAAAATCTGACTTACCGTGGGCTGTCGCAATGGCGGATGGATGAAGAGACACCCCCTCCGCACGTCCGGCTGCATTCTCCCCACGACGACCACGTGCCCCAGGCTCCGTCCACACCCTCCGGCCGTGTTCCAAAAGGGACACACTCTCGCTTATAACACCACTGGAAGGAGGAAGGTTTGTTACTGCTGTGCAACAACTGGATTTTGACTTATGGCAACCCTCTCCTTATTCTTGGCAAGAAAAGGGTTGCCGTTGACTTCCTCTGAGGCTGAGAGAGTGTGACTTGCTCAAGAGTTGTCGAATCAGAGACTTCTCACCCAACGGAGAAATTCCAGTGGTTATACCAGCAACCTCTACCGTACTTTAGCCCCGAGCTACCTCCCTTTTCACTATTACAACCAGAGTTGTGGGCCAGCAGGGGGTCTTACCCCCTTTTCGATGGTGTTGGTTTGACAGATGGTCCCCTCCGCCGCCGGGATGCTGTTGGTGACGCACCGGTTGCTCTTGCTGAGACACCACAACTCGTTGCAAACTTCCTGGAGGGGCAAAAAAAGGCAATTCAAGTGGGTGGGCGTTGGGAAGGGGCGAGTGAGAAACGGGCTCCGTGTGTCACCCCTGCATGTTTTTCTCTTTAAAAACCACAACACAGGCCAGCTGTTCCAAGTGGGGTGAGGACTCTTTGGCTGGCAAGCCTTCCGCATCCCACATTTTCTGCATATCCCCCCCCCCAAAACCTCCAATTTTTTGCACCCTGGCTTCTCTCCAGACCCCGCAAGCCCCAGGCTGCCCTCCAGTTTTTGTTTTTTAAATCTGGATGGTTTTCACTTCCCACTGAAGGATGCAAAATTCATGTTTAAAACATGTTTTTCCCATATTGAGAAACCCCGATGAGGAGAATGGATTCTGTGTAGTTCAGGGCTTCTTCTATTTGCACGTCGATGACTTGAACGGAAAAACAGAATTTATTTTCTGCACGACAAGTAATATTTCTATGCAGGAATATTGTTTCCTGCATGGAAAATGCTGTAGAAAGCCTCCACGTGCAAATTTGGGGCAGAATAAGTTCCGAACTGCGAACAGGGTATGAAAACTCTGTGGTTTTCAAAGTATTTCTCAGATTGGGAAGAAAATTGCTGGGATTACGCATCGCCGAAGGAGAGACTTTGCAGGAATTACATCCCTAGACTGGTGGCTGCCGTGTCAGTGGGCCGGTGAGTCCAGTCCAGGTTTTAATTCATGCTTTCAAGGAACCATCCTAGGCGCGGAGTCCTCCAGGTTTAAATCCAGAGATTGCAGGAGCCTTCTAAGGTGCTGAGCCCTCTTCTCACATAGGGTTGGCAGCTGAGAGAGCTTAGAGAACTCCTCTAAAGCCAGCCAAAGCTGAGAATGGATTCACCGCTCCACTGACATGGCATCCACTAAGCTACCACTGACAGAACCCACAACAACCTGCAGTGGTGAGAGCTGAGTGCTTCCAACAGTAGAAGGATGGTCTCTATGGGGCAAAACCCTTCCTTGGTTGTTAGCCCACCCCTCCACCCCCTTGGGAATCAAGAGTAAAAGCAGGAAGTCTTCTCTACCCCATATTTACACTGGCGAGATTTAACTCCGTACTGAAAGCGGCACTGCTCGTCTGCATCGTAGGCTTGTCCTGGCGCCACCGTTGGGTAGACAAAATCTTGCTTGGGCGGAGGGTTGTTCAGACACAGTCCCATTCCGGAGCTAGAGGCAGAAGACAGGGAAGGGAAGAGGAGTGGTTAGAGCAAACTTTGTGGGACCGGCCCTTACTTATCCCAGATCGGCGTGGCCGTTCCCCTGCTTGATCCGGTGACCTGCCTTTTCCGGGGTTTGTGGGAAGAACATTAGGATATAAAATAAATGCAAGAAAGAAAGGCATCGCTTACTCCAAGAAGCTGGTTATGTAATCCCTGCTGCACGTCGACCACACAAACGGGTTCGTCTTCATGGTGATGTGGGCAGCCATGAGTTTGGCCGTCTCCTGCCCTCGGGAGCCACAGCTGTTTCCGACACCGTCGTGGTTCATCCCAAACCTGGAAGGAGTGACCCAAGAGAAGGAAGGAAAAAAGAGGCAGAAGACTGCTTTCAGTTTTTGTCGGTGCTTGGGAAAAATGGGAGGACTACAACTCCCAGAAACTGGGAGTATAGTTTACCCCAAATCTCTTCCCCGAGTCCTGCCAAAGCTGGTCAGTCAGGGCACCCACTTCAGCAAGTAGGAGGGAAGTAGGCAAAACCTAGAGGCTGCAGGGTGGACCCTTGATACTTTCCCACCTGAGAACAAAATGGTGTCCCCCTCTTCCGTTTCGTGGAAAGAAATTACATCTTATTTCAAGGCTGGAAACAAGATCTGTCCCTCCAGAACCAAGGGCAACAGGGTAATTTGAAGGTATAGAACAAGCCAACATGGGCAAGCACAACCCTATTTTAAGACAAAGAGAATAGCCAGAGTGCCATCCCCCAATATTTGCTGCCTGAGGTCCTTGGCTCACTGTATTTCATGCTAGAGCTGGTCTCAATTGTTATATCGTGAGAGACAGAAAGAAATTTGGTTGGGAGGATTAAGATTTGCTTAAAAGAGCCGAGCCCCACATGGCTGCAGGAAAGCTAATGCTTTTAGCTAATGCTAATGTACTAGGACTGGGGTGGGGATCTGTGTTCAAATCCCCCACTCAGCCATGGAGTTCATTTTGGGCCACTCACAGCCTGGCCTACCACACAGAGTTGTTGTGAAAGTAAAAATGGCTGAGAGGAGAAGATACCAAGCCATGTAGAAACTTACGTGTGACCGATCTCGTGGGCGATGGTGAAAGCCGTGGCCAAACCCAGATCCTCATTGATGCTGCAGCTCCTTTCTCGTTCGCACATCCCACCCACCGGCGCCAACCCTGCGAGGGAGAAAAAGTTGCCAGAGGGGGAAGATTTTTTAAAAAGTCTGCTGTGCGGAATAGTCTCCAAATCACCCCTGTACTATCTTTGGCCCTTGGAAGGGAGACGAAATTTCCACTAGTAGAATTAATGTGTGGCACATTAATTTATCGAAATTAATTTATCAATTCATTTATTGATTTTATTTCCTCCTGAATGAAACGAAGTTCATGCATTTATTTAATTTCTCTCAATAGGGGACTCTGTCCCAGTTGAAAGGTTGAAGGACATGCATACAGTTGTATCAACCCTTTCTGCAACAAAATCCAAAATTTGCCCAACAGTGATGCCTTCATTGGTCCAACCAAAAGGCCTAAAATACATTGTGCCAGCTTTCAGAGCTTCACAACATTCTTCAGCAGGCAACCTCTTAAATAGCATTGAGGGAAGAATGACAAAATCTTTGCAACTCTCTTTCCCATAACGTTGCTTTTGTGCAACAAAACAAACAACATCCTTTGTTTGCTGGACCCAAAACAGTTTTTCCTGCATGCAGAAAATAAAACCCTGCGTTTTCAGCACAGAAAATTGAGCAAAGTTCTTGATAGTTTAGTATTCTTTGTTCCAACACGGAAACAAATAATTATGAATATTCTTTCTAATCTATAGCAGAAGTTTAGGAACCAATCAGTCAGGATCTAGAAAGGAAACGTAATTGTATCCACTTTGTTCCCCGGTTGTAAACTGGTTTTGGAAATCTGAATTAGCAACAATAAGGATGCTGTTGCAGGAACCCGACGTACCGAGAGTCCCGCACGGTTTGTTTTTGTAGATGCAAATGTCGTACCTAAAACAAAAGGAAGAGGAAGATTAAATTAATGGGGGAATAATTAATGGGGGCTCTCAAAGGCTCTAAAATGATTTCAGAGTCCAGAGTCCACTTTCTCCCCTGGTGCTCAGGCAGCCCATTGCCCACCCCGTTCCCCATGCCTGCTACAATGGGATTTACGTCCCCAATTTTGCAAGTTGCGTCCATCCGTTAACCTGATGAATTCTCTCTTCTTCAGCATTTCAGATTGCAATCCCATGTGAAGGACGACGACTGGAGTCTCCCCATTCCCAACCCTCTCCCATTGTCATTACCGGGTGATCAAAACAGCGGTGTCGTGGTTCGCGATGCCGTTGTCCGGGATGGCGTTGCCGTGGCCGTTGCGGTTCACAATGGACTTCTGCCACTTGCAAAAGCTGTCCAGAGACTTCCCTGCATGGTGGTTGATCTCTAGAGTGGGCTGAAAAAGGTAAGGAGTTGCTTAAGGAAAAGAGATTCCTCCCAAACATTAGGAAGAACTTCCTGACCATAAGGGCAGTTCCACAGTAGGATACACTGCTGCCTGGGGATATGGTAGAATTCTTTGGAGGTTTTCAAACAGTGCTTGGATGGCCATCTGCTGGGAATGCTTTGATGGCGCATTCCTGCATGGCAGAACGGGGTTGGACTGGATGGCCCTTGGGGTCTCTTCTAGCTCTAGGATTCTATGAGTTTTTCAAGAGTCTCTTCCTTACCTGATCGTCAGTCAACAAGATGAGACGGGTGACAAGGATGTTCACAATATTGCCCAGACTTGAGTCTTGGAAAAGTTTAGCAACCTGACCTCCAGGAAACAAAGAAAGACCAGTGTTAAAAAACCAAGATGGACACAGCCTTTGAGAACTGATTTTTTTTAAAAAAGGGAAAAGGACCTCATACAATGTGCTGTTCTTTGATTTGTTGGTGTTGTTTTTCTAAACAGTTCATGTTTTTAATGGGCTTTAATTTCCGACAGCTTAAATTGCTTCGAAACTTTTGTACGCAGTGAATTTTCCAACCTATGGTTATCCTAACTGTGGGAAGCAGCCTTGAGTCCCACGGTAGGAAAACAGGTGAGAAAATGATGATAGGTGAGTTTCCTTATCCAAAATTTTTGGACAACAGGTTCTGTATTTGAGTTTGATTGAACTGAGAGTTTTCTTTGTATTCAACCTAAGAAAACCCTAGAGTATTATGCTGGTATTTGGTAGGGGGGAAAAAGATAATGGCCCAAAAAGGCTTATAAGTCAACAGAGCAAGACAAGATACATGCATGCTCAATGGCGCATACTTTGCGGCCTCAACATTCACGCTCCTTGTTTTGCAAATACTCAAGTCCTTCTCAAATCACTTACTCCACAGTAAGTCTTTGTTTTACCAATTTGAGACCTGTGCCGTAGATGTAAAAGATGGGCAATGACCGACCCGTTGAAGCAGCTTTTGGGGCAACAGACTCTGGGGTTACCCTTGGGCCGACATCTTGTTTATAACACTTACAATATTCATGATGGCCAGGATGTACTGCTCGATGTCCCGCCGGCCGTGGTAGCCCACCATCATCTTGTCGGCCACCACGAGGGTCTCCACGTAGCGCTCCGTGCTGACAGGACCTCTTCAGCGGCAGCTGCCCCCGTTGGCTGAAGTTGCCCAGCGTCTTCAGGGGCGAGGGCTTCAGCGTCCGCAGCCACCAGGGCCGACCTTTCCACGGTTTCTCATCTGAAAGGAAATGGCCGTGAGGAATGGTGCTATTTTCTCTTTTTCCCAGGAGCCAGATAGGTTCAGAGCTCTCCAGAGCATCTGGATGATAACAGCAACCCACACACTGGAGACTAGAGGGTACTGGGGGCTCTCCAAATTCTATAATAACCCGATAATGGGGAACCAAGCTCAAAGGCCACAGTGGTGGGGTCTTTGAGACCTACCAGCTTCAGCCAATGCCCCCTGGCTGTAGGAGGCAGTTCTGACTTTTGCCCCACACGGGGCATCTGCCATGAACGAATAGCCAGTTAGGATCTGGAGGCCGGCCGGTATCAGAACGGCCAGCCGGAACGCGAGGCCCGTGTTCGTGGAGTCGCCTCCATCCAGTAATTCTTGCTTCCCACAAAACAAATTGGAACAGATTCTCTCTCTTTCTCTGAAATGGTTTTTGGGGATTTCGGGTCAGCAAACTTTTCCTCCACCTCCTCCTCCTCCTCCCGGAATCCAGGAATTTGAACTCCTGGATCCTGGCACTGAAAATTCAGAGGAGGTCTTTCTCTCTTTTCCTCTCCTGCCCCCAACACTGTCCAGAATCCAAACTCACATCCTTGATACCAACAAAAGTTACTTTGAACACATTTCCTTTTTTTGTTGGCTGCCAACTGTCCCCTTCCACTATTCCTCTCTGAATTCTTCCTTTGTTTTCCCCGTGCCAGGGGCAAAAAAATTACAAGTATTCCATTTTGCAGATGAGGGCTTCTGTACCATGCAAAACCTTTCCTGGATTTTAAAATAGCTTCTTATATCTCATTGGAGATTTTAATAATATTCAAAGAGAGGATTGCATTAGTTTGTTTCAGCATAAAGGGATAACAAAGGAATCTTGTAGCTCCTGGCTGAGGAAAACACATTTTTAGCATAAGCTTTTGTCCACTTAAGAAAATCAAATGGAGATTTTGAATATCTCCAGTCTCTCTATCGGGAGTGCTTTGATTGTGTCTTCCTACCTGGCAGGGAGGTTGGACTGGATAGCTTTTGGGGTACCTCCCAACTCTTATCATTTGCTGATTAATAATAGGGAACCCCCACAAACCACATCAGATGCATGGATGTGGGCGAGATCGTGTGTGTATTTGTAAACTGCCATGACTTCGATGAAAAATAGATGAGTTTGGAATTGTCACTTTTTTCCCTGAAGCCCACGCTTGCCTTTTTGACAACACCCTGAAAACAAGACATTGTCCATTTCTCTATTGTTTCTCTCCATTCTAGGAAACACTTCACTGGTCTATAACTTCCGCACAACCAGGCTTCCGTGAATGCCACAAGCGGAAAACACCCGTAATTCTTGGGAAGTTAAAAATTATGAACTTTCACGGCCACAAGGAGGCAGAACAAAGCCCTGGAATTCCTTGAGACGGTTGCTCCGTCTTTTTGTCCTCTCTATGGCGGTGGAGGACTGAACAGCCCCAGCCGTGGGCTCAGTATAATTGCTCTGTGCAGATCTGCGCATCTGTTCTAAATTTTGAACAATCTGTTCTTTTGCATACTTTGCTAGTCATAGGAAGGGGGAAAGAGGAAGCAAAAATACAGACCAACCACCCTCACCACCCCTTTTATTAAATTATCCCTCTGTGGCTTCAAAGACCGGACTAGGAATCACCCCAAGCATAAATTCACGAGGACTAGAAACTTAATTTTAAATTTTAAAAAAGGTCACAGGGAGAGGGAGCGTGTTATATATGTTGTTATACAAACTCCACAGTGACCTTGGTGACATCTCACAGCCGTACACAAAGGCAACAGCGCATCTTCTAGGAGCAAGTCTTGCTAAGATAACCCCCTAATTCGAGGGCCACCCTACATCGAAGCAAATAAACAATCACATGTACCTAACACTCCACAGGCGGCATCCATGTGCGGGTGTTGGAGAGAAGAGCGCTTGTACACCACATGGGGGGTCCCTTCGCTTTCGTGTCCGCCGCTGAGGTTGGTGCCGGGGCTCAGGGGCTCGATGAAGTACTCCTCTTCATCTGCGATGATCACGCCGTGCTGGAACCAAAAGGAGAGGTCTGTTGCATGCCTGTCACCGACAGCATCCCGGCGGCGGAGGGAACCATCAAAAAGGGGGTAAGATCCCACCCTGGTCCAGGGCCTGACTGCCCAACTCTGGGTCCAGTAATGAAAGGGGATGTCAGTCAATGGTAGAGCATTGGGTTGTCAGATACTCTCAGCCCCAGAAAACCCCATGACAAGTTTGCCTTAGTTGGAAATGACTAGAAGGCACACAATAGCAACAACAAAATGCAATTACTGTTGCATTTTGAATTCTGTTTGCAACAACTGAAGCAAGCCATGGAGAAAAGAGGAAAGTGGGAGAAGGAATAAAACTGGGACATTTTAAAAGCAAGCCGAGGAAATGGGACAGCAGAGAATTAACCAGGACTCATTCCTGTCAAACTGGGAGAGCTAGAGAGGAAGCGGTTAGGGAGCAAAGCAACACGCTCACCAGTCCGTTGCAGTTACTGATGGCAACTTTTGAGTTCAAGTACTCGTCTTGCAAGTGACCAGCGTAGTGGCAGTCTTCGTGAAATTCGTGCTCCTGGTCTATCCCGTCTCGTTTCCAGTACTCGACCCGGAAACGCTCCGCCAGCAAGTTGGTGTGCAACGTCAGGTTGAGGAGGAACTGAGTCCGGTGGGCGGAGACCTTGTAGAAGACCCGCTGGTCTGGTGGTTCGTACGACGGGTGTCCCGCACTACGCCGAGACCGCCGCTTCCGTTGGCTTTTCACGTCAAAGCTGAGGAAGTCCCCATTTTGGTCCACCTGGATGGGGAAGGCAATTTCATAGTGGTCCAAGCTGGAGAGGAACTCCTCTGTGAGATAAAAAAAAAAGAGGGGGACATACAATGGTGACTTGGGGCATGTGCAGAGTGAATTTTGTCCCTTCCTTATTTCAGCTGGAACCAGGGCATTTTTAATGAAACGGTTACACTTAACCACACTTAACCAAGTGTACTCAGGTATATTTGGCTAAGTAGCTGATCTAGAATCTTGGTCACATATTTGTGAATTACTTTTTTTTCTGGTTTGCAGTAACTTGCCAAAAACATTGCAACACGAACGGGAACCATGCAATTCATTGATCCAACGGCATGTGCCCATTTGTCTCCCCCAGTGACAGACACTGCTTACCATGTCAGTGGGTCAGTGAATCCACCCCACATTGAACACCAGGCTTTCAAAGAGCTCTCCAAGGTATTGAACTGTAGATTCAGAACCACGGAGAGCTCCTTCACAGCCAGAGAACACCCGGAATGGATTGAATATCCTACTGACATGGGAGCCTCCTGTCACCACCGGTCTCCACTGGGCATCCAATAACCAGGACTTGGAGTCCAATGGACACACAACTCTCAGATTGAAAAGGACTTGGAAATGCCAGGAAAAGTGTCGCCCGCTCACTGTACCTTGTGACTGGAATGTGTACCCGGGAAGGTTGCCCACAGACATGGCGGAGATGAAAGTCCAGGTCAAAAGACGCCAGGCTGTTGCCATGGTAGAGGGCGCTACTTTTCGCGAGGTGGGCTGCGAACTTGGACCAGGCTGACGAGATCTGCCCCAACATTGCTCTCCTTGAGGCACCGCTTATGCTAAGAGACAAGTTCCCGGTTCCTTCTCGGCCATTCTCGGGTGCTGAGCACTCTCTTGAAGACGGCGAGGAGCGTGTGGACGTCACGGGTGCAGGTCGGCGCGGGCCCACGTCCCTCAGCATGTGCTAGTGATGTGTTGCATTGCTCTGGTGGAGGGAAGCAGATGGGCAGGGTTAAAGGGAGTGGAGTGGAGTGGCTGGAAGTGGAACAGACGGAGCAAATCGGTGGAGAGAAGAAAAGGTCCATCATAGGACAGGAGAAAGGGAAATGGAGCTGGTGGAGTGAACGGTGGGAAGGAAGGACAACAGAAGAAGAAAGCAAAAATGAGAAGGGGAAATCTAGAAATTAGTCAAGATTTGACTTAGTTTCCCAAATCCTTGAAGCCATATTTCTTCCCTGCCTGCTCCCAGCCTCACAGAGCAGACCCTTACGAACCATTACTTCCGGTTCCCCTCTATGGAAATCTCAAATATTCTCTCAAGGCACTGGAGACAGCCTCTCCACATCCAAAATACCCTTCGCTACCCTCTGGGGCAAAACGTTTGAGTGTTAGAATCATAGATTTGGAAAGCCATTGAGTTCGAACCCCTCCGTTCAATGCAGGATCTCTAGCTAGAGCACACCTAGCAGGTAGCTGTTCAGCATCCTTTGCAAGACGTCCAGAGAGAAGAGACCCCCAAGTGCCCAAGTGCTCTTCTTACCTTCAAAAAGTTGCTTCTAATGTTCAGCCGAAATCTACCCTCCTGGAACTTAAAAGCAATAGATCCGGTCCTTCCCTCTGGGGGAGGAGAGAACAAACCTGCCCCGCCCCCTCTCGGACAGCCCTCAAGATATTAAAAGCGTGCCATCGTGTCATCTAATGGACTTCTTGTCAACAGGCTGAGCAAGCCCAACGCCCTTGACCTTCCTCATATAGAATCAAAAGAGCTGGAACAAAGTACAAGGCGATCCAGTCCAACCCCCTGCCATGCAGGAAGACGCAATCAAAGAAGGAAACTCCACCACACTCCCAGGCAGCAGCATATTCTACTGTTCTTAGTGTCAGGAAGTTCTTCCTAACGTTTAGGTGGAGTATCTTTTCCTGGACTTTGAAGCCATTGCTCCGAGTCCTAGTCTCTGGGGCAGCACAAAACAGGCTTGCTCCATCCCCCATCTGACGTCCCTTCAAATATTTAAATATAACTATTATGTTGCTTCTTAGACCTTCTCTTCTCCAGTTAAACATACCCAGCTGGTCCTCAGAGGGCAGATGTTTTGTTCTCCCTACCTCTTTATCATCCTTGTTGCATTTTGAAATTTCGCAAGCAGAGCTTCTGAACAGCAAAGCCAAAAATGTACGTGGGGGGGGGGAGTAGGAGAGGGACTTGTTGAAGAGAGGAGGAAGAGAGAAGGGGCAAGCAACTGTTCCTAATTTTGCCACTAGGGCTCAGGCCCTTGGCTCTCGATCCAGCTGGAGAAGATGCTAATGGGAAGCAGATGGGAAGCAGATGGGATTTTGCTTTGGCCGGGGAGGGTTTTTTGGGTTTTTTTGCTGCTTTGACTGCAAGGAGAGAGAGAGAGAGAGAGAAGAGAGAAAGGTCTTTTGCTGGACACTTTTTCATGTTTCCAGGCTCAGGTTTGTAGAGGGGAAGCTTCTCTGTGGGGTTTATTTCCTCCCCAAACAATTCCAGAGACTCAAAGGGGAAAGATTACCAAAGAAAAGAAAAAAGCTCCATTATTGGAGAGGTTAATGACTTCCGTGCAACAATCATAGAGTGGAAAGAGACCAGAAGGGCCACCCAGTCCAAGCTCCTGCCCTTCCTGACCGACGGCCATCCAGCCTCTGTTTAAAACCCTCCAAAGAAGGAGACTCCACCGCACACAGATTCCAACTGCTTTTAGCATCAGGAAGGTCTTCCTAATATTTCGGTGGAGCCTCTTTCCTGGGGTTGGAAGCCGCTGCTCCATGTCCTAGTCTCTGGAGCAGCAGAAATAGGCTTGCTCCGTCTTCCATACGACATCCTTACAAATAATTAAGCATGGCTGTCGTGTCCGCCTTCCCTTCTCCAAACCGAGACCCCTAAGTCACTCTGCATAGGGCACGGTTTCCAGGCCCTTCCAGTAAGTGGCATCAACACCCCTCCTACGTTTCCGCTCACCAATAAGTAGTATTCTCAGAGAGACTGCTCTTGGGAATGGAGTGCCTGCTTTACTTTAAGTAGGATTTGAACTTTTAGGACTTTTTTTTTTAAGTGTGTATATTGTGGGGGCAGCGGGTTTGATGTAAATATTATAGGAAAATCTTCCTGCCGATGCAACTCCTTTGGGCAGGGGACCAAACTGTTCTTAGAAAGAACAAACTCCCCTTTACCTCTTTTTCTTTTTAAGTGAGGAGTCCGGCACCTAAAAATCTGGAATGCTGTAAACTGTGGGTTTCCTGTAGGGTGGATTGGATGATCTCTAAGGTCTCCTTTAAGTCTGGGATGGATCATTTCCCCATTCCGTAGCAACTACAGGAACCAGGGCTTGGCTAAATTGCCGTTTGGGTTGACAGAGCCCAGAATCCTCCCAGTTTTCTGGGAACTGTAGTTCCAAACTATAAATTTTCCTAAGAATGTAAAGGAAGCCAATGGTTTCACCGTCATCCAAACATCCCCAAAACACCCAGAGAGGGGAGAAAAGGAATCTAGGATCAAAACTTCTTCACGTCCAGCCTTGCTTGTCTCCCTTACGCCCCTTATTTACCCTCCCAAATTCCAGGAGATGTTAACGAATGCAATGGCCTGGCGTTTCATCCCGAGAAACATGGCCTCAGTTGATTAAAATAATATGTTCTAAGGGATTAATTAAACTGGGCTTGGGGGTATTTTTTTGGAACGGGGGAAAAATGCTTTTAAGGATCTCATCAGGGGAAGCATATGACTTGGAGATCTCTGCCAGACGTCCAGCAGGCTTTCTTGCAAGGAAAAAAAGAAAATAATTACCACCACTGCTTGCTTCCTTTTCCAGGAGAAATGTTTTGGGGAAAGCAAAACAGTGGGGTGTCCAAAAGAATGCATCGCCTCCAACATTTTGCAGATGAAAATTGGGACGCCGGTGGCCCAGCAACGGAAGGCGGCAGGAGTTGCTAAAACACACCAGCCGGTTGCAGCAGTTTGTTTTTGTGTGAGATGATTGGGAAGGGCAAGATTTTGCCCTCTTCCTCCCCGCCGCGGAGTTAACTGGCACAAATTTCTTCTCCACGCTGAACCCGGTTTGCAGCAATGGAAGCAAGCTGAGGACAGAGGGAGAACATGGGAGGAGGAGAAAGAAGCTGGGACATTTTAAAAGCAGCAGAAAAAGAGAATTAACCAGGAATGTCCATGCCAAACTGAGATAGACTGGAGGGTATGCAGTTGAAGTACGCTGGGGACACAGGGGGTCAGGTGAGAGGAGGAGAGAACAAACAGACTATTTGCAAAGCAGCTGAAAATTTGGACAGCAGATTATGAACGGGACTCCCCCTGCTAAATCAGGGCATTTGGGAGGATACCGAGTTGAAGGGGGAAGGTAAGAGGAGGAGAGAATAACCGGAATATTTGCAAAACAGCCAAAAAAGTAAGACAACAGATTATTAACCGGACCCTCCCTGCTAAATGGGGACGTTTGGGAGGACGCAGAGTTGAAGCAAGTTGAAGACAAAGGGAGCAAAGTGGATGGAGGAGAAAGGAACCGGGACATTTTAAAAGCGGCAGGGAAAGTAGGCATGCAAAGGATTAACCGGGACCGTCCCGGTCAGTTTGTGACAGTCCGGGAATCTGAAAAGAAATTGGAAATAAAGGGTGGGGGACACGGAGACAACAAGAATAAAGTGTGGTTTAACTTGAAGGAGAAGATGACAGAGGAAAGAGAGACAGGCATATAATTCCACAGTGCCTGTCCGGCTGCAATGCCAAGCAGGTATTAATTAAACATCTGCCAGAAAGCGGGAAGGAAAAATAGAGGAGGTGGAGGAGGAGAAAAGGGAAAGACGAAAGAAAAGGTCAAAGGAACTTTCTCAAGGGGGACGACTGTCCCAGAAGGAGGCCAGATGCTTCCCGGAGATTGGAGCGGAGACCCATAGCTGGACCATGGGGCCCTGACAGCTCTGCATACGTGTGGAATTTTCGGAACGCTCACCGAACATTGTTTGACCCTCCTCCCCGAATATCTTCCCCACCCAGAAAATCCCAGAGTCCCTCCCCCCATTCCCCTTTGCAATGCTGGCGTGTTCACAAACCCCCCCAAAGAGAAAGATCCAAAACATCTTCACCAAACTCCTGAGCCCCCAAGACCCCCTCATTCCGTTCTTGTGCCACCGACGACCTCCCATCTCCGTGGAGTCTGTGCTCTTTGCAAACTCTAGAGAATCTGCCAAAATATTATTATTTTTGGGGGGGAAATGGGGGTAGGGAAGGGAAGGTGGAGGGAGAGAAAGAAGAGAAATTATTTTGCTTACCCTTTGGTAAAAGCTTTTTTTTTTTAAATCCTTCTCTTTCCCTGGCGGCCAATAAAAGCAAAATGAGAAGAAAAAAAATTCGTTTTCCTGTTGTCAGAAAGTTCTCCAGGCGTAAGGGCAAGAATTTTCCCCAAGTAACAGCTGGAGAGAGAGAGAGAGGGAGGGAGAAAGAGAGGGAGGGAGAAATGTAGAAAAGAAAGGACAACCCTCCCGTCCTGAGATGTGGATGGTGGAACGGATCTTTACTTAAGGGCCTCTTTTTCCAAGGCAGAAGGGGGACATCCTGGAAAAGGTGGGGTGGAGAGAGGGGAGGCCCTTGTAAAAGATGAAATATATATAGGAAGGGATCGTGGAAGGCTAATTTTTTAAAAGAGAGGAACCCACACGGTTCCTCCGACTTCCAATCCAAATAACTCCGCTTTCTCCAATGACGCCAAGGCGAAGGTAAATCTAGGCTTCTGTTACAGAATCCAGTGCCTGCTTGGTTTTGCAAAGAGGAAAGGATCGAAGCTTGGGGAAAAAGGAACAGCTCGGAGAATCACCCCCACTTGCCAGCCAGCATGGCCACAGGGGATTCTGGGAGTTGTAGTCACCCTCTTATCGCCCTCCCGAACTTGCCCAAGTTCACATCCAGTGAAGGTGACAAGGAAAACTGAATTAACAGGAGTTTTAAGGCAGTCATAATATGCCATCGATGTGGGATATTAATAGGTTCCTTTGCATCACAGTTTGCACGGATGTGGTTCAGTGTTCTGTATTTTAATTAGCATACTTGGATGCTACAGATTAATTTTGCTATTATGCAAAGGCAAGGGAATGGGGAGGCACGGACACCTGTGCCTTCCTTCTCCCCTTGGAGGTGGGGAGGCATTGGTTAGGAATCCTGTGTCCACTTCTGGGCACCTCCATTCAAGGAGGACATGGACAAGCTGGAACGTGTCCAGAGGAGGGGGCCAAAATGGTGGAGGGTCTGGAAGCCATGAAGCCCTATGAGGATAGACTTAGAGAGCTGGGGATGTTTAGTCTGCAGAAGAGAAGGTTAAGAGGGGACATGAGAGCCACGATTAAATATTCGAAGGGATGTCATGTCATTGAAAACGGAGCAAGCTGGTTTTCTGCTGCTCCAGAGACTAGGACAAGGAGCAATGGATTCAAACTATAGGAAAAGAGATTCCACCTGAACCTCAGGAAGAACTTCCTGACAGTCAGAGCTGTCCAGCAGTGGAATCTGCTGCTGCCTCCATGGAGTGTGGTGGAGTCTCCTCCTTCTTTGGAGGTTTTTAAGCAGAGGCTGGATGGCCATCTGTCAAAGGGAGGGCTTTGATGGGTGTTCCTGCATAGCAGGGGGTTGGACTCGATGGCCCCTGGGGTCTCTTCCAGCCCTATGATTCTATCATTCTCCCCTCTGGAGCTCACCCTCTCATTCTCTTGTGTCTCGCCCCAGCACGCAGAAGGCAAGGGAATGGGAAGCGTGAACCCCAGAAGGCAATGGGAGGGGGCAATCAAGTGGGGGGAGTTATTTGCAGTTTTTCCACTTTCAAGAGGTTTCTGTGCCCCAAATCCTCCCAAAAGCAGAGGGGCTACAGTAGGCTTAAGTCGACAAAAGCTTATGCCACCAACTTCTCTCTTGCAGTTAGTTTCAAAGGTGCTGTAAGATCCCTTTGCATTTCTATTGCTATTCACACATACAGAATTCTGGAGACCAGGGTTCGAATTCCCACTCGGCCATGGAAACCCACTGGGTGGTCTGGGGTAAGTCACCTTCTCTCAGCCATAAAGGCAAAAACAGCCCCCCACCAAACAAATCTTGCCAACAAAATCCCATGATAGCTTCTCCTTGGGGGTCACCACAAGTCGAAAATGACTTGAATGCACGCAATGACAAGGACAAGAATTGACAAAATGCTCCCATGCCGTTCACGGCCTCCGACTAAGGGGGCAAATGAAGGGAGGGGCAGTTCTGAAAAGGCTTTAGGAAAACCCCCTGAGTTGGGAAGGGAGACTTAGAGCCCCAAGGACTCTGAATAAAGTTCAGCAAAGGAAATCCATGGGTGTGAGGTTGCATTTCCTTCTAATGAATACAGAAGAACAAGGGAGGGTGGGAGTTCGAATTGCTGGGCCGGGAGCCAAGATTATGTTCCAGGGAAATGAACCTTCCTGCCCCAAAAGAAAAAAATAAGAGTGTGACCTATTATTCAGTCAAATCCAGAATGCTTTTGTCCAAGTCTCCTTTTATCCATGTGCATCGGAAGCTGACCGGCTCAGCGTGAAAGACAGGAAATGATTCTTGTCACTGGCTTCTAAAGGAACCAACTTTCCGTCAAAAACTCGCTCTCTGCTTCCAAAATGTGGGGTTCACGTCCTCATCCTAACAAGAATGGGGCTGCCTTGGAAGTTTGGAAGTGTTTGGAAGCTAGAGACCTTGCAAACCATGGCATCCAATCTGTTTCCAGGTGTGCATTTTAGAGACCTCTTAATCCTGGTCTTGCAAGAACGGCACTGGCTTGAAGAATTGCTCCCCAATTCATTTCAATGTTCTGCTTTTGACCTTTTACTGTGTGCCTTCAGGTCCTTTCCAAATTATGGCAGTCCTTAGGCAAGAGTTTTCCTGGCAAGATTCATGCAGAAGGTGTTTTTTGCTGAGAAAAAAAAGGTGGCCCGTTTCCCCACTTCACCAAAAGAAGCTGCAAATGCACCAAGAGTCAGTTTCAAAGTACCCTCTTGCGGCCAAAGAGGAAAAGACACTTTTTAAATGCTTATTTTGCATGTGCATGCGTGAATTCCGGTCGCTTGGGCAACGGCTGCCAACTCTCCTTTTGTGATCGTACTTATTTTTCACCCACCCAAATCCTTTTAATACGCCAATTCCAAATCCCCCTTTAAAAGAAATCACTGGGTTTTTGGAATAGGGTTTTAAAAAAGAACCAGAAAAAGAAACTCTTAAAATGGTAAGAGTACCTGTGTGCACATGCAGAGGGTTCCTTGCTCCCAAGCCCTGCCAGAAAACTATTTTAAAGGTACAGCCAGCCCTCCACATTTGCAGGTTTAACTTTCATAGATTTGACTATTTGTGAGTGCAAACTTCCTGGTCTTTGCTCTAGTACCTGAATCGTTTCCGTGCCCCTTTTCTGCAGCCGGCCCTGGAAGGGAATGACGCCGCTTTGAGCCTCCTCACCCTTTTGGTGTAACCCATTGAAGTTCTCTCACCCGTCTCTACTTCCTTGCCTTCAGCAGAACGAGGAAATGAGGTCAAAGCTTCAAAGGCCACCTCAAGAGGAGCAGATTCACACTCTTGTGTCTCCCGTGCGCACTGCAACACAGGTCTCCATTCCTCCCACACGTCTTCCGGCCACTCGATCAGAGCGGAGGACAGCTTTCCATTTGGTCCACTTTATTTCTTCTTCTCCGAGAGAAGAAACGTTTCCGGGAAGATTTGGCGTCTCTACTGTCTCCAGTCAGGTAAGTTCGGGTACAGAAGCCATAGCTAAAATGGTATGAAGCTACTTCCTTTTATTTTTCCCCCTCATTGGCTACCTTTCCATCCTTTACGATCATCATATGAAGAAGGGGACAGTGTATATGACTCCTCCGTGACAGTCACAGGGCTGTCCGATAGCGTTATGTGCAGAATATGACTCAAATCAACCCCACTTCCATATCCTTCAATGAATCCAAATTAAGCTTCTACCATTCCTCTTTTCCAGCTGGTTTTAAATCATTCCAGTTTCTCTTTCTTTCTACCGCTTCATCCTCAGATGACTTCAGCTGCTGCAATATGAGTTCAAAGTCTCCTGCTGTCGAACTGCTCTTACCCTCCGGAAGTTCTTCCTAACGCTCAGAATAGAGGTTCCACCTGAACTTGAGGAAGAACTTCCGGAGGGTACGAGCAGTTTGACAGTGGAACAGCCTCCTGGGAGTGTGGTGGGGTCTCCTCCTTTGGCGATTTCTCAACCGAGGCTGGATGACCACCCGTCGGCAGGGCTTTGATGGTGTCACCCTGCATGACAGAGTTGGGTTGGACTTGGTGGCCCCATGGGGTCTCCTCCAACTCTATGATTCTATGCAAAAGGAGTTTGCACTTTATTAAGTCTCCTGTCCCTGACAACAACCAGTTGGATGTCAGTATAGATGCATAATCTAGGTTTTTCAAAGAGAAAGTTACATTTTTAACTGTTCATAGCTGCAGGGGCCAGAGTCTCTCCTGTAACTTACAACCGTTGCTCAAAACCAGCAATTGAATGCGTTGTTGTTATTTGCTGCTGCTGCGGTGAGGCAGGTTTCCGGTGTGTCCAAAAGAGGCAAATGTTAAGACCCTTGATGAAAGAAGCCCTCCCTGAACCCCCACCGTCTTAAAGAATTACCAGCACAATCTCCACTGCTCCCTCTTAAGGAAAGTGCTGAACCAAGTGTTGACTCCTTGGCATCTCCAGGGGGTTGTGGATGAGAAGATTTATCAAGCCCAGGTATTTTTCGGCCTGCGACTTAGGGTTGCTGGGAGTTGCCACTTGACAATATCTGGAAGGACGCACATTTCCTAGCCCTGATCCAGTTCCATTAGAATTTGGCTTCAGGTTAAGAGACAGCTTGGTAGACCATTTGGCCAGGTTATGTGAACAAGAAGAGTTTCTCCATTTTTGGATCTGCTGGATTTCCCCACAGTTTTTGGGACCTTCTGATCTACCTCTTTGAGATGGGACTTGAAGTCACAGCTTCGCCCTGGCTGTGTCCTTCTTGGAGGGGTAGGAAATTGAGGCTGAAGGAGATCTGCTAAATGCCCTGGTCATTGGCATGTGGACCTTTCATGTTTTCATCTTGTTGTTATTTGCTATCAAGTCAACTCCAACTTATGGTGACCCCAGGAATGAGAGACCTCCAAGAGGTCATCAACCGCTTTGCTCAGGTCTTGCAAACTCATGATTTCCTTGGTTGAATCAGCCCAGCTGTTGTGCAGTGTTCTTCTTTTCCTCCTGCCTCCCACTTTGTCTTTCTTCTTAATTTCCATCATCTCAGCTTCGACATAGGGTGAACCTATGGAAGAGAGACCTCCCAGTTGCTCAATGTGTGAGGCACAGAGACCACGAAGAAGAACTGTGGCTTCCTTGGTTGAGTCTATCCACTTGTAACATGGTCTTCCTCCTTTTTTTTCCCTACTGCCTTTCATTTTACCAAGTATTACAGTCTTTTCTAATGGGTCATGTCATTTCATGAGGCGCCCAAAGTACGACGGCCTCAATTTGGTCATTTCAGTTTCTAGGGAGACTTCAGGTCTGACCCGCAGACAGGTTGACCAGGTATAAACAGGCATGGAGGACAGGCCAACGATGTGAAATGAAAGCTTGGTGGACAGCCTGGCTGGGTAGGATACAAGCACATTTAATAGGTTAACCAAGTGTAAATCAAGCGTCTTGGAGAGGTTGACCAGAAGGAATGTAAACAGGCCCAGCGTTTAACCCCAAAGCCAAAGCACTCTGCTTTTGAGCATGCCTTTCCAGCAAACAGAAGCTTTTAGAATCTGCCCATTTTCCGTTCAAAAACACGACTACATTTCTCCCCTCGCTCTCCGCCAAACCCGCAAGCACTTCCTTGAACACCAACTGACCATCGTTCAGGTGAGCAAGTTCCTCACACCCACGGGCGCGCTGCTTCTCGTAAGTTTCCAACCACAACGCTAAACCACCCGGAGGTTTCGATGGTGGCTGTGACTCTTGTGTGCCTTTTTTCGGGGGAGAGAGATCTGCTCATCGGAGGCAAGCGCGTCCCTCCAAAGCTTGAGACCTTTCCTTTCCCACTCAAGCTTAGACAAGCCAGCAGTCAGAAGTTTACTGTAGTTGTTTGGAAGAGACTGTTACTGGTTTCTAGGGAGAAATACTTTTAAAATTCTCTCCTAATCTACATTTTCGACATGCTTCAGCAAACTTTTATCCTGGGCTCGTGTGAAATGAAACCACCAGGCCCGCTAAGCCTTGCAAAAGCAGACCAACCTATTTTTACCATTCTAGAGACCACCTGAAAGCTTCTCCTGAAATGATTCCAGGGATTATTTTCTTTTTTTTCATTTTGTTGGCCAATCTTACAGATCTATGCTTTACAAAAAAAAATCTGCTGGGTGTAGCTGGTGAGGCAAGCTTACACAGTTAGCCCTCCACATTTGTGAGTTTCACTTTCACGGATTCGATTATTCGCGAGTCCGATTTGGTCAGAGCGGGTTTGCCTTTGCCTTCCTCTGAGGCTGAAGAGTGTGGCTTGCCCAAGGTCACTTGTATTCTTCCTCATTCATAATTTTTGTCGTCTTTATTGGCATCTGATGTTGCTTGGCCTCAGGTGTCCTTGTTTTTAATTGTAAAATTTTGGCAGGTATGGACGGAAGAGAGCTGGCATGGTGTAGTGATTGGAGCATTGGACTAAGACCGGGGTTTGATTCCCCGCTTGGCCATGGAAACTCAGAAAACCCCATGATAGGGTTGCCTTAAGTCAGAAATGACTCAAAGGCACACAACAGCAGCAGCGTGAAGGAATATGCAAAATCTCATCGATAAACAAAACTGGAACAAAAGTCTCATCCGTACCGAAAGATCCCCGCGACGAATCACCATTTCCGCAAACACACCAGAATTTTTCCCCAGCGTCCCCCACCCACCTCCCCAAATAGTTTTTCAGCTCACGTAGAACTTGTGGCACAAGAACATTTCTTTTTTAAAAGGCAAAACATCCAGCCACATTCTCTCTACATGATGGTGAGCCCATGTTTGCTTCTCACCACTCGGTTTCCTGCCACAGCTTCCTGCCCTGGTGGCCAAAATTTGTCAAAGGGTTTTGGGCTCCGATCAAATGACGGCAAATGCATGGAAGGTGCTGATTAATCAAGCCATGGGTGTGGTGGGTGTGTGCGCATTTGTGTGTAGGTGGATGGCATGCTCTTTTCTAGGCCAAACTCCTTTGGCTTTTGTGGAATGTCAAACCGAAAGGTAGAAAGCTCGTCCTCAATTCTAAGGCTCAGCAACATTTCGGCAATGCGGCCGTGTTGCTTGCTTTTTTTTCTTTTTGCTTTTGTTTTGAAACTATGAGTGAAGTTATTCAGTGCAAGTCAACCAGGACAGGACAACTACAAACCCCAGAATTCCAGATAATGTTGCCATGGCAAATAAAGTGGAATAATAGCTCTATAACACTGTAGTGAGGTAGGACCTTAAGAGAAGGTGAATACAGCAAATAAAAGAATTTGAGGCATGCATGATGGTTTTCATTTGTTTTAAAGTAAGATCTTAATTGGCCTTTTAAATGCGTTGTTCTTCAATACTTAGTTTTATAGTTTTTAATGAGATGTGCTTTACTTTACATACCCTCTGCCTTTTTGCAAACCACCTTCAGCCCCAGTGTAAAGTGGGGTGTAAATAAAAGGAGTGAAGGAAGGATGGATTCTAAAGTTTTTTGCTATGCGTCAAACTGGGAGACTGAAGGGCTCAATCCACGCCCAATATGGTCCTCCTACTCTGAGAAATGCGGAAACACTATTTTTGTTAGACTACAACATCCAGAATTCCCTGAGATCCAAGGAAAGACTGTTCACACTACACAGTGATAGCGCTGCAGTTCCACTTTAACCGCCGTGGTTCCCTCCTATGGGATTTTTAGTTCAGAGAGGGGCATTTAGAATTCCAGCCAATAAGCAGTTAGTGCCTTCCCAACTACAAATCCCAAGATTCTAGAAGATGGAACCACGGCTACTAAAAAGAATCACAGTGTTCTAATTAAGTATAACCCAATAGTTCAAAGTTTTCCACACCTTGGCTCAGTCATTAATCAGAAGGGAGACTGCAGCTGAGAAACCAGAAGAAGACGAGGACTTGGAAGCTCTGAAGGTACTAGAAAAGACCCAGAAGTGTCAAGATATATCATTGAATGCTAAAGTTAGGAGAAAACCAGCTCCTTTGAAATGTGGTGCTGGAGAACAATCATAGAATCCTAGAGTTGGAAGAGACCCCAGGGGCCATCCAGTCCAACCCCCTGCTATGCAGGAACACCCATCAAAGCATTCCCAAACTCTGTACATGACAACCTTCTCTCTCTCTGTTTGGCAGCCATCTCCTAATCCCCCTATGCCCACCGTTTTGGTGGCACCAGGAACTCCCGCAAGATGCCCAACCCAGCCGCTCACCTGCCGTTCTACTACGGAAGCATCTCCCGCTCCGACGCTGAGGAACACCTGAAGCTGGCAGGGATGGCCGACGGGCTCTTTTTGCTCCGGCAGTGCCTCCGAAACCTGGGGGGCTACGTCCTGTCCATCGTCCACAAACTCCAGTTCTACCATTACCCCATCGAGCGTCAGATGAACGGGACCTTTGCCATCGCCGGGGGGAAAGCTCACTGCGGGCCCGAAGAACTTTGCGAATTTTATTCCAAGGATGCGGACGGACTTTGCTGCACCCTACGGAAGCCCTGCAACCGGCCCAGCGGCATGGAGCCCCAGCCGGGGATCTTCGACAGCATCCGGGAGAACATGGTGCGAGAATACATTCGGCAGACCTGGCAACTGGAGGTACAGACAAAGCATCTTTTACATTTGTTGTCCGTGGATTCTGGGGGTCCACAAACTTGACACAAAGCATCTTCCTGGTGAAACCTTTGTTTCCTTTCCTGTTCGTTTGACAATTATGTTTTAATTGTGTTTTTCTGGTGGGGGTTCCATAGCTTTCATCAGCTGTGTCATTATGCTGCCTGTTCTATCGCCCTTGATGGAAGACAGGGTTGGGGTCCAGGGGGAAGGTAATGGAATACCCAACTTTTCCTTTCCCCCAGAGTCCAGAACAGCTACATCTCTGTACTTAGGTTTTTGGCCCTTGGTACTGTTTGATGTAATTTTTTTACTGGTCTATGACTGTAATAAACAATATCTATGTATCTATCTGTAATCTGAATTCTCCCTCCCCACTGGCAACTTTTGGAAAGGTACAGAACCCACTGAGAATCTGACGAAAGCTATGAAACTCCCCCCTCTTTCTCCCCAATAGAACAGGGTGGAAAGAGAGGTTTGTCCAGCATGAAAGGCCGGTTAAATTCCTGGAAGCTCAAAAAGGAGTCATTCTCTTTCTTTTTTCCTTATAGGGAGAACCGCTGGAGCTGGCCATCATAAGCCAAGCCCCCCAGGTGGAGAAACTCCTGGCTACCACCTGCTCATGAGAAGATGCCCTGGTTCCACGGCACCATTTCCCGACAGCAAGCCGAAAGCAGGCTCTATGCGGGTTCCCAGCCTGATGGGAAATTCTTGTAAGGGATGACAAGATGTGAATTAGGGAATGTGGCTGGGGGGGGGAACACTTAACCTTTTTCATTCCCACTGTCCCATGTGTGAGACATTTTGTTGTGTGCCTTCAAGTCATTTCCAACTTTGGGTGACCCTGGCCATTTCCGCACTACACTCTTATAGCGCGATTATTCCACTTTCAACATCCTATGGAATCCTGGGGTTTGCAGTTTCGGGAGGGGCTGGCCGGAAATTTTAAGCAATCTAGATTCCTTCTCTTGCAACAGGTTGAGACAAAGGAAGGAGAAAGGGACTTATGCGCTGTCTCTTGTTTATGGGAAGACGGTCTATCACTACCGGATCATTCAGGACAAGGCTGGAAAATACTCCGTGGAAGAAGGAAGCAAGTTTGACACACTCTGGCAGGTGGGTTTGGACCTCAATTTGGGGAGCCCTCCTTTTCCTTCTATCCTTTTAAATCAGAGAGGGGGAAAATGTGGCTTGGGGGCATTTGTGGTCCACAATAATCCCACCGTATGGCCCTTAAAACTCAAAACTTCCTTAATTTTATCATTTGTTTTATATTCCGCCTTTCCACCAAACTGATTCAAGGTGGCTTACCAATTAAAGCAAATACAGTTCAAAGCATAACATTTATACCATTTTTTTGGCAAATTTTTGGGGCCGTGAACACCTCCAGGTTATTCAAACTGCCACAAAAAAAGGTTGCTTTGCCTCCCGACAATTTCTATCTCCCCTGCAACCGTTATGCGTGGTCAAATTTTGGTCAAATTCTGGAAGAGGAGGTGACGTGACGTCCTAAGGTTAGATCTCTGTCGAGACAGGTAGGAAAATGGGTCTAAAGATTGAATCTGGGGAATCTGTCTAAACCTGAGCAGTTCCCCAAACTGCTATATTCAGCACTGCCAAAAATATGCTCCAAATTCAGGTTTCGGAGAGTTCGGCACTCAAAACTAGAGCCATGAGTGCTTCAGTTTTGGTTTCTGCCACACTCCGTTTTTCTAAAAAGGAAAAAAATCTCCAATTCTTTCCAGCCCAAATATGAAGGCGTATGCAAATCAGGATAATTTTTCGGAAACCAAATTGAAACAATGCCGTGGCATGAATTTTCTCCGTATTTCCCACCTCCTTCTTTAGAAACGCTCAATTAACCTACCAAATTTTGCCTCGGTGTCGCTTAACAAAACAGGAAAATGGAAAATGCTGAACAGGCAAGGGAAACTAGATTGGCAAATTGTCTTTTTGTTTTTTTAAAGGTTAATTGGTGCATCTACCCTGTCGCTGCTTGAACGGCCATTGCCCCAACCTGGGATTTGTAGTTTGGGGGAACCCTTAAAATTCTCATAAGGCCAAAAACGGAATGGAAATACAGAGTACGGTCCAAAGAATTTTGAAATGCCAAGTTGTTAAGAATCCTGAACTGTTCTCATTGCTAAATTTGGAGAGATGATATTCCTATTGATAAAGAACAACCAAAATTACTTCAATATCTGTTATTGGCGGCGAGACTCGTCTGTGCAAAATATTAGACAAAACTAGAGATCCCAACAACACCTGAATGGCTCAATAGATGAAAGATAATTGTTGAGATGGATAAGTTGTCAACTAAATTAAAGGGAAATTCTGATAAAGAGTTTACTTACTAGGTTCTGAACTTCCCTATTACTGTTGCATTTAATTTTTAAAGCTATTGTTATCACAAGAATGGTATTATGGGAATTAAATTAGATTATTGGTTGCTGCTATCTTAATATTATTAAGATAAGTATGGTGTGTTTAAAGGTAAAAGACTTTTTGAGGTTTGATTAACGGTTTACGGAATTAAACAGTAATATCTTGGAGCAACTCATAATGATGATATTTAACATAGAATAGAAAAGCAAGAAATCTAGAATTTAAATTAGTTAATGAGTATAATGATGACAAGGAACAAACTTTATAGTCATTTTAAGTAAACGCAGTTCTATAAGCAAGAGCTGTTTGCAGCAAGTTGCAATTGTTTGCAAAATTATTTGTAGCCTTTCCTTTTGTTGAGCTTAAGTTAATTTTGTTATTTTAGTTTAAATACGTTCTATTTCTTGTTTAATAACTGTAAGGTGATCTGTAATTGTGTATAATTTTTAGTGCAATTATGTTTCTTTTGCTCTTGTTGGATGCATTGTTTCAATCTTTGTCCTTTTGCTGTTCATGATTAAAACTTTTAATTTTTTAAAATAAAGCACTCGGCATTTTCTGCTGGCAGCTCTAGACCACTCCCTCTGGAACTACAGCAACGTAGATATCTTGATTTAATCTTCATTTCCTCTAGAACTGTGCCCGGGGCTTCTTTATTGCTTTGCCACCGTGAATTCTAAGAACCTTACCAAACTACAAATCTCAGGGTTCCAGAGAATGCAGGCACGGCTGTTAAAGTGATATCAAACTGTTCTAATCGTGCAATGCGGACGCGCTCCCTCTCTCTTCCTTTCTCTAACCCTCTTTTCCTCCTCTCTCCAATTCTTCCACCAGTTAGTAGAATATCTCAAACTCAAACCAGATGGCTTGATTTATTATTTAAAAGGGAAACTACACAGAATCCTGACACTCCATCAGGTAAGTTTTCCCCCATTTCTTCCTGTTCCTGTGCAACAAATGCATAGAAAAAAAATAACCTGGCTCAACACCTCTCCAATCTTTTGCACTGTTGGGAATCCTTGGAACCAACTGATTCTTAAAATGTTGACACAGAAGCCCTGAGCAAAGTTAGGACTGACGGTTATATGTCTCCCTCTTCTGCCGGAGGGTCGAGGGCTGGGGCTGGGGGGCTCTGCCGGTGGAAGCACAACCTTGTTTTGGGAACATGAGAGCAGGGCTTTTCTTGCTCTGGCACCCTAGTTGTGGAATTTCCTTCCCAATTGGCACTGTCTTCATTCTGACTTTAAGGAATACTAGCCCTAAGCTTAAGACCTGTGTCAACTCAGGTGGGAAAATGGGTCTAAATATTGATATAACCTAAGGACATTTTTTCTTCTATTTCCAGCTTCTCCACCCGCAGCTCCTTCGTCTTTGGTAAGCCCACTTCTCATGCACCCCCTTCCCCTCAAACTGTACTAGATAATTGGAGTAGATGATTGATTACTGGTGGATTAAATCCCAGTCTTCGGTGGCAACCTACTTGCTAAGCGAAATCACCCAAACCAATCACCATCGCCAAAGTTTTGGGCGAGCCCATTTTTCGTAGCCCTACCTCGCAGGGGTGTTGTCAGGCTCGAGCGGGTATGTGTCCCCCTCTTAGATTTCTCTTTGCCTCTTTCCTCGTAGCCTCCTCGGAGATTCACGTCCCAGAACTCCGATGGATATACGCCCGAGCCCATTGGTAAGTAAGCCTCCTGTGAAAGATATATATATATTCATTTATATGACTGTAAACCCAACGGAAGAACAAATTCATTTGCCCAAATCCCATCTTTAGTTTTAGAGTTAGACACAGTGACTGGTATCCTGGAATACTACTACTACTACTAATAATAATACTAAAAATAAATTTATTTATATAGCACTTTAGAAGTAAAACAACAAAAAGGGTGGGTCTTGCCAAAGATGTACAATCTAAACTATATGTACACATATACATGCACACAGAGCTCCCTACATATCTTGATTTAATCCTCATTTCCTCTCTTCTCGGGGTGCCTTGGGAATTGTAGTTTGGTAGCATTGTGTTGTCGCCTTTAAATCTGCAAGTTAAACTGGTTTGACATCATTCCGTCCTCCGCACGAGTTGAGGTCTTGCGCCGTCAACACCGATGTATTGTAAAAATGGAAAAACTCCGATGTAAACCACCCAAACCGTTTCCGCTGCGTTTTTTCCTACGGGCAGAAGCGTTACGGCGATTCACACCACTTGCGCTAAAACATAGCAATGGTTTCTACCGCTTTTTTTTAATTGACCAGTCAGTGGCGGCGGGGTGGCGCAAGGGAGGGGAATAGCAGTTCCACGAGAATTGACAATGCGGAAGCTACAAACGATTTTCTCCGCTTTACTTCGATAGAAAAAGAAGGGCGTGCACATAAGGATCGGGGTAAGTCGGAGTGAAAAGCACAGCTCGTGACACGCGGTGAAACGCCCCTCTGCTCTCGTGCAAAAATGGCCTAAGTCTTTGCTTCCTTGCACGTCCGGGAAAAAGACCTTTCTGTCCCTTAATTGCTGGCTCAGCACATCTCCAATCTTTTGCCCTGTTGGGAATACTTGGAACCAACCAACGCTAGCCGTCACTGATGGTATTTTGTTCTCCTGGGGCAGGGATAGGGAAAAGTCTCGGATCCTGCCCATGGACACCTCCTGCTACGAGAGCCCCTACAGCTCCCCCGAAGAACTGAAGGACCGGAAGCTCTTCCTGAACAGGGGAAACCTCATCGTGGACGAAGTCGAATTGGGCGCCGGCAACTTCGGGAGCGTCAGGAAAGGCGTTTACAGGATGAGGAAGTAAGTGTCGGCAATGCACGTGCGCAATTGTTAGCTTCCATCCATTTTAGCGGCACGGATCTTTACTTCCATTGCTTTGAATCTGACCCCCTCTTTGGTTATTTTTTTTTAGATTTAATATTAATTTTAGTAGAAATACAAACCAACTAATCCAAAAAAAATAAGTACAAAGAAACAAATGATGCACCTGTTAACTAAACTGAGCTAATACTGGAAGCAAATTGATTGATTTTTCAAATATCCTTGGAATAAAATTGTATCGAAGCAAGAATTATACTTGCTAACAAGTATATATGAGGAGTACATATGTAGGAATAATGAAAGTATATATGCTGGTATATATGGAGGATATATATGGAGGAGCATATACAGAAAGTATTTGGAGGTATATATACGAGAGTATATATGAGAGTATATATACAGAGTATATATGGAGTATATATGAGAGATATATGGGAGTATATATACGAGTATATATGAGGAGTATATATAGAGAGTATATATGAGGTATATATACGAGAGTATATATGGAGGAGTATATATACGAGAGTATATATGGAGGAGTATATACATGTTAGGCAACCACTCTACACTGAAAAAAAATTACTCAAAATTAATTTTATATATGGTTGCGCCAGCCAGAATTGTTTACGTGCAAAAATGGAAGATGGAAGAAAAACTTTGATAGGTGATTGGATATTAAAAATATTAAAAAGGGTGGAAAGGGAGAAACTGAGGGTGTTAACTGAAAAATACACTTATCCAAAACTTCAAGGAACTGTTTTTAGAATTCATTTACAAAAATGATGGAAAAGGAGTCTTTAACATAAAAAAATTGCAGAGATATTTAAAATATTAAATGTAATAGATAATAACACATTTTACATTATGCATTGGAAATTTTGTGACAAAGGTACTAAAGTTTAAATTTAGAGGAACAAATATAGTAATAATTCCATGCAAAAAGCGGAAAGGTGGAAGATAGAGGATGGGGGAGAATTCAAGTGTGTGTGTGGTGGGGAGAGACATTTTATATATGGTAATAAGGAATAATTGCAAAAAGGTTGACAGGTAAGAATATTTGCTGGCATATATTTTGTGTAATAAAAATAAATACATCGAACTAAGCTAAGAGCAAAACATAACACATCCCATTGGGTACACTGAACGCATCCCAACGACGTTGTTTCCAGGAAGCAAATTGACGTGGCCATCAAGATGCTGAAAAGCGGTAACGAGAAGGCGGATCGGGACGACATGATGAAGGAGGCCCAAATCATGCACCAGCTCGACAACCCCTACATCGTTCGGGTGATCGGCGTCTGCGAGGCCGAGGCCCTCATGCTGGTGATGGAGATGGCCTCGGGGGGACCCCTGAACAAATTCCTGAGCTCCAAAAGGTGAGCTGTTATCTTATTGCTTTTCCACCTAAACATTAGACCCCAGCTAAACATGAAGAACTTTTTTTTTACCGTAGCAGCAGTTTCACGGCTCTCCCTCCTTCCTTTCTCCGTCTCAGGGACGAGGTCTCTGTGAATAACGTGGTGGAGCTGATGCACCAGGTGGCCATCGGGATGAAATACCTGGAAGAGAAGAATTTTGTCCACCGGGACCTGGCGGCCCGGAACGTCCTGCTCGTCCACCAGCACTACGCCAAGATCAGCGACTTTGGCCTTTCCAAGGCTTTGGCTGCGGACGACAGTTACTACATGGTGAGCAATCGGGGCGTCCCTCTTCCTTCGTCATCCCACGTGAGAACAAATCCCCTCCCCAAGAAGAAACTCCTTCCCACAGGAGACCCGCTTGGCCTCTTCTCTGTTCTCATTCTCACCGGCAGGTTGAGATCCTGGAGGAAAACACATCCGGCGTTCTCCCACCAGGGCGAAAAATAGAGGAAAACCTTCTATTTGCTGGTGGGAAGGGGCTGAATGCATCATCCTTCAGCATCCTGCTTTCTAGCACCATAAAACAATTTCCCGCAGTGCAGCTACCTGAGTTTTAAGGTGGATTTGGGTTTTTGGGGTGTGTGTGTGTTGCACTCGTGACAATGGTACCATGATGGTAAATGTGAATGGGAAATGGTTTGTTTTTCTCCAAATGGAGAATCGAACCCTGGTTTCCATGCTCAAACGCTCAAATCACTATACCTTGCTGACTGTTAGGAAAGAGTTGCAAGGTTGTAAGTTAACTTATGAGATCATAACGGCCTGATGGAAACCATGCCCTATCCAGAGAATCTTAGAAGCTGGGTACCTTTAGCCTGCAGGGGAAAAGATTCAGGGGCAACATGCTACTCGTGTTTAAATATTTGAAAGGATGTCATGGGGAAGATGGAGCAAGCTAGTTTTCTGCTGCTCCCGAGACTCAGACACGGAGCAATGGCTTCAAACATGTGGAAAACAGATTCCACCTAAGATTTTGGAATATCCTCCTGATGGTATATTGGTGGAATACACCATCTGGGAGTGTGGTGGAATCTCTTTCTTTGGAGGTTTTTAAGCAGAGGCTGGATGGCCATCTGTTGGGAGTGCTTTGCAAGTCTCTTCCTAATGGCAGGATGGGGTTGGACTGGAGGGGCCCTTGGGGTCTCTTCCAGCTGTATGATTCTATGTCTTCCAATCTCTCCACATAGGCCAAGACCACTGGGAAATGGCCGCTGAAGTGGTACGCACCGGAATGCATCCTCTTCCGGAAATTCTCCAGCAAGGGTGACGTCTGGAGTTACGGCGTGACCATGTGGGAAGCCTTTAGCTACGGACAGAAACCCTACAAGGTGGGTGCCTGCCTGCTAGAACCAGCATTCCGAGTCATCCTGGGTGGGTCACATACTCTCAGCCCCAGAAAACCCTCTGAAAGGTTTTGCCTTGGGTCTTCATAAGTTGTTGGAAACAACTTGAAAGACACCACAACAGCAGGGAACCTTTTCTCTCTCCCTTCTCTCCATCCTTGCCTTCTTTTCTCCCAGAAAATGAAAGGACCCGAAGTCGTGTCGTTCATCGAGGAAGGGAAGCGCATGGAGTGCCCACCCAGGTGCCCCCCGGAGATGTACAAGCTGATGAACCAATGCTGGACATTCAAGTAAGCTTCACAATGCCATCCCGATCATTAGGCAGCATTATGCAAAGACAGCAAATGTTATTTAACTTTCTAGTCTTGGGTTTTTAGTGACCTCCATTGGGGAGAGGGGATTGTGGGGTGTCTTGCCCCCCAAGTGCTCGGCTGGCACTTTGGGTCCTCCTTCGGACAGCAAAATCTATTTTAATACCTTTGATATAAGTAGTATAAGTTAAGCAATTCTTTACTACCTAGGTATTCTTCTGGGTATATAACTAAGGCTATAATTATTGATAAGGTAATAATAATTATCATTAGCAATAAGAATCGACTTGGATTTTAATTAAAGGCTTTATCATTAATTGCAACTACTTACTTAATATGTCAGGTCCATGGACTGTAAAATAAAGTTTGATTTGGAGCTTATTTAGTATGAGCTGTTTGCAACGAGGGCAGGGAACCAATTTTTCTTTTGTTAAGTTACTTATAATTTCTTTTCTTAGTTTAATTACTTGTAATTTCTTTTGCCAGTTTAGTTTAATCAAGCATGTACAGTTTTCTTTCATATATATTGTTCTGTTTTGTTTACTTTCTTTTGGTGTATGTCTTTGTTTTGTAGTTTACTTTTTGTATTACTTTGCAGCGTGGCACTGCTGTATTCTTTTTTTTTTTTCTTTTTGTCCATCAAGTAAAATATTTAAATCTGAGAAAGAAAAAGATTTATTCTAGGGAGGATTGCTGTTTCCTTTCCGCGAGGCTGAGAGAGGGTGACCGGGCCAAGTGGTACCCAGCGTTGGGTCAAGCCCAATGGGGAAAATTTCTTACCAGAGGCGATGGGGTGACACCGATGTCCTGTTTCATTGGGTCCTTTCCGCTTTCCGTTTCCCGGCAGGTGGGAAGACCGCCCCGATTTTGCAACGGTGGAGACCCTGATCCGCACCTACTATTACAGCATTGCTGACAAGACGGAGGAAAAATCAGAGGAGAAGGTTAAAATCACACCCGCTTAGCCCGGGGCACCCCCAAAAGTGACGGAGGACCCACAAACACTCCCCGTGGTTGGCATTTCATGATGCTCTCGGCTCTTGGGAAGGGAGGAAGCGAAGGCTCTATAAAGCTCTGAAATGGCCCCTTCTGTCCATCCAGAAGAAATCTGTCAGTTTAAGAGTTTCAGAGATCAGCAGTATTGATACTGTATTAACACACAACACACATTGCTCCAGTGTGGCATAAATATCTTGCAGGGTTACGTTGCTTCAACTCTATCCAGGCATGCCTTTGTTAACAAATAAAGTCCTTTTTTTAAAATAAAAAACACAGAGGGGAAAAAAATCATGAAGAATGGGAACCAGTCACGATTTTTCTTTTGAGCAAAAAATTCAGAAATGTCATATTTCTTAAATGACGGAAGCTTAAAGGTAGGGGGTTGGTTTTAGACGGGTTGGTGGGTGGGGAGGATTGGTTATGTTTTAATGCTTTTAAGGTATTTAATGTATTGTTGTAGTACCGCCTCGATCCATGGGGAGAGGTGGGATATAAATAAATATTATTATTATTATTATTATTATTATTATTATTATTATTATTATTATTATTATTATTATAGTTCCTCAAATACAAAGCAGACATGGGAACCATTCTAAAATGATGGCTGTAAAGAAGAAATCGGCCCATCTTCTTACCTTCTTTCTGTTCTATTTTTTTTTTAATATCAGAATAAGAAAGATAGGCTTAGAATGAGCAGAATGGAAGTCATAACTCAATGGAATGGAGAATAATGTTAGGGAAATAGAAGAAAAATCAAAATTATGGTAATAAATCCAGCAGAAGGGAAGTTGGAAGTGTCACGTTGACATCACACAATTTATAATGGAAATGAGAAAAGCCAGAATTGGGGTGGAGGAGCTGGCAAAATCTAAAATAAATAATATTTCAAACGTGAATTAACTTATTGCTTATTACTACTTGTATAAGGCGAGATTATACTAAGGCTGAAACCAACTCAAATGAGATTGTTTTCCATTTATAATGTACAGAATTTGGAAGAAAACCATTCAGATGTTTATTAATGGCCTTATTTGTATAATTTAGAAATAGACATATATGTCTGCGGTTATTTTTTATTCTCTTTTGGGCTCTTTATGGTAATAAAATTATCTTGGGGGGGAGACATTCCTCTTCTGTCTGTCGGCTGGATAGACTGTTGTACCAAAAAAGCCTCATGTGCAGAATCCTAGAGGTGGGAGAGCCCAAGAGCCACCCAGCCCAATCCCATTCTGCCTTGTAGGAAGAAGACAGAAGCACAGCACTCATCCCGATAGATGGCCATCCAGCCCCTCTTTAAAAACCTCCAAAGAAGGGGACTTCACCACACTCCCAGGCAGCAGCATATTCTACTGTCAAATTGCTCTTACCTTCAGGAAGTTCTTCTTGATGTTCAGATGGAATCTTTTTTCCATTGCTCCGTGTCCGAGTCTCCAGAGCAGCAGAAAACAGGCTTGCTCCATCATCTATATGACATCCTTTCAAATATTTAAACGAGGGCGTCACGTCCACCACCCCTTCTCTCTTCCAGGATAAACATCCCCAGTTCCCTAAACTGCTCTTCACAGAGCGTCATGGTTTCCAGACCTTTGACCATTTTGGTCATCCTCCTCTGGACACATCCCGGCTTCTCTTGAATGGCGGTGCCCACAACTGGACACAGGATTCCAGGTGAGGTCTGACCAAAGCAGAATAAAGTGGTGCTATTACTTACCTTGACCTAGAGACTATAGTCCTATTGATGCAGCCTAGAATCGCACTGGCTTTTTTAGCTGCCGCATCACACTGTTGACTCATGTTCAGCTTGTGGGCTACTAAGACTCCTAGATCACTAAGAGAACATTAGCCAAATTGTGTGGACTTTTTTGACCATTTCAGCAGGCCAAAAGACAGAGGGAAGACACTCAACACAATATTGTCCGTTCACCAACTACTGGGGAACCTTACTTGAGGATGTTGGAAAATTCCAGCATCCTTTCTCCTCACCCCTTGGTCTAGGGCACGTGAGGCTTAGGCAGCACAGGGTTTCGTTCTCCTTGGCCTGACAAAGCCTTATCCTTTCTCACCTAAAGTCCCACCACTTGCTCCTGTGTTATTTAAATGCACGGCTATACATATCTTTGGCATTCAGGCAACCAGACTGTGTGACCCTAGACAGTTTGTAGGGCCATCTAGCCTGCAAAGAGGACTGGATCACTGCTTTGCATTTATAGAGAAAAATCTGGATTTTGAGGAAAACAAGACAAGGTGCTAGAGGTTCTCCAGGTCTCCACATTAGGGTTGGTATCTTGGGATACAAATCAAGATCCCAGGGATGGACCCCCCCCCACCAGGGATCCAAAAATTTCATCCTCCAAGTCGATTTGAGGGAAGATAGCAACAATAACGACAAACTGCACTCCAAATCCATGCAAACACATTGGTTTTATTGGCAGCCCCGTTTCCCCCAGCCTCTCAAATCCTGGGCCCCCCAGCAGTGAGGGACGACGTCCCCCCGGCACCCCCTCTCAGTAGCATTTCCTGTGGACGATGTACGGGCCATGTTCGTGGTACTGCTCCTTCCTAATCCAGCACGGCTGGAAATTCTTCAGCGACGCAAGGATGGAGCCTCCCGTCCAGACCGAGTACTGCCTCAACGGTACGGCCGCGACTCTCACTTTCGTGTTGGTGGGCACGCCAGCCATGACATCGTGCGTGAACCTCTTCTCGAATCCCTCAAAGAGGGAAGAGCCTCCACACAAGAGGATGTTTTCGTACATTTCCTTCCGGGATTCTTCAGGGACTCGCCTTAAGCTTTTCTGGGCCATCCCGTGGATTCCCAGAAGAGAAAGCCCAGGGGTCTGCGGGGGGTGGAAGAGGATCTCCGGACATTTGGAACCTCTCTTTCCCCAAAGTGATAATCTGGCCATCGGGCAGTTGGTAGTCCACCAAGTATTCCCTCTTGGGACGGGTCCATTCCGCCTCAAAATCAAGGGCGACGTAACAACACTTGTGTTTGATGTCCTCAATCACGTCCAGCATCCTGTCATCAAAGTAATGCCCCATGTCCCTCAGGAGGTCCATCAAAAAGGACGTCATGTTGACGCCGGCAATGTCCATCCTTTCTGTCGCGTGCGGCAGGTTGTAGCCTTGGTGGACCGGCACGGTGTGGGTCACGGCGTAGCCCGTGTCGACCACCAGCCCGCTGATTTTGCCGTGGGCGTAGACGGACAACACCGACTGGTAGGCCACGTACATTCCTGGGGAGTTGAGCGACTCAAAGACCACCTCCACCAGCTTCTCTCTATTTGTGGTTGGACAGAGAGGAGGATCAGACATAAGGAGGGCATGTTCCTCCGGGAAGACCTTGAGCTCGTTGAAGAGGTGTCTCCAAAGGATTTCGGCTGCATCCCAGTCGATGATGATGCCATGTCTTACAGGCAAAATGACGTCCAGATCTGGTTCCAACCGGGCCTGCTCTCCAACAAACGTGTCTGGCCTGTCTCTTCTAGTCCTCATAGACCTCTCGGTTGGATGTCCAACCAATGTCCCAATGTACACTTGGGGTGTCTGTTGACCCGCGAAGCCAGCTTTACATGTTCCTGTCCCAGTATCGATCACAACAGCTCCTGTCTTGACCACCGTACGCCCTCGTTCGGGAGTCTTTGACCTTGCCCTGAACGAGCCTCTTTCTCTGGACGAGGTCCGAGATCTGGATGGCTGGACCAACTCATGTCCTGGGGAAGGAGTTCTTGTTCTCATATGGCCTGGGCTTATTGGTCTTTGCCTAGGACTTTTGGAACGGGAAGACCCCACGTTTCTTGTCCGCGGAGTCCCGGGACTGCCTCTACGTGTGCTTTCAACCGACATGTTTCAGGAGGGAATCCTTGGGCTACCTGCCCAGAAGATCAACCTGTGATGTGACATCAGAGTGGATGGAGAGCAGCACGGATGGTCCTGGGGTCCCTCAGTCTGTCATCACAAAGGAGAATTGTGATGTCACACCCGCACCTCAGGGGGAAATTGACCTCTGCCTCTTTGCCCAAGGGTTGAGTGTAGTTGGCTTCCCACCATTTCGTGGGACAAAAGTTGGTTGCTTTTCCTTTCTGGCCAAGACTCTCTGGCTGAAAGAGCTTTGCAACGTTCCGTGAGAAATAATGGTTGGCAGGCTGGAATCTTGGAATATTAAGGGTGGGTGGAATCCACCAAGCCTCATCCTGTGGGTGGCCCAGAGCTGCAAGTCGGGGACCCAGGTCCTCAATCTCCCCCAATTTCTAATTTTTTTCCTGCACTGTTTTTGGCATGGTTTTGTTTTCACCTGAAAACCGGTCAAAGGGGCTTAAAACAAGCTGTAAATGTGGTGTTTAAGGGCCTAGATACCCCAAAGTCATCAAACCCCACCCACTCATGTTTAGTACTTGGATGGGAGACCACCAAGAAATACCAGGCGCTGTAGGCTGTATTTCAGAGCAAGGAACTGTCAAAACCACCTCTCCATAAGTCCACAGATAAGCTGAAGTCAAAAACCACTCACATAGAACAGCGCATGCCTAAATATCGTGAAGGTGCCAAACCCTGCAAAATTCATAAGCCAACGGACAACTGGAGGGCATGTATACACACACACGTGTGGCATTTACAACCCTAACCCCCAGCATCCCCTGACCGACACACAAAAACAGAAAAAAAGGTTGAACACTGGCCAATGGTAATGAGAAGGTTTTCAAATGTTTTAAGCAAATTCTCTCACACATTGTTAATTTAGAGCACTCTCTTTCTAAAGGCACCAGATCCTGTCTGATCTTGGAAGCTCAGCCAACATCAGCCCTGGTTAGGACTTGGATGGGAGACCACCAATGAATACCAAGTGCTCTAAGCTATATTTCGAAGGAAGGATCTGGCAAAACCGTCTCTGAGTACTCCTTGCCTAAGAAAACCTGATAAAATTCATGGGATTTCCAGAAATCAACAGGCAACATCAAGGCACAAAGACACATACAAATGGGGCATTTGCCCCTCTAAACTCCAGTGTCCCCCCAACTCCCCCCAACCCATCAAAAAGGGCTGAATATTAGCCAATACAACCGGAAGCAACATCACAACCCTGGGCTGCTTTGAGGCCCAACGTTGGGATAAAATCGGGACGTAAATAAAGATAACCACAACAGCAATTCCACCATGCCAAAAAATGATGGTGTGCCCCCCACCTGATTGATCATATGGGAAAAAATCGGCCTCATCCCCTCTGTGCCCCCCACCCTGGTTTAAAGCAAGAGTTTGCAAAGTGACCCCAGGATCACAGCTGGCCCCCCCAAACTGTTTATGCAGCCCTCAATTCTTACAAACACTTTGACCCAACTCTTTTCTGCTCTCCCCCTAAAAAGTTGGTTTTGCCTCTTTGGGAAAAATTCAGCAATGGCAATTCACCTTTTCAAGAGGTTGTCAAGGCCCCTTTTGTATTATTTAACTTTTTTTAAAAATCCCTTTTTTAAGATTTGGAGTAGAGAAATAATATTCTAGGATCTAACACGGGTTTCTTGGTTGTTCGTTTTTCCAAAGAAGCAACTTTAAACGGTGCTCAGTTGTGACTCGGTTTCACTTTGCTTTTTGCATTTATTGATTAAATCATAAGAAATCTCAAACCTTTTTTTTAAATACATATACAAAAATAAAGGCAAATCATCATTCAATCCCTGATAACATTATTCTTGGAAACTGGGGTTCTAGCCTACACTGCAATTGCAGTTTCTGGGAGAGAAAGAACAAGTTTCATTTTCAGGAATGGCAGTATTTTCTAAAAGAAGACTAGTCTTGTTTTAAACATGGCATCTAATGTGCCAAAGAAATATGTAGGAAATACATATAGGTGTGTAGGAAATCTAAAGTGCAATAGTGTTAGACCAGAGTTAAGAAGTAACTCATTTTTAACAAGTTATTTTGGCAATTAAAGCAATGTGTAACTAGCCATTGATTCCTTTTCAGTGGAAAGGGTGTCTGCAAGGTTACATGTCTGGCTGCCTTGTGCCGCAGCCAAGGAGGATGGCTTTGTAATGTCTATGCATTTTGACTCGGGATTTCCTAGGTGCAATCTCTGAATTGGCCACTTGGGGGAGCATTTTCATATTTTTTTTCCCAATGGCACAATATGTTTAAAAAATTGCCAGTAATGAGCAACTGGACTTCAGCAAGAGTAACAAGTAAATGGCCTGTCAAGTGATCACAGTGATGAGTAAATTAACTAGTTCCTTTTGGTAAGTACCTTCCAATTGCTTCAATAACCCGTTTCTGATCTTCTGCCTGTTCAAAGGTGAATTGTTTGTGAGCTCCTTAACACTGATGGATGTTCGAGACAGAATCCAACTAAATTTTAAGACTGAAAACAGGGAAAGAGAGAATCTAGTTATGCCCCCAGACCTGAGCCAACCCATGGAGAGTTCAGATTCGGCTTAGGAAACATTCAGGTAGCCCCGTGACCTTCCCACGTGGGGGAAACCCCTTGCTGTCATTAATCTTTAGAAAGCCAGGGTTCCTCTCTCCTCTTCATCCAATGCTCCCACAGGCCAAAAGAGATCATCCCCCCTCTTTTTTGCAAGAGGGGAAAGAAGAGGAGCAAAGCTCTTAGCTCTTCCCCCTTTTCCGCACCAGGTGAACCAAGTGGAAGAGCAAAACCATTGTCTGGCAGACTAAGAACTGAGTGCGAAAGCTCTCCCAGGTGCTTCATCCGAGAACCCGACAATATTAGGAGTAAAGGGCTATGCAGGAGGGGGCACGGTCGCATTGGAGGGGGCATGGCAACCACCCAGCATATCCTCCCAAATCTGGCAGTCTTCTCTAGAACATACAGTTTAATTGTCCAAAGGGCCAAGAATCCAAATGGCTTTCCCCCCGCCTTGCTTTTCGTTCAAGTCAAGCCAGTATTGACTGGTGGCAATTTGCTTCTTTTAGCTTTGTCACCTATTGCAGGGGAAAAAAATCAACGTTCCTGCATGGTATCTACACAGGGAGGAGGGTGTGTGTTTGACGGGAAGTGGGGAGAAACTTTTGTGCAAAAGGAGACACCCCACCCTCGGAGGGGGGACGGAAAAGTCAAGCCTTCCAAAATGCACTTCACCGGGCTTTCCGCATGTCCAGGTGAGGAAGTAGGTGCCGAAAATGTTCTGCTGGACCTGGTACTTTTCTCCTCCTCCGCGCCTAGAAAAGAATTTATTATTATTTTATTATTATTATTATTATTATTATTATTATTATTATTATTATTATTAGTATGCTTCTAGGTGCTTCTAGGAGCTTACCTTTACTATTACTATTGGTACTAAGAGCAGTTCAGAAGTGGAATATGCTGCTGCCTGGGAGTGTGGCAGAGTCTCCCTTTTTTGGAGGTTTTTTGACACGGGTTGGATGGACATCTGTCGGAAGAGCTTTGGTGGTGTCCTCCTGCCTGGCAGAAGGGGGTTGGACTGGATGGCCCTTGGGGGTCTCTTCCAACTCTAGGATTCTACAGTTCTACGAACTTACCAAAAAGCACATCAGGAAGAGTAAGACGATCCCCAGCAGGACAGACAAACAGATGAGGATAATGGCCCAGAAAGGAAGTTCTGAAAAGGAAGAAAGGAAGGATTAATTCTTGGCAAGTAGGCTGAGCAATTTTTAACTGATTTCATTGATCAAAACATGGGGGGTTTGGGATTTCACTAGTGGTTCCAAAGAGGTTTTAAAAAGGAACAATGAACTCAGAATTGACCCAGATTTTTACTCTTCATCCGTTGTAGCAAAGGGAAATTAATTACAAATTATTTTGGTGACTGATCACTTCCAGGGTGTGATGTTTCTGACAAGAGGGTCTTTAGGAGCCTGCTTCTCACCCCCAATTTAATGATAAAACACCCCAGAAGCATAGTTACCTTTTCTGTGGGATACTGGAATCACTTCTGAAGGGTACCCTGGAAAGAAATGGGAAAGGGAGAAGGAGTGATTAAAAACACAGAAGAGGTGAAGGAGAGCTTGCATGGTCCCCCATGAACTGAAGATAAAACATCTATTTTGTAAAACAACCAAGAATGTACATCTGTAGGACATATCAGTAGAAAGTTGTAGAAATTTGGGTGCTATATTACTCTTCCCAGTGGCTTTTTGGGAGTGTAAGAAACTCTTTTCTTAGCTGAGAAATGAATAAAAATTAATATTCTCTCCATCTCCAACCTGAACTCCCGCTACCCAAATAATGTCTATTGATCATGGAGGTCTCATGACGTTCTCCAAGCCTTACCGTTAACAACCAAGCTTCTGTCATCCAGCGTGTAGCTCCCTAGCGTCGAACCTTTGCTGGTGAGGTTCTTAAAGACGTCGTATACCAAGCCTCTGTCAAATGTCCTTTCGCCATAAGCCTTCACAAATGAGCAGACGGAGTTGACACTGGTCTGGTTTTTCCAGCTGGTAGGTCTGGAAAAGAGAAATGAGACCAAGAGTTGAACAACCATCGAGGTTTTTTGGGCCGTTAACAACCTGACCTTAAAGCAACCCGGGGAAGGCAAGGGGGCCCCATTAGCTTTCAGAAGAAACCTTGGCAACCCCCTGCCACACTGCAAAAAAGGTCAAATTCATGCCCTCTTGGGTGAGTGTGTGTGGGGGAATATCTTCTCCGCGTTTGGGGGCCGTTCCTCTGCCATTCTGCTTTTCCAGATACTTTTAAAATGTCCCAGCTGCTCTCTCCTTTTCTTATTTTCCTCCTTGTGTGCCTTCAACTCATTTCCAACTTGTGACAACCCTAAGGACAAACCTATCACAAGGTTTTCTGGGGCCGAGAGTGTGTGACGTGCCAAAAATCACCCAGTGGGTTTCCACGGCAGAGTGGAATCGAATCCTGGTCTCTAGGGTTGCCCGTCCAATGCCCAAACCCGCTACACCGTGCCAGCTCTCTTTGTCCTTAGCTTACCAATTGCTGCAAAGGGTGTTCAACGTGAAAAAGTAGCTTGTGCTCAACTAACTCATCAGGGAAACGAGGAGAGGAGGGGTGAGGTCTTGCCCTTCCCAGTCAGCTCAGGAAAAAGGGAAATAGCATGTTTCCTTTTGCCATCTTGACCCTATTCTGCTGGGTCCCAGTTTTCACCTGTGAAACCTTGGAGGGTACGAACTCACCTGAAGTTTTCTACAGAGCAACCAACAAAACTTGCTTCTAGGTGACTCCGCCGGAAGAGCTGGTTGAGCTGGAAGAAGGAAAAAGGAAAGGAAGGTTGGAGGAATTAATAGGAGCAAATCCTACTTGGGAGGAGACTTATACATTCTTCCAGTGGACATTTACTGGAGTCACTGGTTTTCTGACAAATTTAATTCTGCTTTAAGGAACATAATCCCCGAAGGAATTGGATAATTAGAATGGGTTGTTAAAGTTGCCTGATTTTGCCCAGGTTGCCAAATTGATCTAGATTTTAAAATATAAACCAACTGAAGATTTTCTGCAGGACTGGAAACTTAGGGTGGTTCAAAGCATTGCTCTGTGTTCTCTCAGGAAAAGACTTGGGGTTGGTTTCCTAAGAGTTCAGCCTGCTTGGCAACTGACCTCTTTTTCAATGTCCGCTTTGGCATTCTGGTAGACCCCCGAGTTTGGATTCCTCATCTCCTCCCGGTAAGGCAGGTTGGTGATGGTGAAGTTGACGGAGAAGTCTTCAGCTTTAGCTCCAGCTGAGGGCCCGCCGTGAGCGCCTCGATCATTGGATCAATTGCTAAAGATACGGAAAGAAGACTTAGAAAAAGAGCCGTTGGTCTCACACTCAGGCAGACGACTGGCTCGTCGCTATAGCCCTAAAACCTTTTGGAACAAATCTACCAAAATGCACGAGTCTATCAAACAAAGCAAAAGCTAGATTAGATTAGCTAGATTACTTTATACGAATGGCCCATCGCCAAAAGATAATAATCTCTCTTTCTCTCTCTCTTTAAAACAACAGAGTACATTTTGCAAACAGAGAAGGCTCTGTCTCAAGTCCTCATCAACACTTGTGCTGGCTTATATAGGGAGGAAATCTTTCTATCATCACTTTTCTTGCCCATCGTTGCCGGCCAGACATTGTGATGCCTGCATGGGTTTTAGGAGTCACACAAGATTTCAAATCTCACAGGCGCCCTGAGAGCTCACGAAAGGTTCTCCTTTAGTGAGACTGAAGGAAGCCTTATACGTCCCACCTCAGATTCTCAGACAGTCTTTCAGCTGGAGAGGCAAGTAGGAGGACTGTCCCATGTTGTTGTGTTGAAAATCTGGCACCCTTTGTTCCTAAATGCCGATTCCGCTTTACTGCAAACTGACATACCTCTCACTGTCACGCCCTTGAGCTGGAACCGACTGCCCAGCCACTGGGAAGTGGCATTCTGCGTCTCTTGCTGAAATGTTTCTTTCACCGTGTCCTTGCTGAGGTTCGTTTCAGGATCGAAATAACACTTGCAGTCAACCACAATTGAACCGTACCTGAAAAGAGAGAAAGAGATGCATTAGAGATTGGAGCCCTGTGCTTACTGTGAAGGGCAATTCTGGTTTGGCGTTGAGGAGAAATTCACACTGATTGGGATGCACCCAGGATAGAGCTGGAAGAGACCCCCAAAGGCCATCCAGTCCAACCCCATTCTGCCATGCAGCATTCCCCAAGAATGACCATCCAGCCTCTGTTGAAAAAACTCCAAAGAAGGAGACTCCACCACACTCTAAAGCAATGGCTTATTCCACTGTTGAACTGCTCTTATTGTCAGGAAGTTCTTTCTAATGTTTAGATGGAATCTTTTGTTGAAGTTTGAAGCCACTGCTCCATGTCCTACTCTCTGGAGCAGCAGAAAACAGGCTTGCTCCATCTCCCATGGTTTGGATATTTAAACATAGCTATCGTGTCACCTCTTAACCTTCCCTTCTCCAGGCAAAATATGCCCTAAACCTCTCCTCATAGAGGTTGAGTCTTTCCAGGCCTTCTACCATTTTGGTTCCAGGTGGGGTCTGACTAAAACAGGATAGATTTTAGGACCTATGAAAACATCCCTAGTGGTACATCGAGGCCAAACAGAGAGTCAAATTCAGGAATGCCCGGCCCAAGGTCACCCCATCAATTTCTATGGCCGAGCGGGGATCTGAACCTTGGTCTCCAGAATCACAGACCAACCTCCAAACCTCTGCATTGTCCTCCTTACTGACCTCAGTCCAGTAACGATGCAAATTTTGAATCCATTGCTGATGGTGCTCCGGCCAAAGATCTGGTTCATCTGCAAATATTGAACAGATCGAAATAGACGCCATCCAGTTTGCATCAACACTCTCAAAACCCATAGCTGTGTGTATTAGCTAGGTAAATCACTTGGATAAGGTTATAAGTTTTATTAGTGACAAAATTAACTTAGATTTTAAGTAATGATTTAATAGTTAAGTACAAATATTTACTAGGAGTTGTTTGCAACAAGGGCGGGAACCAGTTTTAAGTTATTTGTAGTTTTCTACGTATTTTGCAGTTTTAATATTTGTTTTTTCTTTGATAACGTATTGTATAGCTTGATTTTTTTGTGCGCATTGTCTTATACTGCTTTAGTGTTACTGTATGCTTTATTGTTTTTTATCTAATAAAAGAAATCCCTAGCTGTGTGGTAGGTGAGAAAAAACACTCTCAACCTTGGTCTGTGTGCACACATACTCACATGTGGTCCATGACAACAAAAGTCTAGCCAAAATCTGGAATGGATTCCCCAGTTTAGTGACATACAGCCATGAAGTGAATAGAGTCAACATCCCTCCACACAAATAAGATGCGTTTCCTCACCTTGTCTTCGATACTGGCCTCCAGTTGTCTGTATTCTAGAGATGATGGGTCGGTGTTGGTCAAATTTTCATTGACGATGGTGAAGCCAAGTTCATAACCCACCCCTTCGGGAGCTAAGCTAGATGGTGGGTACCCTGGAATAAATCAGAAAGAGAAGATTGTAAATAAATAAGGACTGGAGTGGTCCATCTTTCCCCCAAGCTTCTTCTTCTTATTAATAATTCCATTTCCCCCCAGCAAGACTCAAAGAACTCATTAGACCAAGGATTCTCAACTGGAGTTCCCTGGAACCTGCATCTGACTACGGTTTCTGGAAACCTAAGAAAGCTGACAAGCTCGAATATGTCCAGATGAGAGTGACTAAAATGGCAGAAGGCCTGGAAACCATCAAGCCCTTTGAGGAGCTGGGTGTGTTTACTCTGAAGAAGAGAAGGTTATGAGGTGTCATGAGAGCTAAGTTTAAATATTTGAAGAGATGTCAAATGGAAGATGGAGCAAGCTTGTTTTCTGGTGCTCCAGAGACTACGACATGTAGCAGTGGCTTCAAACTTCAGGAGGGTCAACCTAAAGAGGTTCCACCTAAACATTACGGAGAACTTCCTGGGTTATGCGGCAACAGTATTACTGTCCAACCACCTTGTCCTCTGGCCAAATGGATCCTCACCATTCACACGAAGGCTGTTCTCCTCCATGCTGATGTGGCCAAATTTGGTGCCATTCTTTGTGAGGTTGTGCAGCTCGCTGTAAACCCTAACGCGGTCAAAGGGGACAAAGAGCCGATCTTTCCGGTAGCTGCAAAGCTGATCCACCATCACAGCCGACCCGGTTTCTGGAGCCCTGAGAAAATATAAACTCATATTAGTGTGCTCCAAGACCCCGCAGTCCAAGAAGCATAGACAGTTGCTCACTCCCACGTCAGTGGGGTGAGAAACCCACTCCAGATTTCTGGCAAAACCATCTCTGAGTATTCCTTGCCTTAGAAAAATCTGTGAAATTCATGGGATCACTATAAGTTCACTATAAGTTGACAAGCAACTGGAAGGCACATACGCAAACACAATAACAGAAAAATGGAACACAAAAGGCAAAACCAGAGACCCCCAAGCTTTCCTGCCTACCCTCTTGTCTTTCTTCTCCATGGCTTACCGAAAACTCTGCACTTTGCAACTGGGAAACGCCAGGCCGACACTTGTCTTGTTGAGATATGATTCCATCTGGAGGAAGGAGAAAAATTAAGGTAATTATTACAGTTGGCGTGGCTTGCCTTTCACAGAGAGAAAGAGACAGAAAGAGGGAGAGAGTGTGGTGCTTTGAAAACACTGGTTCTGAGTGTGTCCTGTTGCAGCATAGCGGGCAAATGATCCATTCAGTTCTGTGCAAATCATTCAACTTTCCACGGCTACTGGCTTAAGTCTGCTACCTAAGTTCTAGAAGCCCATCCTTCCCAAAACGGGGAACGAAAATCGGGAAAGCTCCTTTTTAAGTCCAAAGTAAATTATGGAGTAGATTAACCATCTCATTCCTGGAACCAAAGCCCCTTCCTGATCCAAATTCACAGAAGCGGGAGAGGATGCTTACAAAATACTTGACGACTCTCTCGGTGGCATTGAACTTGCGAGAACCGGGGACCCCCATATCCATGGTATAAGGCAAGCTAGACAAAGTGCAGTTCACGGTGAAATACCCAAAAGTGGGGGTCTTGATGGCAGTAGTCATTGAGGTTAGAGCTGGAAATAATAATAATAATAAAAAATGAAATAAATAAATAATCTGGCTTGCTTAGAGATAACTAATCACAGATATTAAATAGGTGACACCTGCCTTGACCACAGTACATGTGAAAAGGATCTAGGAGTCTTACAATGAGGCCAGCAACGTGATGTGGCAGCTCCTTAACAGACTTTTTGCAGCAAAAAAGAAAACAATTTTTTTTTGCAGCAAAAAGAAAACAAATGGATGACTGTTTGGTTTTGACAATTGGGAAGATCTGGTTATTGGAAGAAATGAAGGGTGCAGTTTTAGAGAGAGGGGTTTGATTATAAAACACATATATTGATTTTATATATATTATATTATATTATGAATGCATTATTTATTATACATATGTAGAACTGCTGAAAGGAAAGTCAGAAGCCACACTCTTTTCTTATCTCTATATTTTTTCTATTTCCTACTATCCTTTCTTCTTCTCTTCTTGTTCTTCCTTTTCCTCTTTTCTTTTTTCCAAATTAGCTATAATTTTTATTCCCAGTCCAACACTCTCTGGACTATACCACGCTGGGTACCATCTCAGATTACCACCTGAGTCAATTTAACCTGCAACTAAAGGAAGCATGCTCAAAATGTAATCCCCCCCATTTAGACATCAGGTAGCACTTCAAAATACTTACCTTGGAGGCTTGATGGCTCATTGTAACCTGAAAATGCAAGACACAGACTTTTTAAAAAGCCACAGAGCCAGCTAGAATAATTCTTTAGATTGGGTCATTTCCAAATAGTATGATGCTAAAGCAGGTAGAACAAGCCCTGAAAAATGCAATCACCATGTAGGATGAATTTGCAACCAGGTGGAATGAGATTCTCTTGTCAAAAGCCCCTGGAGGGAGCCCTATATCTGGTTCTGGATGCCACAGTTCAACAAAGATATTGACAAATAGCCTTACCGTTGACATAGAGGCTCTTTTGGTCCAGTTTGTAAGGCCCCATCTTGGTGAAACCATTGGTCTTGTTGATTATTTCATGGTAGACTTTCACTCGATCAAGATGGGCACAGTGGAGTCTTTTCTGTAAGTGCAGACGGAGTCCATCCCAGTTTCGTCCCCATTTTTCAGAGGCCTAGCAAGAAAGCAAGAACAAGAAGTTGAAGCAACCAAAACAGTAAAAGGACTGGAAATCGTGAAACCCGACGAGGAGCAGCTTAGGGAGCTGGGCATGTTTAGCTTGGAGAGGAGAAGGTCAAGAGGCGACATGATAGCCATGTTTAAACATTTGAAAGGATATGGAAGATGGGGAAAGCCTGTTTTCTGCTGCTCCAGTGACTAGGACATGGAGCAATGGATTCAAATTACAGAAAAAGAGATTCCAAAAAAAAAAAATTGAGTATACCACACATTTGGAAGCGATGTACCTCAGAGCTGTCACATCGCATCTCCCAAATGACAGACCGATGCTGCTCCTGTTGAACATTCTGCCAAGCTGAAGAGAAAAAAGGATTGTGTTGAGTATATTGAACTAATCAGACATTTCCACCCCATGTGATCAATAATTCACCCCATCCGAAATGGAGCCACGCTTACCAGAGTTGTGAGTGCCATTTCTGTAGCAGTGAATGCCCTTGAATTGGGATTTCCCATCTCTGGCTTGTAGCGGAGGTTGGTGATGGTGAAATTCACAGTGAAATCCTCAACTGTTGGAGTTTTGATGGCTGTGGACGAAGCAGAATGGAATAGGAAACACCGTGATTTGGTATTCACTGAAATTTTGTGATTCCCAGCTTTAGGACTTAGAAAGTAAAATGCCTCTTTTAAGACGGTCTCTTCTCTTTCTGAGTGGGAATGCATCTTGTTCAATGGTTGCATCTCCACCTTTAGGACAAGGAAAGGGGAATGCCTCTTCTAAGATTGCAGCATCCTCTCCTGTGTATTAGTAGAGCAGGAATGCTTCATCAAAGACAATACCTACAAGTGGCACTTTGGGGGAATTCTTGGATTTATAAATGTTATTCAGTTCTGTAAAGTGAATTATACAAAACTAGTCTGGTCTGCCCTTTCCTCAAACAATTAAAGACCCGATTAATCAACTAGAGCTTCTTCAAACGGACAGTAATTAAGACTGTTGCAAAAAAACACTTACTTGTATGCACAGGAGCTTCATTATAATCTAAGAAAAAGAGGAAAAAAATAACAGCTAAAAAACAATCTTTTAAGGTATAACTAGAGGAAGAATACATGAAGATTCCAGCTTGTAGCTTTACAGGACATGGGCATCTATAGCTGAAATCTTGCTTCGCAATGAAAAATGATGTAAATTAATGTTCTTTACCATGACCTATAGACACATGATGCAGCAAACTTTTTAGCACTGTTCAGCGTCTGGCCGGAGAACCAGTAGAGGAACTAGAGTTTATTTGCACTGCTTATCGAAGTGCAGATGATCTGAAGATGATCCGAGTCTAGAGAATGCAGAACTCACACCAGGAAATGGAAATAGCAAAGGATCTGAGCTTGGCTAAATGTTTTATCCACCCTGAAACCTGCTCATTTACCATTGATGTAGAGGCTGTTTTGGTCCAACTTGTAAGGCCCCATCTTGGTGAAACCGTTGGTCTTGTTGACTATTTCGTGGTAAACTTTCACTCGGTCAAAGACAGGCACACTGGAGTCTTTTCTGTAAGTGCAGATGGAATCCGTCCCAGTTTCATCTCCATGTTTAAGAGGTCTGGAAGAAAGAAAGAAAAAATGATGCGACCAAAATAATAAAAGGCCTGGAAACTTGCAAAGGAAGGAAGGCAGGAAGGAAGGAAGGAAGGAAGGAAGGAAGGAAGGAAGGAAGGAAGGAAGGAAGGAAGGAAGAAAGAGTTGAAGCCAAAGCATTTCAGACTGGCTGAAGAGGTGAGTCAAAGAAAAAGAAGTCACTGTTCCTGAAGAGCCAAACAGGGGAACACCACACATTTGGGTATGATTTACCTTAGAGCTGTCACGTCACAGCTCCCAAATGCTGGACCGATGCTGCTCCTGTTGAACATTCTGCCAAGCTGAAGAAGAAGAAAGGACTATCTTGAGTATGCTGAATTAACAGGAGATTCCACACGTAATTCACCCATCCGAAATGGAGCCACGCTTACCAGAGTTGTGAGTGCCATTTCTGTAGCAGTGAATGCCCTTGAATTGGAATTTCCCATCTCTGGCTTGTACCGGAGGTTGGTGATAGTGAAATTCACAGTGAAATGTTCAACTGCTGGAGTTCTGACGGCTGCGAGTCAAACAGTACAGAACAGAAAACACCATGACTTGATGGTATCTACCAAAATCTTGCTGTGACCTACAGTTCCACATACTCCACTTTCTCATATCACATTGGTTCTTTTCCAACCATATCATGCTCTCACCAACCCTTCTATGGCCCTGTATTCCTCCATAATTTTTGTATAGCTGCCATCAGATTAAAGAACTCTTGAGGCCAAGCTCCTCTGTCATCGATTGGGATATGAAAGTTTTGCAAGTGGAACTACACTTCTACTTCCCTTGAACCCTCTCCAGTTCTGCTGTGATGGTTCCCCTCCACCCTAGGCCTTTCAGTGAAGAATGCAGAGTGGCAAGGAACAGAGAAATGCATGGCCATGACCATGGACCTAGATGCAAACTGTTATTCATTTTTGTAAAAAGTGTTGTGCACAATCAATCAGATCAATTAAAGATCTGATTAATCAATCAGAGGCCAAAGTTGTTCTTCGGGTAATTCAGAATGTTGAAGAAACACTTACTTGGATGAACAGGACCTTCGTTATAATCTGAGAAAAAGGGAAAAAATTAGCTAGCAAAAAGAGTTATCAGAGAAAGAACACATGAAGGTTCCAACTTGTAGCTTGACAGAAAATGGGCATCTATATCTGAAATCTTGCTTCTCAATAAAAAATGATCTAAGCTAATGTTCCTGACCATGACCCTTGGATGCATGGTGTGGCCGTCTTGCAGAAGCTGAGCAGGTCTTAGATTTGGTCGTACTGGATGGATAATCACTAGGGGAATCTGCTTTACTTGAACTGCTTATCTGAAAGTGCAGACCATCCGAAATGCTCTCGTGGACAAGATGGACTTCTTGTCTGGGGCTACAGAACGCGGGACTTGAGCCAGTAAGTGGAAGGGAAATAGCAAGGGATCAGGTTTAGTAATTGTTCTATCCCAATCCTTGAAACCCCCTGGTTTACCATTGACATAGAGGCTGTTTGGCTCCAGTCTGTAAGGACCCATCTTGGTGAAACCATTGGTTTTGTTAACTATTTCGTGGTAGACTTTCACTCGGTCCAAGAGGGGTGAGGTGGAGTCATTTCTGTAAGTGCAGACGGAGTCCATCTTGGTTTCGTCCCCATGTTTGAGAGGTCTGGGAAGAAAGAAAGGTCTTTAAGCAAAAGTAGTTTTGATGGGCTTAAAAGGCCAGACAGAGCAGGGGACAACATAATTAAAGAATACATATGTTCACCGGTGGAATGGACTTAAGGGCATTGCTATTCTTTGATTTTATAATTCTGTGATCATACATTTGCCAACAATATACCTCAGAGTTGTCACTTTGCATCCCAAATACACTGGGCCAATGCTGCTCCTGTTGAACATCCTTCCAAGCTGAAAAAGAAGGAAAGATTGCCTTGAGTACATTGAACTAGCAGGATGCTCTGTGCTATATGATGCACAATTCACCCCATCCAAAATGGAGCCAGGCTTACCAGAGTGGTGAGCGCCATTTCCGTGGCGTTGAAGGCTTTTGAATTGGGGATTCCCATCTCTGGCTTGTATTGGAGGTTGGTGACAGTGAAATTCACTGTGAAATGCTCCACCTTTGGGGCTGGGGTTGTCCTGGGCAGAACAGCTTGAAGAGAACAACATAGTTTACATTTGCTATAATCTCATCACGCTCAACATATCTGCAAGATACTCCATTTTCTCTCTCTCTTTTTAAAACCATATTTTATTAATTTTAATACAGACAAACTGATTCCCAACTGGATAATCAACATAGGGAGGAAAGAAAAGAGAAATTAATAAAGAAAAAACTATACAAAAAGAATATACATGTATACCAAAAGCTAAAACTAAGCTACAGTAAACTACAACACATTTCTAAAACACCAATCTATTACAATAAACATAACACTTGCTCACTAAGATGCAAAAGAACTCTTGTCAACTCCACACAAATTGTAACGAAAACAAAAAACCAATTACAGTCAGCCCTCCACATTTGCTCAGGTTAAAATGAAAAATGGAAAAATCCCACGTGCATATTTTGTGCAGAACAAATTCTCAATCATAGCATTTTTCTGCATAGAAAACAATATTTCCGGATCAATATTTCCTATCCAAGGTTTCTCAGAAGACAAGGTTTTCTTTGCAGAATATTTTCAAATATCATTTTCATCCCTACTAATTAGAAGATTAATCAATTAAACCTTGGAACTCTTGTTTCTTGTAACAGACAATAGTTAAGAATGTTGATGCAACACTTACTTGCTTTCAGAGGAGCTTCATTATAACCTAAGAAAAAGGGAGAGGGGGAAGTATTGTTAGCTAAGAGCCTCTCCTCTGATATGTTCCGTGGCTTTAAAAAATGTATTGAATCAGACCAATGAAGCAATAAAATCTCTAACCACTTGTGAAAACTATTATTATTACCACTAATGCTAGAGGACTAATATCTATATAAATTTCTGGTAGAAACTAAAGGAGAGGCAGTGTAATGTTGTGGACTGAGTATTGCACTGGGAATTTGGAAGACTACAGCAGGTCACAACTAGTTCACCATTGACATAGAGGCTGCTTGGATATCATTTGTAGGTCACACGCTGGTGGAACCATTGGTCTTGCTCAGTATTTCATGGTACCCCTTCACATGGCCAAAGACATGTGAAAAAACAATGATGTAAACTAGCATCCGTGACCCTTGGATGCATGGTGCAGCAACCTTCAAAACATAAGCAGGTCTTAACATTGGTAAGTGCCCGGGTGCATAATCGCTGGGGGAACCTGGTTTATTTGCATGGCTTATCTGAAGGTCAGAAGATCTGAAAGGCTCTCATGGAAAAGATAGAATAGAGGTGTCTGCAGCTGCAAAATGCAGGATTTGAAGCAGGAAGTGGAAATCAAAAGGGATCAAATCTTGGCCAAAAGTTCTAACCAAACCCTTGAAACTGACTAGCTTACCATTGACAAAGAGACTGTTTTGGTCCAACTTGTAAGGCCCCATCTTGGTGAAGCTGTTGGTCTTGTTGACTATTTCATGGTAAACTTTCACTCGGTCAAAGACAGGCAGGGTGGAGTCTTTTCTGTAAGTGCAGATGGAGTCCATCCCAGTTTCGTCCCCGTTTTTGATTGGTCTGGAAAGAAGAAAAGGATTTTAAAGAAAAGAATTCCAGATGGGCTAAAGATGGGAAGAAGGCACTGGGACTGAGACGATACAAATAAAAGAAATATGTACAGCAGTGGAATGGGTGCCCCTTACGGTCCTTTCTTATTCTTTGATTTTATGACCCTGTGATTGTACCTTTGGTCAACAATTTACCTTAGAGTTGTCACTTCACATCCCAAATACACTGAGCCGATGCTGCTCCTGCTAAACATTCTGCCAAGCTGAAGAAGAAGAACAAATTGTGTTGAGTGTGTCGAACTAACAGGACACACTCCACACCGTAGATGCATAGATCACCCCATCCAAAATGGAGCCAGGCTTACCAGAGTGGTAAGGGCCATTTCTGTGGCGTTGAAAGCCTTTGAATCAGGAATTCCCATCCCTGGTTTGTATTGGAGGTTGGTAAGGGTGAAATTTACAGTAAAATGGTCAATTGTTGGAGTCTGAGTGGCTGCGAAGAAAACAGAATGAAATAGAAAGCTCTGTGATTAATATCTACTGAAATCTTGCCATGGTACACAGTCCCATATTCCTCATTTTCTCACACAACATTGATTTTCTTTCAAAGGTCTTTCAGAACTGCTGGAATCCAGACTGCTCTGAACAGAATTTTTTTGGAGTATTATTTTTAAAAAAAACCCAAGATTTTCAATATTCATCTCCTGAAGTCTTGTTTTTATGAACACTGCCGTATGCTTCGTTTTCTTAACGCCCAAATGGACTCCGATTAAAAAAGGGTTCTTAACACTATACTTACTTCGTTCCAGAGGGGCTTCATTATAACCTAGGAAAAAAGTTGAGAGACAGTTGTTAGTCCAATAACCAAGACAATGGTGTTTCAAGATGAAACTGGTGAGCAAATGGTGTTATTTTTCTTGTTGTTTTGTGTGCCTTCAAGGTCTGACTTATGGGGATCCTAAGGTGAACCTATCATGGGGGTTTCTTGGCAAGATTTGTTCCTGGGAGGATTGCCTTTGCCTTCCTCTGGGGCTCAGAGAATGTGATTTGCTTAAGGTCATCTAGTGAGTTTCCATGGCCGATCAGGGAATTGAGTCCTGGCCTCCAGGATCATAGTCCAAGGCTCAAATCACTACACCATGGTGCTTCTTTGAACAAACACACCAGTCACAAGATGCAAATTTGGATTATGAGCAAACCTACCAGAGTCAAGTTTCCAAATTTGCATCTTGTAGAATAAGCAACTGGCATTTCTGTTCTGAAATGAAAATTTTGCTTACGGCACCCAGAGGAAGATGAATACATTGTAGTGAACCCCAATTTAAAAACATTAGGGACAGAAAATGGGGTCCGCATTGTGCCAGAGATGTAGACATCATGAGGCATTCTAGTAACACACCAAAGAACTGCTCACTTAGTTGACATACTTACCGTTGACGTAGAGGCTGTTTTGGTCCAACTTGTACGGCCCCATCTTGGTGAAACCGCTGGTCTTGTTCACTATTTCGTGGTACACCTTCACACGGTCAAAGATGGAGTCATTTCGGTAAGTGCAGACCGAGTCCATCTTGGTTTCGTCCCCGTTTTTGATAGGTCTGGAAGGAAAGGAAGGAGTCTAAGCAAAAGCATTATGGATGGGAAGAAGACTTGGACCAGACAGAGGGAAGTCACTGTTACTGAGAAGAAGAGATAATCAAAGAAGAAATACATTCGTTGGTGGAATGGAGAACCTGCAAGCTTGGAGAGGTGGTGAGAAGGTGGTCAGCTCTCCAAAGTAGGTCTAAGTAGAGGGGGATGGATATCTCTTGGGGGTGCTTTAGCTATGAATTCCTACACTGCAGAGGGGTGGCCTTGGAGGCCCTTGCAGTCCTTTCCCATTCTATGATTTTATGGTGTCTGTTTTTTAAAAAAAATCACATTTAGTAAGTTTAATATAAATACCCAGTATTCCAGGTCGGGTCTGATCAAAGCAAAATAAATTGGTACTATCACTTCCCTTGACCTAGACACTAGACTCCTATTGATGTAGCCCAGAATCACATTAAAGATCTACCTAAATTCAACTTACTAGAATTACTAATAACCATAACCACAGAATGTTACATTGTTAGATTGCTTTTTTGCTCGGAGTCCATAAACGGATCTCTGGTCCTTCAGAAAATCTTTGCATGATGTTATGTTATGGAGATCATTCATCTGCCAACAACTTACCTCAGGGTTGTCACTTCACATCCCAGATACACCGGGCCGATGCTGCTCCTGTTGAACATTCTTCCAAGCTGGAGAAGAAGGAAGGAGTGTGTTGAGTGGGTTGAACTAACAGGACGCTCCACACCATACGATGCATAATTCACCCCATCCAAAATGGTGCCAGACTTACCAGAGTGGTGAGGGCCATTTCCGTTGCATTGAAGGCCTTCGAATCGGGAATTCCCATCTCTGGCTTGTACTGGAGGTTGGTGACAGTGAAATTCACAGTGAAATGTTCAACTATTGGTGGTTGGATGGCTGTGGAGAAATCAGGCAGAGCAGAAAAGAGAATATCATCACTGATATCTAATTAAATTTTTTTATGTGATTCCTTTTTCTACATGCCACATAGCCTTGTATTTTATTGATTCCCTCAACATCATATCATGCTTTAATTAACTTTTCTAAGTGCTTATACTCCCCTGTGGTTTTTAATCCTCTTCTACCAAAGTCTGGTTGTTTTCAAAAATGCCCCATATGTCATTTTCTCATTCTCCACGTGGAATTTAATTACAATTTCTTTTTTTACTGTGTACTTACTTGGTTCCACAGGAGTTTCATTATAACCTAGGCAAAAGAACAAAGAAGCATTATCATGGTAACCAAAGCTAAACCATGTTGGTTGGGGATAATGGGAGTTGTAGTCATGGAGTCACAGAATCATTGATTGGGAAGGGGCCTCATGGGACAAAGAGTCTGACAACCTGCACAATGGAGGATCTTCATCTAAATCATCCCCAACAGGTAATTTTCCAGTCTCTTTCTGAAGATGTCCAGAGAAGAAGACCCTCTGTTGACTAACGCGAACTCAATGAATTTCCCAGGGTTTTCTCTAGGCACAGGATACTCAGAGGTGGTTTTGTGGTTCCTTCCTCTGAAATAGAGCCTAGTATTTGTTGGCAGCTTCCCATTCAAATACTAACAAGGGCTGGCCCTGCTTAGCCTCCAAGATCAGACAGGATCTGGTCCCTTTGGGGTATTATTGAGGGGACAGAGGTGTCTAAATTAATGATGTAAAAGAGAGAATTTGCTTAAAGCATTTGAAAACCATTGTATTACCGTTGACGTAGAGGCTGTATCTTTCCAACGTGTAGGGACCCATCCGGCTAAATTCCTGGTCTGGTTGACAATTTCATGGTACACTTTTACACGGTCGAAGGAGGTGTGGTGGAATCGTTCCGATAGGAGCAGACAGAGTCCATCCAGTTTCATCCCCATCTTTCAGCCGCCTGGGAGGACAGAAAGAGAAGAGCACTGGAGCAAAAGAGTTGTGAGTTGACCAAACAATGGGGCATGCTGAAATGACTGTTAGTAAAGTGGAGGGATCATAAAAGAGGAAGAAGATCACCCTAGGATCTAGAACCACTCACCTCAGAGCTGTCACCTCACATCCCAAAAAGGCTGGACCAATGCTGCTCTGGTGGAGGCATCTGCCAAGCTTAAGAAGAAAGGATGTCATTGAGTATATATTTTTGTGTGCCTTCAAGTCATTTCTAATTGATGGTGAACCAAAGCAAAGATCTAGAGATTCCTAGAGAAGTATTCTTTCTAGGAATCTCTATGTCTTTCAGTGTGACTCTATGGTCAACTTCTAGCAGAAGGACCTAAAACAGGAGGACCTAAAGATTCCTAGAGAAGTGTTTTCTCTAGGAATCTTTAGTCCTCTCACAATGCTATGGTCAACTTCTGCCAGATGTTGACCATAGAGTTGCACTGGAACACCTAGAGATTCCTATAGAGAACATTTTTATCAAATCTGCGAATCATCAGATTCGTCAAATGGGAAGCCAGTGAACGTGGAAGGTCCAACCAACAAATATTAAAAATCATCAACTCATGCTTTAAAACTCATGATTTAAAAACCATCAGGGTGGACCCTACGAACAGGACACTCCACACCATTTGACAAATAATTCACCCCAACTGAAATGAAGCCAGGTTTACCAGAGTGGTGAGGGCCATTTCTGTAGCATTGAAGGCCTTCGAATCAGGAATTCCCATCTCTGGCTTGTACCGGAGGTTGGTGACGGTGAATTTACAGTGAAATGTTCAACCATTGGTGTTTGGATGGCTGTGGAGAAATCAGGAAGAACAGAATAGAGAATGCCATGACTGAGATGTTACGTGATTCCCATTTCCACATGGCTTGTTATCTCATATCTCACGTCTCGTTATCTTATATCTCACATAATACTTTAATTAATTCTTCTGAGCGCCTATATTTTTTCATGTTTTTGACACTCTTCTACTGAAGTCTGGTCATTTTCAAAAATGTCCCATGTATCATTTCCTCAATTTTCAAATGGAATTTAATTATAATTTCTTTTCTTGGCAGTGTACTTACTTGGTTCCACAGGAGTTTCATTATAACCTAGGCAAAAGAACAAAAGAATCATTACCATGAGAATCAAAGCTGGAACATGTTGGCTGGGGATAAGGAGAGTTGTAGTCAAGGAATTGCAGAATCATTGACTGGGAAGGGGCCTCATGGGACATGGAGTCTGAGCCCCTGCTCAATGATGGATTTCCAGCTAAATCATCCTTTGCAGGTAACTTTCCAGCCTCTTTTTGAAGCTGTCCAGAAAAGGGGACCCTCTAGGCACCCTCTGTTAACTAATGCAAACTCAATGAATTTCCCAGGGTTTTCTCTAGGCATGGGATACTCAGAGGTGGTTTTGTGGTTCCTTCCTCTGAAATAGAGCCTAGTATTTGTTGGCAGCTTCCCATTCAAATACTAGTAAGGGTTGGCCTTGCTTAGCTTCCAGGATCTGGGCCCTTTAGGGTATTATTGAGGGGATAGAGTTGTCTAAATTAATGATGTAAAAGAGAGAATTTGCTTAAAGCATTTGAAAATCATTGTATTACCATTGACGTAGAGGCTGTATCTTTCCAACGTGTAGGGACCCATCCGGCTGAAATTCCTGGTCTGGTTGACAATTTCATGGTACACTTTTACACGGTCGAAGGCAGGTGTGGTGGAATCGTTCCGGTAAGAGCAAACAGAGTCCATTCCAGTTTCATCCCCATCTTTCAGTCGCCTGGGAGGACAGAAAGAGAAGAGCATTGGAGCAAAAAAAGTTGTGAGTTGACCAAACAATGGGGCATAGTGAAATGATTGTTACTGAGGCTGAGGGATCATAAAAGGAGGAAGAAGATCACCCTAGGATCTAGAACCATTTACCTCAGAGCTGTCACCTCACATCCCAAAAAGGCTGGACCGATGCTGCCCCGGCTGAGGTATCTGCCAAGCTTAAGGAGAAAGGATGTAATTGAGTATATATTCTTGTGTGCCTTCAAGTCATATCCGTCTTACAGTGACCCTAAGGCAAACCTATCACAGGGTTTTCTGAGGCTGAGAGTATGTGATGTACCCAAAATTGCCCAGTGGGTTTCCATGGCAGAGCAGGGAATCAAACCCTGGTCTCCAAGAACGTAGTCTAATGCTCAAACCAAGTGTTCTCTCTAGGAATCTCTAGGTCTCCCAGTGCAACTTTATGGTCAACCTTTGTTGGAAGTTGACCACAGAATTGCACTGGAGGAACTAAAGATTTCTAGAGAGCACGTGTTAATCAAATCTGTGAATCATCAATCCATGAAAGGAAAACCAGTGAATGTGGAGGGCCATCGGTAAAGCCAAGTTGTATTAAAAATGATCAGCTCATGCATTTAAACTCATGATTAAGACAGAGCCTCCTATTGAGACATTTCATTCCCATATGACACATTATTTGCACTTTCCAAAATGAAGCCAGGCTTACCAGAGTGGTGAGGGTCACTTCTGTAGCGTTGAAGGCCTTTGAGTTGGGAATTCCCATCTCTGGCTTGTACCGGAGGTTGGTGACAGTGAAATTCACCGTGAAATGTTCAACCGCTGGGAGCGGCGTTGGCGAAACAGCTGGAATAAAATGAGAATACGCCATCACAGCACTGACTTGGAGAACTCAAAATGATGCAGGCCGTTTACTCGGTCAGGCTTAAATTTCTTAAGGAAGCTTTTATAGCTGTCCAATTTCAAACCATGCCTACAGCCATGATTTATGGCTGGGGCTTGTTTTCAGTGCCCCAGAGATTAGAACATAAGAACCAAATGGATTGAAATGACAAGAAAAGAGATTCCTTCTAAACATTAGGAAGAACTTCCAGTGGATAAGAGCTGTTGGTGAGTGGAACAGATTGTCTCAGAGCGTAGTGGTGTCTCCATCTTTGGAGGTCTTCCATAGAGGTTGGATGATCACCACAGAGGAATATTTTAGTTGTGTATTCCTACCTGGCAGGGGGCTGGACTAAAGACCCCTTCCAAGTCTGAGATTCTACAAGACTTATCAACACCTCCCCATTCTTTACGTTCTGTAGCAATCCCAAATCAAACATTTTTTGCATGTCACTTACTTGCTTCCAGAGGAACCTCATGATAACCTACGGAAACGGGAAGAAAGAATCATTGATAAGGCAGTTGAGGTAGTAGGGATTTTAGAGAAAGCTGGTGAAAACAGTTAATAAAATACTTCACACACATGATTTGCTCAAACCATTTTCCTACCATTAACATAGAGACTGTATCTCTCCAGTTTGTATGGGCCCATCTTGGTGAAATCTTTTGTCTTATTCACTATTTCATGGTAGACCTTCACCCGGTCAAAAACAGGAGTTGCAGAGTCATTTCGGTAAGTGCAGATGGAGTCTATCCCGGTTTCATCCCAGTTTTTCACTGGTCTGGGATATAAGAGAAAAGAGAGAATAAATTGGAGCACAAGAATTGTGAGTTGATTGCTCAACTAGGCAAGAGGGAAGCACTGCTGTTTGGACAACAGACCATTATGGCAAAATGATCAGACATTTCAAGACAACTCTTACCTCAAAGTTGTCACTTTGCATCTCAGATACGCTGGGCCAATGCTGCTACTGCGGAGTATTCGGTCCATCTGACAAAAGAAAAAGGGAGGGATATTTGAATGCATCGAGCAATGACTCCTTTTCTAAAACGACAGCTCTCAGAATGTCCCAGTGTAGGAGAAACTAATATGGCTTTCCTCCAGAAAAAAACAGACGACACAGCAAGATGTACATCCAGAACATCTCATTCCACCCTAGGACATAAGCATTCAAGGCCTCCTGATGGAAGGGAAACAGTTGCTTGGATGGAATTGGTAGATGGTAGATAGTGACAACCAAACCAGCTTGTAAACATGTTTGCGGGACAGAAATTTAACTCAGCGGTCCCCCAAATGGGAACAGAGCGAGACTTACCAGAGCAGTGACTGCCATTTCTGTTGCGTTGAATGTGTCGGAATTGGGAGTTCCCATCTTTTCCTTGTATCTGAGGTTGGTGATGGTGAAATTCACAGTGAACTGTTCAACTGCTGGAGCTGGCGTTGGAGTTACAGTGGGCAAAGTTGCTGGAAGAGGATGAGAAAAGGGATTTTGACACAACATTAATTCTTGCCCTTACCCACCATTCCATATGCCTGTCTCTCCACTCCCCACCGAACCCACAGGACATTTTTGTGGTGTTGTGGTAGACCTTCAAGTTGTTTCTGACTTGCAGGATTCCAAAAGGGTATCAGTCACGGCAAGATTTATTCAGAGGGGGTTTGCCATGGACTTCTTCAGAGGGCGAGAGAGAGTGATTTGCCCAAGATCCCTCAGTGGGTTTCCTCGGCCAAGCAGGGATCTGAACCCTGCTATCACAGCAGGATGTAGCGCTTTGAGCATTGGACTACAACTCTAGAGACCAGGGTTGGATGCCTTGTTTGTCTACCAAAACTCTCTCAGCCCCAGAAAACCCCATGATAGGTTCACTTCGGGGTCATCGTAGGTCAGAAACAACTTGAAGGCACATGACAACATCATCCCAGAGTCCTAGTGCAATACTCAAACTGCTACATCAAGCTAACTCTCAACCCTCTTGTGCAATGGTCTCTAAATTGAGGATGCTTGTATACCACTTACTTGTTTCTGGAGGACTTTCACTGTAATCTGGGGAAAATAAAGACAATTATTAGTGGGACAGCCAAGGCTGTGGAGTTCCAGGCTTAAAATGAAGAAGGCTGGGTTTGGTGGTCAACTTGTTGTGTTAGTGAAGCTCAACCACACAGATGCCCTGCTGATGAGAGATAAATTTCTCTTCCTCCCCTGTTCACCCCTTTGTGAATACTGGAAACACACCCCAGAGGGTCTCTAGCCCTCCTATCTATTTCTTAAACCTATAGCTCCAAATATTTAAAATCACACCATTACCATTGACGTAAAGGCTGTATCTCTCCAGATCATACAGTCCCAACTTAGTGAAACCACCGGTCTGATTTACTAGTTCGTGGTACACCTTCACTCGGTCAAAGACAGGGGTGACGGAATCGTTCCTGTAAGTGCAGACGGCATCCAACCCAGTTTCGTTCCCGTCTCTCACAGGTCTAAAAAGAGAAAGGGAATTTTAGCAGAACCATACAGAATGTCTCTTGAGAGGGAAAAGAGATGGGGAAAAGTCACTTCTGCAGGTGTCAATCATAACCATAATTGATGCAACACATATATTTAAGGAAAGCTTACCTCAGCTTCGTCACCCTACATCCCATATACACCCGTCCGATGCCGGTGTTGAGGAGTTCTCTGTCCAGCTGAGGAAGAAAAGTTACATTGAGTATGCCAACCCAATGGGACTCACCAAACCTCATCCCAAGAATTCACACCACTGCAAACAGTATCCGACTCACCAGACCAATGAGTTCACTCGCAGTGGAATTGAACACTTCTGAATTGAGAGTTCCCATTTCTGCCTTATACTTGAGGGTGGTCATGGTGAAATTTATGGTGAACTGTTCAATGGGTGGAGCTTGTGAGGGTGTCGGTATGGTCGTGGGCATAACAGCTGAAACAAAATGAGAAGCTACAGTCAATGTGCTGAATCTGACATAATACACTTGGCATCCTGCCATTCGTGCCACGAGCAAGAATTAGCACTTAGCAATTCTTGCAAGAATCAGCAATTAGCAATTAGCAATTCTTGCCATTAGCAAGAATGCCCAGAATGATAATATCTATGGTGAAATCAGACATTAGAAGGGCAAGGCATGCCTGCCCACTCAAAGAAACCAAAACAGTTGTGGAACATTTCAACCTCCCTGGAGACACAGCATGGGATTTAAAAGTTTCAGTTATTAAAATACTAAGGAAGCCTTTATATCCATCCAGTTTCAAACGATGCTTACAGCCACAATTTATGGCTGGGACTTGTTTTTAGCTGCTCCAGAGATTAGAACATAAGAACCAATTGATTAAAAAGACAAGAAAAGAGATTCCACCTCAGCATTACGAAGAAGTTTGGTGGATAAGAGCTATTGGAGAGTGAAACAGATTGTCTCGGAATGAGATGGTGTCTCCATCTTTGGAGGACTTGAAACAGATGTTGGCTGATCACCTCTAAGGAATAATTTTGTTGTGTATATCTGCCAGACTCCTTCCAAGTCTGACATTCTGCACTTATCAACCTCCCTCATTTTATTTTGTGTAGCAATCCCTAATTAAGTATTTTTGCACGTCACTTACTTGCTTCCAGAGGAACTTCATGATAACCTATGGAAAGGGGAAGAAAGAATCATTGATAAGGCAGTAGAGGTAGCAGTGTCTTCAGAGAAAACTGGTGAAAACAGTTTATAAAATACTACACGCACAGAATTTACACAAATGTTTTGAAACCATTTTCCTACCATTAACGTAGAGACTGTATCTCTCCAGTTTGTATGGGCCCATCTTGGTGAAATCTTTTGTCTTATTCACTATTTCATGGTAGACCTTCACCCGGTCAAAAACAGGAGTTGCAGAGTCATTTCGGTAAGTGCAGATGGAGTCTATCCCGGTTTCATCCCCGTTTTTCACTGGTCTAGGATATGAGAGAAAAAGAGAGAATAAATTGAGCAGAAGAATTGTGAGTTGATTGCTCAACTGGGCAAGAGGGAAACACTACTGTTTGGACAATGGACCAAATCATCAGACATCTCAAGACAACTCTTACCTCAAAGTTGTCACTTTGCATCTCAGATACGCTGGGCCGATGCTGCTACTGCGGAGTATTCGGTCCATCTGACAAAAGAAAAAGGGGGAGATATTTGATGCATCAAGCAATGACTCCTTTTCTAAAACTATAGTTCTCAGAAGGTCCCAGTGTAGGAGAAACTAATATGGCTTCCTTTGGGCTAATTTATGAATAACCAGACTTCTCCTTAAAATTTTCAGGGAATTTCCTCCAGAAAGAAATGGGGGGGGGAGCAGACAACTTGAAAGGACACACATACAAGGAAACTTCCATTGGACTTAATCTGTTCTAGGTATCTCTAAACCTCAGAGACCTGCTGCTGGGAGAGAGGGCTTTCATTCTGTTCTCAGGGTGTGGGGCAGAAATGCCTTTCTTCCAATAAAAATGGGTCCTTGATTCACCAGCACAGCTGTCTAATCTGTCTTGGTGTGTCCTGGAGAAGCAAGTCTATTTCAACAGCCAACAAGGTCAGTGGGAATCCTTATGGGGGCAAAATCTGGGACCTATGGCCCCAAAATGTTGCTCTTCCAAATCCTGCACTCTGCATGGTCTCCCAAATGGGAATGGAACTTGACTTACCAGAGTGGTGACTGCCATTTCGGTTGCGTTGAATGTTTCAGAATTGGGAGTTTCCATCTCTTTTTTGTATCTGAGGTTGGTGATGGTGAAATTCACCGTGAACTGTTCAACCACTGGAGCTGGCATTGGAGCTATAGTGGGCAAAGTTGCTGGAAAAGAATGAGAAAAGGGATTTGGACACACTATTAATTCTTGCTGTTAACCACCATTCCTCATGCCTGTCACCCCACTCTCCACCTGACCCATAGGATTGGGGCTTGATTTTAGCTGGGGCTTGTTGGCTGGGGCTTGTTTTTAGCTGCTCCAGAGATTAGAACATAAGAACCAATGGATTAAAATGACAAGAAAAGAGATTCCACCTCAGCATTAGGAAGAACTTTGGTGGATAAGAGCTGTTGGAGAGTGGAATAGATTGCCTCAGAGAGTGGTGGTGCCTCTATCTTTGGAGGTCTTCCAATAGAGGTTGGATGATCACCACAGAGGAATATTTTAGTTGTGTATTCCCACCTGGCAGGGGGCTGGACTAAAGACCCCTTCCAAGTTTGAGATTCTACAACATTTATCAACACCTTCCCCAACTTTATGGTCTATAGCAATCCCAAATCAAGCATTTTTGCATGTCACTTACTTGCTTCCAGAGGAACCTCATGATAACCTATGGAAAGGGGAAGAAAGAATCAGTGATGAGGCATTTGAGATAGCAGGGTTTTAAGAGAAAGATTGTAAAGACAGCTGGTAAAATACTACACACAAACAATCTATTCAAATGCTTTGAAACCATTTCCCTACCGTTAACGTAGAGACTGTATCTCTCCAGTTTGTATGGGCCCATCTTGGTGAAATCTTTTGTCTTATTCACTATTTCGTGGTAGATTTTCACCCGGTCAAACATGGGAGTTGTGGAGTCGTTTCGGTAAGTGCAGATGGAGTCTACCCCAGTTTCATTCTGATTTTTCACTGGTCTGGGTATGAGGGGAGAAAAGAGAATAAATTGGAGCAGCAGAATTGTGGGTTGATTGCTCAACTGGGCAAGAGGGAAGCACTGCTGTTTGGACAATGGACCACTGTAGCCAAAATGTTCAGACATTTGAAGACAACTCTTACCTCAAAGTTGTCACTTTGCATCTCAGATACGCTGGGCCGATGCTGCTACTGCGGAGTATTCGGTCCATCTGACAAAAGAAAAAGGGAGAGATAATTGAATGCATCGAGCAATGAGTCTTTTCTAAAATGACATCTCGGAATGTCCCAGTGTAGTTAATGTAAGTCTTCCAAATCCTGCATTCCACATAGTCTCCCAAACAGCACTGGAACCAGACTTACCAGGGCGGTGACTGCCATTTCGGTTGCATTGAAAGTGCTGGAATTGGGAGTTCCCATCTCTTCCCTGTATCTGAGGTTGGTGATGGTGAAATTCACCGTGAATTCTTCAACCGCTGGAGCTGGTGTAGGAGTTATAGTGGGTGAAGTTGCTGGAAGAGAATGGGAAAAGATATTTGGACACACCATTAATTCTTGCCATTAAGCACTGTATGCCTGTCTCTCTGATCCCCACCTGACCCACAGGACATTTTTGTGCTGTTCTGGTAGACCTTCAAGTTGTTTCTGACTTACACGAAGCTGAAAGGGCATCAGTCACAAGGTTCTCATGGCAAGATTTATTCACAGGATTTAAAGGTTTCATTCTTTGAACAAGGAAATTACAAAGAAAAACTAGAAAGAGAACCGGCTGGATTGAATTATATTTACAAATTTCAATCCATTAACAGAGAGATGAACCCCAGGAAAGTCACTTTTGCCAAGCGGATTGATTTGCCCATTTTTTGTCTGTGAAAGAAAAGAAAAACCCACAACCCAGCCAATCTCACTCGTCAACTGGAATGTAGTGGAGGAAGTTGTAGCTTTTCCTTCAGGTATGGTGGCCGCCGGTGTGGCTTTTGTGGTCCTGGAGGGAGGCACAACAGGGGGCAGAGGAAACCTCGTGGAAGAGGCTGTGGAGGACAAGATGAAGAGAAGGTGAGCTGTTCTTTACCTGTTCTTTTTATCCCCCCAAGACCAATACATAGTTTCCATAAATGGTTTATAGCCCATTCTTGAGTCCAATAGCCTAAGCCCCTTCAAGCTTGCATATGCCCAGTTTCACAAAGTATTAGGGTACCATTTGGGGGGTACTTTTAACCCACCTCAATAAAGCATAAAAACACACTATTCGGGCTTCAGGGTCTTAAATTTTGCAAAATATAAGCCAACTCAGCCTGTAGCAAGCCTTCTAAGCTTCACAGGTGTCTTCATCAGACAAAGATGGTAATTCAATTTTCTATCAAAAAGTTTGTTTTTTCTTTGAATGGATGAAGAAATGTGATGCTTCCCCCTCCCCTGTTAGCACATACTTGGTGTTGTAACAGGCAGTGTTGTCGTCTCTGGGGTTGTAACGTTCTTACTACCCACTGGCTGTTCTACTGGCTTCTCTGTGGCAGCATGGATGAGGGACTCATTGACTGCAACTGTTGGAGAGGAAAGATTTACATTCTGGGTTAGCCGAAGAGCATGGTATGAGGGGAAATGTGAACGATCCTTCCAATTTAAAGGGGAATTTAAGAAGGGAATAACAGAGAGTTTTCTCTTTTCTTGAAGGAAGCAACAAGAAAGAGCAAACAGTAACCCTCCCTTACTTTGAAGCCCACATAGACAAATGTAAGGCTGTGGGAAGCACTGCGTCCCATTATAGTCAATGGTCATATTTCATGAGCGCATGAGAAGTCCCTTGACTGTAACAGGCTGTTATGTGTCATTTTTTTGTTTTGTTTTACGCAGGCGTTTGTGGAAAAGACTCCCTGCATATTTACGGAGGGCATATTAAGATATTCAATCATATTTAGGTGCCAAATTCAGGAGATTCAGCAATTCTTTTACAAAAGATTCTACCGTTTACCGTAGTACCTGTGATAGATGTAGGAGTGCGGGCCTCAATTTCAGTTGATATGACTGTGGTTGAAGTCACAGAATACGAAGGCACTGTCAAGGTGACAGAGGTAGTCTTCTCAGTTGAGGTTGTTCCAATAATTATGGTGGTCTCCAGAGGGGGAATAGTCGAGTGGATAGAAGAGGCTTTCTCTGCTCCAACTGATGTTGAAGCTGGACTCTCAAAGGGAGAGGTTGGAAAGAGAGAAGAAGCTGCAGTAGTCTCAGCAGGAGAAGATGGAGGTTGGACTGTGGTGATTGTGGTAGTCTCCACAGGAACTGGGGCTCCAGTGAAGTGACCATGGTGCTTTCAGCTGGAGAGGTTGTAGGTTCCAGTGAAGTGACCATGGTGGTTTCTGGTGGAGAGGTGGTGGGTTCTGGTGAAGTGACCATGGTGCTTTCAGCTGGAGAGGTTGTAGGTTCCGGTGAAGTGACCATGGTGCTTTCAGCTGGAGAGGTTGTAGGTTCAGTGAAGTGACCATGGTGGTTCTGGTGGAGAGGTGGTTGGTTCCAGTGAAGTGACCATGGTGCTTTCAGGTGGAGAGGTGGTGGGTTCCGGTGAAGTGACCATGGTGCTTTCAGGTGGAGAGGTGGTGGGTTCTGGTGAAGTGACCATGGTGCTTTCAGTTGGAGAGGTTGTAGGTTCCAGTGAAGTGACCATAGTGGTTTCTGGTGGAGAAGTGGTGGGTTCCGGTGAAGTGACCATGGTGCTTTCAGCTGGAGAGGTTGTAGGTTCTGTGATGTGACCATGGTGCTTTCAGCTGGAGAGGTTGTAGGTTCTGGTGAAGTGACCATGGTGCTTTCAGGTGGAGAGGTGGAGGGTTCTGATGAAGTGACCATGGTGCTTTTTACGTGGAACGGTGGTGGGTTCCAGTGAAGTGACCGTGGTGCTTTCAGCTGGAGAGGTGGAGGGTTCCGGTGAAGTGACCATGGTGCTTTCAGGTGGAGAGGTGGTGGGTTCCGGTGAAGTGACCATGGTGCTTTCAGGTGGAGAGGTGGAGGGTTCTGGTGACGTGACCATGGTGCTTTCAGCGGAGAGGTTGTAGGTTCCAGTGAAGTGACCATGGTGGTTTCTGGTGGAGAGGTGGAGGGTTCCGGTGAAGTGACCATGGTGCTTTCAGGTGGAGAGGTTGTAAGTTCTGGTGAAGTGACCATGGTGCTTTCAGAGAGGTGGTGGGTTCCGGTGAAGTGACCATGGTGCTTTCAGCGGGAGAAGTTGTAGGTTCCAGTGAAGTGACCATGGTGGTTTCAGGTGGAGAGGTGGTGGGTTCTGGTGAAGTGACCTTGGTGCTTTCAGCTGGGGAGGTTGTAGGTTCCAGTGAAGTGATCATGGTGCTTTCAGCGGGAGAGGTTGTAGGTTCCGGTGAAGTGACCATGGTGCTTTCCGTGGAAGGGTGCTGGGTTCCGGTGAAGTGCCCAGGGTGCTTTCAGCTGGAGAGGTGGTGGGTTCGAGTGAAGTGATTATGGTGGTTTCAGCTGGAGAACTTGTGGTCCACTGAAGTGACCATGGTGCTTTCAGGTGGAGAGGTGGTGGGTTCTGGTGAAGTGACCACGGTGCTTTCAGCTGAGAGGTTGTCGGTTCCGGTGAAGTGACCATGGTGCTTTCAGGTGGAGAGGTTGTAGGTTCCAGTGAAGTGACCATGGTGCTTTCAGGTGGAGAGGTTGTTCGTTCCAGTGAAGTGTCCATGGTGCTTCTAGGTGGAGAGGTGGAGGGTTCTCGGGAAGTGACCATGGTGCTTTCAGCGGGAGAGGTTATAGGTTCCAGTGAAGTGATGATGGTGCTTTCAGGTGGAGAGGTGGAAGGTTCTGGTGAAGTGACCATGGTGCTTTCAGTGGGAGAGGTTGTAGGTTCCAGTGAAGTAACCATGGTGCTTTCAGGTGGAGAGGTGGTGGGTTCCGGTGAAGTGAACATGGTGCTTTCAGGTGGAGAGGTGGTGGGTTCCGGGAAGTGACCATGGTGCTTTCAAGTGGAGAGGTGGTAGGTTCCAGTGAAGTGAACATGGTGGTTTCAGGTGGAGAGGTGGTGGGTTCCAGAGAAGTGACCATGGTGGTTTTAGATGGAGAGGTGGTGGGTTCCGGTGAAGTGACCATGGTGCTTTCAGCTGGAGAGGTTGTAGGTTCCGGGTGAAGTGACCATGGTGCTTTCAGGTGGAGAGGTGGAGGGTTCTGATGAAGTGACCATGGTGCTTTCAGCTGGAGAGGTGGTGGGTTCTAGTGAAGTGACCATGGTGCTTTCAGATGGAGAGGTTGTAGGTTCCAGTGAAGTGACCATGGTGCTTTCAGCTGGAGAGGTTGTAGGTTCCAGTGAAGTGACCATGGTGCTTTCAGGTGTGAGAGTGGTGGATTCTGGTGAAGTGACCACGGTGCTTTCAGCTGGAGAGGTTGTAGATTCTGAAGTGACCATGGTGCTTTCAGGTGGAGAGGTGGTGGTTTCCCTGTGAAGTAATCATTGTGCTTTCATGTGGAGAGGTGGTTGGTTGCCGTGAAGTAATCATGGTGCTTTCAGGTGGAGAGGTTGTGGCTTCTGGTGAAGTGACCATGGTGCTTTCAGGTGGAGAGGTGGTGGGTTCCGGTGAAGTGACCATGGTAGTTTCAGCTGGAGATGTGGTGGGTTCTGGTGAAGCGATCATGGTGGTTTCAGGTGGAGAGGTGGTGGGTTCTGGTGAAGTGACCATGGTGCTTTCAGGTGGAGAGGTTGTAGGTTCTGGTGAAGTGACCATGGTGCTTTCAGGTGGAGAAGTGATGGGTTCCAAGTGAAGTGACCGTGGTGCTTTCAAGTGGAGAGGTGGTGGGTTCCGGTGAAGTGATCATGGTTTTTTCAGCTGGAAAAGGTGGTGGGTTCCGGTAAAGTGATCATGGTGCTTTCAGCTGGAGAGGTTGTTGGTTCTGGTGAAGTGACCATGGTGCTTTCAGCTGTAGAGCTTGTGGGTTCTGGTGAAGTGATCATGGCGCTTTCAGGTGAGAAGTTGGTTCTGGGGAAGTGACCATGGTGCTTTCAGGTGGAGAAGTAGTGGGTTCAGGTGACGTGACCATGGAGCTTTCAGGTGGAGAGGCTGTGGGTTCCAGTGAAGTGACCATGGTCGTCTCAACAGGAGAAGTTGTGAGTTCAATTGAAGTAAACATGGTGGTTTCAGGTGAAGAAGTTGTGAGTTGAACCGATGTCCCTATGGTGGTTGCATAAGAGGTGGTGAATTCAAGTGAAGTGACCATGGTAGTCTTAGTTGAAGTTCTGGGTTCAAATGTACTAAATGGAGAAGTCTCAGGGGAAGAAGTTGTAGGTTCAAGTGAAGTGGCTGCTGTCACAAACGTTATTCCTGTCGTTTCAGGGGGAGGCATGGAGGCCCCTTAGTCTCTGAAGGGAAAGTGAAGCTCTTTGGTGCCAGAGATGTTGTCCCAGAAATCTCTGTGAGCACTGTCATAGCTGAAGGAGACACTGAAGCCAGTGTAGTATCTGGGGGAGGTAGGGAGCTATGTGCAGCACTTGATGTTCTTCTAGCTGTGTCTGACACTGAACTGGTGGTCCTTGTAATCTCAACAGAAGAGGAAGAGGACTCTGCTGTGGTCAATTGCATTGCCCCGGTTGCTGGGAGATAGACAGAAGCACTTGCTGCCGTCACTACAAAAGAGGTGGTTGGTTCAAGAGAGGGAGATGTTTGGCCCACTGTAGTTTCTGTAGAAAAAGTAAAAGTCTCTACTGTACTAGAAATTATCCCAGTTGTCTCTGTGGAAGTTGTGGAGGCCGTTGTAGATTCTAAGGGTGATGTGGAGCTTTCAGTAGTGCTAGATGTTGCCTCTGTGGACAAAGCAGGAAGACTTGTCATCCTTTGAGGAGATGTGGAGCTCTCTGCTGTGGTTGATTTTGACGCGTGGATGAAGCAGGAACAGTTGTCATGCTCTGAGGAGATGCGGTGCTCTCTGCTGTGATTGATGTTGACTCCGTGGACAAAGCAGGAAGACTTATCATGCTTTGAGGAGATGTGAGCTCTCTGTCGTGGGATGATGTTGACTCTGTGGACGAAGCAGGAAGACTTGTCACGCCTTCAGGAGATGTGGAGCCTTCTGCTGTGGGTAGTGTTACCTCTGTGGATGAAGCAGGAAGACTTGTCATGCTTTCAGGAGATGTTGAGCTCTCTGCTGTGGTTGATGTAGACTCTGTGGACGAAGCAGGAAGACTTGTCATGCTTTCAGGAGATGTCGAGCTCTCTGCTGTGGTTGATGTTGCCTCTGTGGATGAAGCAGGAAGACTTGTCATGCTTTCAGGAGATGTGGAGCCCTCTGCCGTGGTTGATGTTGCCTCTGTGGAGGAAGCAGAAAGACTTGTCATGATTTCAGGAGACGTGGAGCTCTCTGCTGTGGGTGATGTTGCCTCTGTGGATGAAGCAGGAAGACTTGTCATGCTTTGCGGTGATGTGGAGCCCTCTGTCATGGTTGATGTTGCCTCTTGGACGAAGCAGGAAGAATTGTCATGCTTTCGGAGATGTGGAGCCTTCTACCGTGGGGGATGTTGCCTCTGTGGATGAAGCAGGAACAGTTGTCATGCTTTGAGGAGATGTGGAGCTCTCTGCTGTAGGTGATGTTGCCTCTGTGGAGAAGCAGGAAGACTTGTCATGCTTTGAGGAGATGTGGAGCCTCTGCCGTGGTTGATGTTGCCTCTGTGGATGAAGCAGGAAGACTTGTCATGCTTTGAGGAGATGTGGAGCTCTCTGCTGTGGTTGATGTTGCTCTGTGGAGGAAGCAGGAAACTTGTCATGCTTTGAGGAGATGTGGAGCTCTCTGTGTGGTTGATGTTGCCTCTGTGGAGAAGCAGGAAGACTTGTCATGCTTTGAGGAGATGTGGAGCCCTCTGTGTGGTTGATGTTGCCTCTGTGGACGAAGCAGGAAGACTTGTCATGCTTTAGGAGATGTGGAGCCTTCTGCCGTGGTGATGTTGCCTCTGTGGATGAAGCAGGAACATTGTCATGCTTTGAGGAGATGTGGAGCTCTCTGCTGTAGGTGATGTTGCCTCTGTGGACGAAGCAGGAAGACTTGTCATGCTTTCAGGAGATGTGGAGCTCTCTGCTGTGGTTGATGTTGCCTCTGTGGATGAAGCAGGAAGACTTGTCATGCTTTGAGGAGATGTGGAGCTCTCTGTCGTGGTTGATGTTGCCTCTGTGGATGAAGCAGAAAGACTTGTCATGCTTTGAGGAGATGTGGAGCTCTGTGCTGCCGTTGATGCTGCCTCTGTGGATGAAGTAGGAAGACTTGTCATGCTTTGAGGAGATGTGGAGCCTTCTGCCGTGGGTGACGCTGCCTCTGTGGATGAAGCAGGAACAGTTGTCATGCTTTGAGGAGATGTGGAGCTCTCTACTATGGTTGATATTGCCTCCGTGGATGAAGCAGGAAGACTTGTCATGCTTTCAGGAGATTTGGAGCTCTCTGCTGTGGTTGATGTTGCCTCTGTGGATGAAGTAGGAAGACTTGTCATGCTTTGAGGAGATGTGGAGCTCTTCTGCCGTGGGTGATGTTGCCTCTGTGGATGAAGTAGGAAGACTTGTCATGCTTTGAGGGATGTGGAGCTCTCTACTTGGTTGATGTTGCCTCTGTGGATGAAGCAGGAAGACTTGTCATGCTTTGAGGAGATGTGGAGCTCTCTGCTGTGGTTGATGTTGCCTCCTGTGGATGAAGCAGGAAGACTTGTCATGCTTTGAGGGATGTGGAGCTCTCTGCTGGGTGATGTTGCCTCTGTGGATGAAGCAGAAGACTTGTCATGCTTTGAGGAGATGTGGAGCTCTCTGCTGTGGTTGATGTTGCCTCTGTGGATGAAGCAGGAAGACTTGTCATGCTTTGAGGAGATGTGGAGCTCTCTGCTGTGGCTGATGTTGCCTCTGTGGATGAAGCAGGAAGACTTGTCATGCTTTGAGGAGATATGGAGCTCTCTGCTGTGGTGATGTTGCCTCTGTGGATGAAGCAGAAGACTTGTCATGCTTTGAGGAGATGTGGAGCTCTCTGCTGTGGTTGATGTTGCCTCTGTGGATGAAGCAGGAAGACTTGTCATGCTTTGAGGAGATGTGGAGCTCTCTGCTGTGGTTGATGTTGCCTCTGTGGATGAAGCAGGAAGACTTGTCATGCTTTGAGGAGATGTGGAGCTCTCTGCGTGGTTGATGTTGCCTCCTGTGGATGAAGCAGGAAGACTTGTCATGCTTTAGGGGATGTGGAGCTCTCTGCTGTGATTGATGTTGCCTCTGTGGATGAAGCAGGAAGACTTGTCATGCTTTGAGAGATGTGGAGCCCTCTGCTGTGGGTGATGTTGTTGCTGTGGACGAAGAAGGAACAGTTGTCATGCTTTGAGGGATGTGGAGCTCTCTACTGTGGTTGATATTGCCTCCTGGATGAAGCAGGAAGACTTGTCATGCTTTGAGGAGATGGGGAGCTCTCAGCTGTGATTGATGTTGCCTCTGTGGATGAAGCAGGAAGACTTGTCATGCTTTGAGGTGATGGGGAGCTCTCTGCTGTGGCTGATGTTGCCTCTATGGATGAAGTAGGAAGACTTGTCATGCTTTGAGGAGATGTAGAGCCTTCTGCCTGGGCGATGTTGCCTCTGTGGATGAAGCAGAACAGTTGTCATGCTTTGAGAAGATGTGGAGCCCTCTGCTGTGGGTGATGTTGCCTCTGTGGATGAAGCAGGAACAGTTGTCATGCTTTCAGGAGATGTGGAGTCTCTGCTGTGATTGATGTTGCTCTGTGGATGAAGTAGTAAGACTTGTCATGCTTTGAGGAGATGTGGAGCTCTCTGCTGTGGTGATGTTGTCTCTGTGGATGAAGCAGGAAGACTTGTCATGCTTTGAGGAGATGTGGAGCTCTCTCTGTGGTGATGTTGCCTCTGTGGATGAAGCAGGAAGACTTGTCATGCTTTGAGGAGATGTGGAGCTCTCTGCTGTGGTGATGTTGCCTCTGTGGATGAAGTAGGAAGACTTGTCATGCTTTGAGGAGATGTGGAGCCTTCTGCCGTGGGTGATGTTACCTCTGTGGACGAAGCAGGAAGACTTGTCATGCTTTGAGGAGATGTGGAGCTCTCTACTGTGGTTGATATTGCCTCCGTGGATGAAGTAGAAGACTTGTCATGCTTTGAGGAGATGTGGAGCTCTCTGCTGTGGTTGATGTTGCCTCTGTGGATGAAGCAGGAAGACTTGTCATGCTTTGAGGAGATGTGGAGCTCTCTGCTGTGGCTGATGTTGCCTCTGTGGATGAAGCAGGAAGACTTGTCATGCTTTGAGGAGATGTGGAGCTCTCTGTCATGGGTGATGTTACCTCTGTGGATGAAGAGGAAGAGCTGTCATGCTTTGAGGAGATCTGGAGCTCTCTGCTGTGGGTGATGTTGCCTCTGTGGATGAAGCAGGAAGACTTGTCATGCTTTGAGGAGATCTGGAGCTCTCTGCTGTGGTTGTTGTTGCCTCTGTGGACAAAGCTGGAACAGTTGTCATGCTTTGAGGAGATGTGGAGCCCTCTGCTGTGGTGATGTTGCCCCTGTGGACGAAGCAGCAAGACTTGTCATGCTTTGAGGAGATGTGGAGCTCTCTGTCATGGGTGATGTTGCCTCCGAAGACAAAGCAGAAACAGTCATCATGCTTTGAGAAGATGTGGAGCTCCCTGCTGTAGTTAATATTGCCTCTGGGGATGAAGCTGAATCAGTTCTCAGGCTTCCAGGAGACACAGAGCTCTTTGTTGTGTTTGATGTTTTCGTTGTGGACAACAAAGAAGTGAATGTAGAGTACCCTGTTGTGGTCGATGGTGCCGTACTGGTTGCCCCTTGAAGAAAAGAAGATAGGGTTAATTTTACAAGTTTGGCAGCACACAAGTAGACAGAAGTAATACCAATGAAAGAGAAAGTTGGAATTACAGAATAGAATGTTAATATATTATTTCCTTCCTTATTTAAAATAAGGATCAGACATTTTCGCCCTCCCAGATAGCTTGGGGACACACTCCCAAAGAGTTTGGAAGACAACTTGGAAGGGCACCGTTAGTGTCCAAATGGAAGAGTGTGATTGTTTTATTTTGTTGTTAAATCAAGGTGGTTTCATGATATAGGTTTTAAAACTTAAAATTTAGATTACTATATGATAAGTGTAAACAGGGATTCAGAAGACATACTCTATTGTTTTAAAATGTTGGTTTTTTTCCCCCTTTTTTGGAAATTAAGGTTGGAATCTTAGCTAATGGGGTCATTCCCAGTTTCGGGGTTGTTGCGTGCCTTCAAGTTTTTCTTTTTTAAAAAAGCATTTTTTATTAAAAGTTTTCTAACTATTGCAAAACAGCATTTAATCAAGCAAACACATATTCCTTTCTTTCTGTATTGCCTAAGCTGGAGATTTGCCAGGCCCTTCTTCATGACGAGGGGTGGGTGGGCTGAGACCCTCAAAATGGCAGCATTGGCACCCACATCTCCCAGGAAAATCCGGTTCACACCTTGACATTTAGCGGAGAAACGTCAAGGCCTCTTGTTTCCTCCTTGCACCCCCCCCCCCATTGCTGCTAATCCCTGTCATTGTGTTTGTCTTGGTTGCCTTTCCATTATAATAACCGGAAGATGGGGGAGATTATCCCAGGATAAAGTGTCACTTTCCCCTTGTAACCCTGCAACGTGGCATCAGAGAACAATAGGGGTATTAGCCATATTAAAAGCAGAAAGTGCCACAAGTCACAGGCTTCAAAGGATTATTACTGGTCTCACCATCACCATCATCACCAATATATTGCTTTTTCCCCAAGGCTGTGACTCAAGACTGCAGAGGTGGGTTTTTGAAGGGCTGTGTGGCCAGATCATGGCTGTACTATCATTTCCCTTGATCTGGACACTATCCTTCTCTTGAGGCAGCCCAGAATCACACTGGATTTTTTAGCTGCTGCATCACACTGCTGGCTCATGGTCTGATGGCTCTGAGTTCCAAAACTCCAGACAACCTCTCTTTGTGGTTTCACATATGTGTTAAATCCCACTGGGGACAGAACAGAGCCCTGAGGGACACCACAGGCCAATAGGTCAAACAGGAATCCTCAGCAGCGACTTCTGGATTTGCCCTTCCAGGAAGGAATAAAGGCATTGTAAGACAGGTCTCCCAACTCCCATTCCAGGAAAGCAGCCTGGAAGGACACCACAAAAGCTATTGAGAGATCCCACACGATTAACAGGGACACACTCTCCTTATCTAGTAAACTCAGTTTCGGTCATCAACCATGGTGACCAAAGCTGTCTCCATCCCACAACTCGGCCCAAACCCAAGTTACATTTGGGAAGGTGGATCCCTAAGAGTTTTGGAAACCCAAGAGAAAGGTTCCTTTAGCAAAAGACGGGATTGTGTCACGTCTGGACTCTGCGGCACAGCACGTGAACCCTAAGACAACAAAATCACTGCATCGGTTATATTCTCTTTGTGAATGTGGGAAAGAACAAACAGACAGGAGAAAAAGCGCCAATTCAAACAACATCAGGAGGAAGGACTGGTCTGAGCGGGCGCCTTCTTCCGCCTTCCACTTGCTTCAAATCAATCACACACCTTTCTTCCTGCAGCTTTTCTCTCTCTCTCTCTCCCCTCAAGAAAGAACAGTCCATTCTCTCGGTGGCCACTGTCAAAGGGGACGGAGTCCACGTGATGGAAATCTCCACCCGTTCAGGCCACCCTTTAAGATTCCTCCCCACCCCGGCTCCGGGGCCCCTTCTTTCTTTCACGCTGGGGAATTTGGATGCTGCGTGTCAGGTTTTGGGGAATGTAACGTTTGCAAAGCAGTTGGGAAAAAAATTCTTGCTCTCTCAGATGCTGAGCGTGACGACGTCAGCCGTAAAAAAATTCTGACATTTCTTATTTTGAAAGGCGGTAAGGTGATGTCGTGAGAGGATTGTGCATTGTCCCCCTCAGTCCTTGACATACACTGGCTAGCCAAGGGCAAGTCACACTCTCTCAGCCTTGCAGCCTGGTTTATACGGCCGTTTTCAGAGATCTGTAGGCCTGTTGTGCAACAGAGAAGCAAACCCTGGTCTCCCGGGGTCCTCGTGCAACACTCTAACCACTATGCTACACTATTGGCGTTGCCTGTTAGAATAATACCCTTTTCCACAAATTTGGAAGCTTAGGTGACCCAGTCAGTGGACTCCCAGAGTCATCAAAATGTTTGGGGGGGAAAAAAAATTAGGGTTTTCTTAGCTAGAATTAGAATTGTGTCTGTTTGGAATCTGGGAAGAAGACACGACACTGGATAAGAAGCGACATAAACTGGTACAACACACATTGTTAGCAGCACGATTCGCAGACACAAAGGATTTGCAAAAAAATGGATTTTACCAACAGGAAGTGAATGGCTAAGCAGACTGGCGGGAACTGCTGAAATGGATAGGATAAAAGGCAGAACACAAACTGAATTTTTGTCTGAATGGAAGTGGTTCCCTTAAACAAAAGAATGACCACGATTTATGGACTTGAGAAATTAAGTACATAACTAAAATGACAAGTGATTAGCAGCGATTAATATCTATGGGACAGATGAATGATTCAATGGTTAGGTGTAAATGCTTAAACAATACAACAAGGGTGGGAAGCCATTTTTAGTTATGTTTTCTTAGTTTCTGTTTTAGTCATGGGTAGGTTTGGGTGTTTGTAGATGTCGGTATGCATGCATTTCTTGTTGGCTTGCATGTTTCTTTTTCTTCTTTTTAACTTAATAAAAAAAATGTTTACAAAAAGATTTGTTCAAGTTTCAGGAATGCTCACACCGCTTATATGCACTATTTGGTTATTGCAAGTCTGTATATTCAATATTATTATCTAGCACACCAATTAAAAGTTTGCAAAAGATTTCTAGATCACCATATTGGTCATAGTCATACATTATTGTACCAGAGGGACAGCTGTCGTTTTTAAGAAGCGTGGATTTGTTAACACCTCATCAGAACGGAATATAAAATTTCTCCGCCACCTCAACCCTTTTATCGTCCGTATCACTTCTTTTAAAATTTCCGGATAGGTAGGAGGGTTACATAAAATCAACATAACATGAAGTGGGTTGTTGAAGGAGCTTGGGTAATCTTGGCACCGTGGTCAACAGCGCATAGCTTGAAAGGAAATGACAGTTAATGTCAGCAGGGATTATTGCTGATGGACGACGACGCGCCCTTAGAAGACCTGATCCGGATTGGTTTCGACACCGGCTCTGACTCAGAAACCAGGAAGAAGAATGCCTTCACACTAAAAGATACACACACACACACACACACACAACTATACGGAAGCATCTTGGTAAGAAAAGCAAGCACTCAGATTTCATACTCCCTGACGTCAGCCTGCTTAATCATGATCCCTTACTCTGACAATTTATTAATATATCAATTAAAAAAAAGTTGATATCCCACTCGATACACCAGATCTCTTGGAGCCCTTTAAAGCGAGAGAGAATTAAAACGGATGGAAATTATTGAAACAATCTAAAAGCATGCCTGGCGAGCAAATTAACTAACTTGTTTAGCACTTTTTGCCTTTTCAGTTAAGCAGATTAATTAATGAGGTAAAACCATCTAAAGCCCCGATGCATAAATTGCTGTTGTTGCCGTCAACTGCTGTTAAGTTGACTTTGACTTACGGCAACCCTACGGAGGAGACAATCCCATCTCACTCTGTCCTTAACGGACCTGCTCAGGTCTTGAAGATTCAGGACCGTGTCTTCCTTGATTGAGTCTCTCCATCTGTAATGGGGTTTTCCTCTTTCCCTCCTCCCTTCCACCTTCCCAAGCATTATTGTCCCTTCTAGGGAGTCAGGTCTTCTCATGATAGGGCCAAAATATGACAGCCTCAGCTTAGCCATCCTGGCTTCTAGAGAGAGTTCGGGCTTGACTTGCTCTTGGACTCATTCGTTTGCCTTTTTAGCAGTCCGGGATATCTGCAAAAGTCTTCTCCGGCACATTTCAAGGTGTTGGTTTTCTTCCTATCAGCTTTCTTCACCATCCCCTTTCCCAACCATACACGGAAATTGGAAATGTGATGGTATGGACAATCCTAACTTTAATATTCAATCATTCCCTGAGCAGGGAATCGAACTCTGGTCTCTAGGGTTGTAGCCCAGTGCTCAAACCACTCCACAACACCGCCTCTCTTAGATTTTACTAGGTCCCGGCAGCCCTGAGAAGGTCACCTTGGGGACCTGCCCAAAGAAGCTGGCAAGATGATGTGCTCTGTTGCTCATGGCAGGGTGTGGAAAGAGAACAGAAACGGCGCCCATCCACTTGGTGTGGAGACACTCCCTGCGGCCACATGAACTATGCATTCCTACCCAGCCGGAACTTCACTGGGCAAGGACACCACCTCTCTTGCCTCCAACTGGCATTCCCGCACTTTAAAAGTGTCTTGGCACACAGGGCTGGTAATGGGGGTGCTCCTTTACCCCTTTCATAGGGCTGGAGGAGACCCCAAGGGCCACTTGAACTCAGGTCTCCAGGAGGCCTGGGCCAACGTTGTAGCCACTACACTACGGCAGCTGAATATATCACTGAGACCAGTCCATTGAGACCTGGCATTTTTTTTGGCCCTATGGTTATTGATTCATCATTAGTATTACCAGGGCTGAATTCCAGGTAGAAACACACACCTTTAATTCAACCCTTTGTGTAAAACTCAGCCCTGCAAAGTTCCACTCTCCTTTTCTTTCTCCTCTCTCTCCCCTCCTGAGCTATTTTTATCTGCATTTTTTCTGCCTGCTTTCCTCTACAAATTGCCCAGGGGCGAACCTGTATTGTTTTCTCACCTGCGCTGCCGAAACACCTCTTCCTCTTTGCGCGAGCCACATAACGGCAACTTCCCAATACGATAACGGGAGCCAGCGCAAAACAGGTGCATGCCTCTAAAATGTTAAATTGAACACAATCTTCTTGCTTCTAAGAGATGCCTCGCATCTTTTGGTAAGAAAGACCCTCAGCCATTTCAATCGGATGCCGCCTGGAATAAAAATCTTCCAGTGGTACAAAAGGGGCCGGCTCTACCATTAAGCAGGCAAATGTCTCAGGTGGCAGATACCTGGGGGACGGCACCAGGAGCCAATTTCCCAATTTTCCCTAGCTGATGCTCTCTCTTGGAGGACAGAGCTCTGTGTGCCATGTAAAAAGGTGTGAAGGCAAAAATCTATCCCTTTTGGAGTCCTATCTCATGTATTTAGTGGTAGATATGCCTGAAGGTTGAGGTTCCACTTTTACAGTTAATGGGCTACAATTTATTTCTTAATAAATTAGTTGTCACAAGCCGAAGGTGGCACACACAGCTTTCCCTCTTGCCGCTTCATGTGCACAACAGCCCTGTGGGGTAGGTCCAATCCATGACGAACAACTGGCCCAAAGTAAGATATAGTTTAACAGCCTGTTGTACAAAGTGGTCTTTCCTTCCCAAAATTCCTTAATTTTTATTATTATTTATTATTATTTATTTGTACCCTGCCTCTCCATATGGATTGAGGTGGCAAACAACTTACAAATAACATATATTTCTATAATTTTGAAGGGCATTCTCAAGACATTATATTACAAGCAGGGGGAATGTTTTGAACTTATATCTTGTGTGCCTTTCAGTTATTTCTGACTTACGGTCACCCTATCACAGGGCTTTCTTGGAAGAATTTGTTCGGAGGGGGTTTGCTTTTGTCTCCCACCGAGGCCGAGAGAGTGCAACTCAATCAAGATCACCCAGTGGGTTTCCATGGCTGAGCGGAGAGTCAAACCCCCGTTCAATGCTCAATGCTCAAAACTACGACACCACCATAGTTCTTACCAAATCGATCCAAAATTTGCTTTCTGCACGTTAAAAGCGCTGAGATACAAGTTTAAATCTTTCTGCTCGATTAACTCGAAGCACCTAGGAGAAAACATGCCATTTTGGGAGGCAGTGTATACATTTCTGAAGTTAACGAAGTAATTGTAAAAGGCGATGGCTTTGCAGTCGTCATGCAAATTCCGATTTATCACAAAGTTCCATTTTCTGGAACTGCAAAATGAGGATGCACGGCTAAAAACAAAATACTTGACTTACCCAAAAGACAACAGATGAACAGAAAGAGTCCCATATCCCGGATATTTCAACTTCATCCAACACGCCAGGAAATTAAAACTCTATTCCACCGTGCCCTGTGTCCAACCTCTTGAAAATGCCATAAATGATCTGCCCCCGCCGATCGATCGATCAATCAATCTCTATCAATCTCGCTCTGAACCGATCCACTTCTATCTCTCTGTCTACCTTGATCAATTTCTATCAATATATCTCTCACTGATCGATTTCTCCTCCTCTCTCTACATTCATAAAACTCCGTCAATCTATCCCTCAATAAATTAGCCTCTACCAATCCCTTTCTCTTCCTCTTTCTAATTTAATAATGTTGATATTTGGTCGGAGAAGACACTGCTTGTCCTGATCAATTCTTCGAGTGCCATCACTTGTCAGGCTAGTCCACCTCTTTGTGCAGGTGCAGCTTTTTAAAAAAGACACACCCCTTCTGTGTCTCATTACACCAGAGTCTTAGAATTGTTCCTTCCCCGCCCTTGATAAAAGCATATTTAAAAAAAAAAATTAAAAATATGATTTTAAAAGGTCAGTCGCTTCTCCTGCGCATCAAGGGACGACAGCTGATTATGACTAATGCCATGGCTATGGGGCTCTCTCGGACACAGTCATGCCCCAAATATTTGCACTGCGACGGGGACCCCGCTTTTGTGATTGTGGTTGAGAGACAGTGTGATATAGGGAATGGAATGTGGGAGCTGGGCCTTACTGGATCTGGGTTCAAGTCCTCCCCGCTGAACCTTGAAACTCACTGGGTCAGTTCCATAGGCTGAGAAGCAGCCACTGAGAATGCCTTGACTTCTTTATTTCTCATCAAAGGTGCCTGTGATCATGGAGCTGAAAGAGACTCCAAGGGCCATCCAGTCCAACCTCATTTTGCCATTCAGGAAAACACCATCTAAAGCACTCCCAACAGATGGTCATCCAGCCTCTGTTTAAAAACCTCCAAAGAGGAGAGTCTACCACAGCAGCGTATTCCACTGTTAGGAAGTTCTTCCCAATGTTTATATGGAAATGAATCTCTTTCCTGGTGTTTGAAGCCATTGCTCCGTGTCCTAGTCTCTGGAGGAGCAGAAAACAGGCTTGCTCCATCCTCCCCATGACATCCCTTCAAATATTTAAACATGGCTATCATGTCTTTAACCTTCTCTTCTCCAGACTAAACATACCCATTTCCCCTAAGCCCCTCTTCACAGGGCTTCATAGTTTCCAGAGCCTCCACCATCTTAGTCACCCTCCTTTGCACATGTTCCGGATTTTCAATATCTTTCTGGAACTGTGGACTGAAAACTGGACGCAATGTTCCAAAGCAGAATAGAGTGGTACCACCACTTTCCTTGACATAGACACTAGACTCCTATTGATGCAGTCCAGAATTGCATTGGCTTTTTTAGCTGCAGCATCACACTGCTGGCTCATGTTCAGCTTGTGGTCTACTAAGACTCCTAGATCTTTTTCACATGTACTGTGGTCAAGCCACAGGTAACCCATCCTTTCTCTGATGGTGGTGGGGCCAAGAGAAAGCCCTCTCTTGGGGATCTAGAACTTGGGTTGGCTCATAAGGTGGTTTCTCTACATCCTTCTGACTGTGAGAAAGAGGAAGAAAGAAGGAGAAGGAGAAGGAAGAGGGAAGCATAAACAGACAAATATTTTGGATTAGACTGCTTCTGAGATCCCCTTCCAATCTTATAATTCGGTGATTTCATAACATTTTTTTCCACTCTGCCTCACACAACACCAGAACTCAAAGGTCACACCTAATGAAATTGGCACACTGTTGATAATGGATACACAAAAGGAAATATTTCTTTGCATGTTGCATAAGTTACTTATGGGACCGGCTGTCACTGTGGGGCAAGGATTCGCCTAGGCTTAGATGGCATTATAAGGAGATTATACAAATCCACAGGGGATCATCGGAGAATGTCACAAAACCTCGCACAGGATAGACAAAGTATCACACAGATCAGCCAAGGCACAAAGAATAGCTAGAGGAGCACACAAAAAATCCACAGAGGATCATCAAAGCATCGCACAAATCCACAAAGATAAGCCAGAGACTTACACAAAAGTCCACAGAGGATAGTCAAAGCGACACACAAATCCACAATTGTGAATACATAGTATGGGTGAATATGGGGAAGATACGGATCTGTCACTCTGGATTACGAGCCAGAAACTCCAAAAGAGGATGCTGGCTCCATTTGGAAACCCTGCAGCCCTCTGAGGTGCAGCTTAGGTTACTGGGCATGTTTAGCCTGGAGAAAAGAAGATTAAGAGGCGATGTGAGAGCCATGTTTAATTATTTGAAGGGATGTCCTACGAAGGATGGAGCAAGCTTGTTTTCTGCTGCTCCAGAGACTAGGATATGGAGCAATAGCTTCAAGCTACAGAAAAAGAGATTCCACCTAAACATGAGGAAAAACTTCCTGATGGTGAGAGCAGTTTGACAATGGAATATGAGTGTAGAGGAGTCTTCTTCTTTGGAGGTTTTCAAACAGAGGCTGGATGGCCATCTGTCGGGAGCGCTTTGTGTTTTCCTGCATGGCAGAAGGAGGTTGGACTCGATGGCCCTTGGGTTCTCTTCCATCTCTGTGATTCTGTGGACTTTTGTGCAAAAAAAAAAGAGTTCTCCCCACTAAAATAACCCACAGGACTTTCACCATGGATGTGCAAATATCAAGCAAAATGCCATGGAAATATTTGCTTTCTCCAGCAGTGGTGGAAAACAGCTAGCGACTTATTCTTGCTTGCAAAGACAAAACTGTCAAAGATTTACCTCCATACTCTGAGAGGACGGGACATGGAGAGGACAGCTGCGGGGAGCTGAAAGTTTCAACAAAAAACTGGAAAGAGGAAGAGCAGAATTGGGATTATTCACAATTTCCAATCCATCAGCAGAGTCCTTAACAGGGATACTACACGCAGGGTGCCGTGCAATCCTAAATACACGAGTCCCCGCAACTGGACATGTAACAAAAGGAATCTCCTTACAGAAAGGTTTTGGCCCTGGGGCAACGCCTTCTGGTAAGAAGATTTACTGCTTTCACACATCAGGGAGTAACAGACTAAAATTTCTTGAAAAACCTGTATCACAACTCTGGAGAGATTTATGGCCAGGGTCACAGTTTGCCTCTTCCTGTATCCTAACACACTCTGCAACCGAGTTTAAAAACGTTTTGGCTTTAATAGCATTCTATCAGCGTCTTAGAAGAAGCTGGGGTTAGGGCTGGGACTGAGGTTAGGGTTTAATATCCTTCTATCTCTGTGTTGGAAGGGTTAGGGTTAGGGGCTGGGGTTAAGGTTTAAATATTCTACCAGTGTGTGGGAAGAAGCTGGGGTTTAAGAATTAGGATTTAACATTATTCTATTAGCACATTGAAAGAAGTGGATTTATATCCCCTGCTAAAATATAGTGAGAAAGAGGTTGGGAGTCAGCTTGGTGTAGTGGTTCGAATGTTGGACGATGACTCTGGAGATCAGGGTTCAATTCCTTAGGAGAGTCACACACTCTCAGAGGAAGGCAAAGGCAAACCCCTCTCTGGACAAACCTTGCAAAGAAAACTTCATGATAGGTTCGCCTTAGGATTGTCATAAATCAAAATGACTTGAAGGCACACAACATGAACAAATTAAAGAGGATGCTAGATTCCCCTCTTTTTTCTATTTTTAAAACAGAAAATTGGTCCTCTTGAGAGCCAGCGTGGTGTAGCATTTTGTGAACCCTGGAGACTCGAGTTCAATTTCCCGCTCGGCCATGGAAACCCACTGAGTGACCCTGGGTGGAAACCTACTGAGTGACCCTGGGTGCATCCCACACACGCACAGTCCCAGAAAACTCCATGATAGATTCTCCGTAAGTCAGAAAACACTTGAAGACACACAACAGAATTTCGCTCATCTTCTTTTGATTCGATGCTGTCTCCTAGTGGACTCATTTCGGAACTGCAATCCGTCAAAAACGCCTGGAGCACATGGGTCAATCGTCCAAAAACCTTCACTTTTTGTCCTGGGAACTCCCAGATAGTTTATGCCACCATCATCGATGGCGTCATGACTTACGAATATTAAAGTTGGGCGTCTTCCCTTGCCAATCACTTTGTCGGTAGAACCAGGCCGACAAGGTTATCTTTTCCCCATAACCGACGGATTTAGATGTCTGGCAAGGAGTGGGGAGAAAGGGATGGCGGTGGGGAGAGACCCAAATGGGTGGGGTGGTGGAAGAAGAGGTCTACCAGAAATCTATCGGCAAAGAGGGGGGGAAAGAGAGAAGGAGAGGAAGCCAAGACAGACAGAACAATGGAAGAAGGGAAGAATTCCGTGGATTATTAGCTCGATCTTCAGCAGGGGTGAAACTATCGATAGTTACTGCTGGATCACCCAGAAGAGAAAAAAAAAAAAGTGAAATCTTGCCCCCTCCATTCCTCCCTAAATTCCCTATGGAGAATTTCACATTTGCAACCCTCTCTGGAGTATTTTTGGCCCAGGAAAATCCGTTTTTGCAACAGGAAGTGAACTAGAAATTGATTTCCAAGTCAATAGCAAACTTGCTGTGAATAAATCTCACACCCAAAAACCCTACCATGATAGGGTTATCCGAAGTCAGAGGCAGGCCAGACTCCGTTGCCTGCCTGCTACGTTCTGATAACTTACTGTGAATGCCAGTGGTCCTTGTGGCACGGACAGGAGAGGATGATGATGGAACTGATGAGGTTAAAACCGGTGCTTGGGTCCTTGGTTTTCCATGTTCAGCTCCTTGCTGACCCATGGTGACTGGATGAACAACTTCTCCTGATAACGAGTACGGAAGACAAGGAAAGCATCTATTAAAAAGACTCCCAAATAGTATTAACACAGGTTTAACAGAAATTCAATGGACCTTCAGGCCATCAGGTCAAAAACAGTAAAACCAGACAAATCTGAGAGCAAGAACAAAAGCTCTGAGAATTTCTCCCCAGTTCATCCCTTTCTTGCTCCCTTCTTGTCTGCTGTCCACGCCTTCTCAATTCCAGTTTATTGAGGAAATTCCTGCCATCAACTCCTGAAATGAAACATGCACAGTTTCCTTCTGCTTTCCCGTTATTGCTATTATTATTAATTTATATCCTATTTTCTTCCTTAAAACTGGGACACAAAGCAGCTCACAATTTTAAAGAGCAATACAGCTAAAAGTATACAAAAAAGAGAATATTAAAATAGAATTAAACTATTTACAGTATTAAAACAACTGCACCCCGGTAAGTGAGAGCCGGCGTGCTGTAGTGCACTGTTAACCTATTCTATATTCTATATAATTTCCATCTTCTAATCTACATCTGATTCTAATAATACAATATTATCCTATAATAGTAATCCTTCAACTAAATAATAACACTAATAATCCTTAATAAGATAATATTAAACATCACATTACCATGAGATGCTGAATTACCTTTTTCTTCTCCCGAAGACGAGGGCATGATGGATGCTTCCGATGGCTCCGTAGTTGCCTTTCTTGGACTTTCTGTTGGAGAAGATCTGGAGGTTCCTTCAGCTGAGAGGAAAGTTGGACCATGTGGAGTATGAAAGGCGGCTGTCTCCGTGGGGCTGGAAGAAGCTGTTGTAGTCACAACAGAAGTCTTTGTCTTTTCAGCTGATATAGTTGGCGATGGAGTATGGAATAAGATTGTTGACCCCTCGGTGGAAGGTTCTGTAGTCAAGTGAGAAGGGAACGTCCCCGAAGAACTTGTCCCTTCAACGGGAGTCATAGACAATGTATCTGCTGCAGGCAATGTAGTCAATTCTCTCTGGGCAGGAGATGTGGTGCCCAGGGGAGAAAAGGTGGGCTCTTTGGCTGATGTTACCTCTGGGGTAGATGGTTTATGGAACCAGATGGCTGTTTGCTCAGTGGAAGGTTTTGTAGTCAAAGGGAATGTCTTGGTCGCACTTGTTCTCTCAAATGTAGTTGTAGACAATGTTTCTGTTCCAGTGTGGGACCACTCTCCCCTCAACAGAAGATGTACTCAGCAGGGAAAGAGCTGTCTGTTCACCAGATGTTCCTCTGTGGAATATCGAAGGATCAATGATGCCTTCTCCTGGGAATGTTTTGCAGTCAAGATCTGTGGCGCTTATCCCTTCAACAGTAGGTGCAAAACTCCTTTCCAGGTCAAGGAAACACTGATACCCTCATTGGAGAGGCTGTAGTCAACAGAGAAGTGATATCCAAGCGGAGTCCGGCCATCCTGTGCCTGGGACAAATTCTGCTATTTATGTGGAAGACTTGGTCCTTATGAGGAAGAGCCTCTCTGGTACTTGCCCTCTCACAGGTTGAAAACGGTTTGGGTCCTTGGTTGCAAATTCACGTCCTTTGGTTAAGATGTGCTGGAGAAAGAATGTGGTCTTTTCAGCAGAATGGTACCGTGGTAGTAAAAAGACTCCAAGATGGCTGACTCCTCAATGGAAGGCTTTGTAGTCAAGTTAAGCATAGCCTGTGGTAGTTGTCCTCAAATCTGGAGCAAGACAAAAGCTCTGAAATTTCTCCCCAGGTCACCCTTTCTACGCGAGGTTAGCATTTAGGTGTCATGTTGTCATTTCAGCGGTTGTTGACTCTTGATAGACGGTGAAGAGGATGAGTTGGCTGCCTCCTCAGTGAAAAATTTATAGTGAAATGAGAAGGGAATGTATCTGTGGACCTGTCCCCTCAGTGGTCTTTAAAAGGGAAATTGCTCGGAAATGTAAACGAATCCGCAAAAGTTACAAAAGGAGATGGTTGTTTCCTCAGCTGATCTTGCCTCTGTGATATCTCTTGTGGGAAAGATGGCTGCTCCAGTGGAAGACACTGCAGCCAAATCAGAAGTGAATGTCTTCTTGAATTCATCTGATTTAAATTACAATATCTCCTCTCCTAGGAATCCTAATAATATAAAAACTAGTCTCCTTAATAAGATAAAGTAAATACTTCCATGGATGTTACCTCCTGTTGGTTCGAAATGAGGGCTGATGCCTCCTCCTGAAGCCTTTGTAGTCAAGTCTAAGGATTTCTGTTGGAGATTGGAGGTTGCTTCCTCAGAGGTAATGTAGGTACTGTTTCTGCTCCAAGGGGTGTTTTTCATTTTAAAAGCTGAGGTTCTGAGTACAAGAAAGTGGTTGTTTTTCAGTAATGTGCCTCTGTGGTAAATGGTGTATGGATAAGATAGCTGCCTCTTCACTGGAAGACTCTGGAGTTAAGTGAGAAGGGAATTTTTGGTGGCAAGAATTGTCCCTTCAAAGGTCATGGTAGACATGTTCTGCTTCAGGTGATGTGAACACTTTCTCTGGCAGGAGAGTGGAGCCCGGGGAGAGATATGGTGTGCTCTCGCAGATGTTACCTCTGTGGTAGATGGTGTATCAGAACAAGAGGGTTGCCTCTTTAGTGGAAGACTTTGTAGTCAAGTCAGAAGGGAATGTACCTGTAGCAGATGTCCTCTCAAAGGTACTTGTAGCAATGTCTCCACACCAGGAAATGTAACTGATGCCTTCCTAACAGGAGAGGTTGTAGTCAGGAGAAAAGCAGTTGTCTCTTCAGCTGATGTTGTCTCTGTGGCAGATGATGAATGGACAAGACGGTTTCCCCCTCAGTGGAAGACTTTGTGGTCAGATGAGAAGACAATTTCTCTGTGGAAGTTGTTCCCTCAATGGTAGTGGTGGCCAATGTCTCTGCTCCAGGCAATGTAAATACTGAGGTTTTAGTGAGTAGGTAAGTACTGGTCTCCTCAGGAGATTTACTCTCTGTAGTAGATGGTGTACTGGGCAAGATGGTTGCCTCCTCACTGAAAGTCTCTGTAGAGAAATGAATGCCTCTGAAGGCACTGTCCCCTCAATGATAGTGGTAGACAATGTATCTGCTCCTGGTAATGAAAACACTGTTCTTTGAAAAGCTGAGGTTCTGGTGAGGAGAGAAGTGGTGTCTTCTCAGAAGACGTTACTTCCGTGGCAGATGGTGTATTGGACATAATGGCTATCTGCTCACTGGAAGACTAGTGCAGTTGAATAAGAAGGGAATGCCTCTGTGGAACTTGCTCTCACAACAGTAGTTGTAGACAAGGTTTCTGCTCCAGGCGATGTATCCCTCTCAAGAGCCGATGTTGTTGTCTGGAGATAAGCAGCTGTCTTCTCAGCAGATGTTGCCTCTATGGTAGATGGGATATGGGACAGGATCACTGTCTTCTTAGTGGAAGAGTCTGTAGTCAAGTGAGGAGGGAATGTTTCTGTAGAACTTGTCCCCTCAATGCTTGTTGATGACAGTGTTTCCACTCCAGGTGATGTAACCACTATCCTATCTGTGAGAAAGGTGCTATTCGGGAGAGAGGTGGTTGTCTTCTCAGCAGATCTTATCTCTGTGATAGATGATGTATGGGACAAGATGGTTGACTCCTCAGCCGAAGATCTTGTAGTCAAGTGAGAAGGGAATGGCTCTGTGACAGTCGTCTTCTCAAAGGTCATTGTAGACAATGTCTCTGCTTCAGGTGATGTGAACTCTGTACTCTCAGAAGGAGAAGTTGTTGTCAGGCCACAAATGGTTGTTTCCTCAGCTGATGTTACCTCCATGGCAGATGGTTTATAGGACAAGATGTCTACCTGCTCAGTGGAAGATTTTGTGGTTGAGTGAGATGGGAATGCCTCTCTGGAACTTGATCTCTCAACTTTAGTTGTAGACAATGTTTCTGTTCCAGGCAATGCACTCTCAACCACAGATGTTGTAGTCAAATCAGAAGGGAACATGTCTCCAGAAGTTCTCTCAACAGCATTTGTGGACAGTATCACCACTCCAGGTGGTGTAACCACTGTCCTCTCAAGAGGAGAAGTAGCATTCAGGAAAGAAGTGGTTGTCTTCTCAGCAGATGTTACCTCTGTGGTTGATGTTAACTTAGTCTGATCAGCATCAATGGGCTTTGGAAAGGTTGAAAAGGAGATGCCTTCTGCTGATATTAACTTAGTCTGATCAGCATCAGTGTCCATTTTATAGGGTGAAGTAGAGATCCCTTCTGCTGATGTTAACTTAGTCTGAACAGCATCAGTGGCCTTTGCAAGAGATGAAGAGAAGTTCCCTTCTGTTGATATTAACTGCCTCTGATCAGGACTGGTGGCTGTTGTAAAGGGTGTGGTAGAGACCTCTTCTGCTGAGGTTAACAGGTCTGCTAATGTGAATGTTGTCCCCTGGCCATCAGATTTCACTTCTACTGCAATTGACTCTGTCCTATCTATTCCAGCTCCAGTAACCGACTCAGAGCTGGATGTTTCTGCTAATGGTACCCTAGTCCACGAAGCATCTGTCGGCATAGAAGTGAAAGTCCCTTTGGCTGATGTTACTTCTGTCTCCTTGGTGTCCGCAGTGGCAGGAAGGGCTGAGGAAGCTTTCTCTTCTCCTTGTGTCAACTCCAAACCCACCTCCTGAGAAGCTGTAATGAGGGATGAAGTAGATGTTCCTTCTGGCAATGTCAACTCTGCCCCCTCTACACTTGGAGGTGAAGGGCCTCTCCCTCTTGATAATGTGAACTCAGCAGCAGCTGTCCCTGCTGAGGCAGAAACAGTTGTCTTGGAACCCACGTTAATTTTGTCCCTTCCCTTCCTGCTGTAACAGTCAGTGGAAAAGTGGGTGATCCTTTTCCTGGTGTCAGCTCTTTCTTGTCCCTATCAGTTGGGGTACGTGGTGTAGAAGAAGTTGTCCTTTCCACCATGCAGGCTCTGCCTCATCTGTGGAAGTTCCTGTAGCCAGTTGAGAAATGGCTGTCTCTCCTACAGACGGTAATTTCGTTCCCACCCCCTGAGATACTGTAGTCACTGGTGAAGCGGCTGTTCCTTCTACTGATGTTAACTTTGACTCCCCAACAGTCAGGTGAGATCTGGCTGTCCCTCCCCATGATGTCAATGTGGTCTCCTCAGTGACAGTGGTCAAGGGAGAAGTTAGTAATAACTTCATCCCTTCAGCATGAGATGTAATTGCCAACGGAGACCTTGCTGTCTCTTCTAGTGATTCAGTCTGAAAGGCTGTTGTTGAAAGGAGAGAAGTGGGTGTTTCTGAAGCTGAGATTAATTTCTTAATTTGAGAAGCAGGAGTCAAGGAAGAAGTGGTTGGCCCTTCTGCTGACATTAAGTCTGTCCCCGTTGTCTCCTCAATGTGAGCTGTGGAACTCAGGGGGAAAGTGGGTGTTCCTTCTACTGAGATCAGTTCTCTCCACACAGTTGGAGATGCCGTAGACAGGGGAGAAGAACTTCTCTTTTCTGCTGAGGTGACTTCAGACCCCTCAAACTGAGATGCTGTAGTCCTGGGAGAAGTGACTATCCCTTCTAATGATGATAACTCTAGCTTTTTTGCCAATGTTAATTTGGTCTGACCATTGGTAGTTGCTGTCATCAGGGCTATACTAGATATCCCTTCTCCTGACATTGACTGCATTCTCCCAGTCTCATAAATAGTAGCTGGAGGAGAAGATGTGGGCCCTTCCAGTGTCGTCAATTCAGTCATCTTCAGAAGAGATGAAGTAATCAGGGGTAATGTTACTGTCTGTTCAGCCAATGTTAAATCCAACAGCCCAGTAGAAGAGGCAGTTGTCTGGGCAGTAACTTTGGCCATGGTCAACTTTGTCTCCTCAGTCACAAATGTAGAAGCTGGGGGAGAAGTGATTGTCCCTTCTACTAGTTTCAACTCTGTCCTCCTTGCTTGAGAAGTTGTGCCCAGAGGAGGTGTGGGTATCCCTTCTGTTGAGGTTTCTATGGCCCCCTCAGTGGATGGTGCTGAAGCCAGAGGTGAACTGTGTGGCTGTTTGGATGTTAAGACTGCCCCCTCAGTATCAGTTGTGGTAGTCCTGGTGGAACTGACTGACTCCCCTGTTGTTGTTGCTTTTCTGTTATCAGCCTCAGTTGCTTGGGTCAGGAATGAAGTGGTTGTCCAATGCGTTGATGTTAACCCTGCTCCTTCAGTGTCAATATTCGGGGGAGAAGTTGTGTTCCGTTCCACTGGTGTTACCATGGTCAATGCAGCATAAGATGAGCTAGTCAGGGAAGATGGAGTTTCTGTTGATATTAACCTTGTCCCCTCTTCTTCAGAACTGGTAAACAGGGAAGATGTTTTCTGTTCCACAACTGTCAATTCAGTCTGGGATGAGGTAGCCGAGGGCAAAATGTCTGTCCCCTTTGCTGAGCTTGACTCGGTCCCTACAGTTGCAGAAGTAGACAGAAGAGAACCGGTTGTCCAATGCCCTAGTGTTATGTCTGTCCTTTCAACCTGAGAAGCAGCAGTTGGGGAGAACATGGTTGTTCTTTCAGATGCTTTGGTCTCTGTCCACTTAGTGAAAAGAGTTTTAATCAGGGATGAACTGGATGGCCCTGAAGATTTTAAGATTGTTCTCTCTGAAAAAGTTCTGGTAGTCAAGGGAGAACTGGCTGGTCCTTCTGATGTGAACTCTGACTCATCTGTGGGAGCAAGGAAGGAAGTGGTGGTTCCTTCTGCAGATGTTAACTCTGTCCCTTTGGGCTGAGCAGTGGTAGTCAGTGGAGACACATCCGTCCTCTCTGCTGATGGTACCTCAGTTGTCTCAGAGGAAGATGCAACAGTTAGAAGATGAGGGGTTTTCTGTGAGGTAGATGGTGTTTGTGATGGCGTTAAGTCTGTCAGTTCCACCTGAGTTGTAATTAGGGGAGAGATGGTTGCCCTTTCTACTGATGTTACCTTTGTTTCTCCAGAGTAAGAAGATGTTATCAGAAATGAACTAGATGCTGTTGTTGCTCTCCTGGTGTTACCCTGGAAGTGTCAATCAGAGATGCTGATGTTGCTTCCTCTGGTGTTACCTTGGGAGTGTCAATCAGAGGTGCTGATGTTACCTTGGAAATGTCAATCAAAGATGCTCCTGTTGCTTCTCCTGATGTTACTTTGCTCTTCCCAGTAGAAGATACACCAGCCAAGAGTGGAAGAGTTGTCTGTTCTAGTGATGTTGACTCTTTCAATTCAGGAGGAGATGATGTTGGCAGAGGTGAAGTGGCTGTCCTTCGGGCAGATGTTAAATCCACCATCTCAGTGTGAGATGTGGTCATGAGGGCCGCTGAGGGTGTCACTGAGGATAACTGTGTCGTTGTTGCAGATGTAGAAGTCAACAGAAAAGTGGCTGGTCCTTCTGCAGATGTAAACTCGTCTTTGTTTGAGAAGTCAGAGGAGACACAGCTGTCCCTTCTGCTGATGTCACCTTTTCTTCCACAGTGGAGGATGCTGTACTAAAGGTCAACTTGTACGGTTCTTCAGATGTCAAGACTGTCCCCTCAGCGTCAACTGTGGGATTCATAGTCGAATAAGCTGGCACTCCTGCTGTTGTTAAGTTTGCCTTATCCATGTCTGGTTCTCTCCCCAGGAGTGATGAGTTGGTCTGATTTGCTGAAATCAGCCCTTCCTTTTCTGCTTTTTGCTTAGTTGTTGGGGAGCAGTAGCTGTCCATCCCAAGGATGTTAACTTGGTCAAGTCACGATGAGATGGCATCCTCAGAGAAGATGTGGCTGTTGCTTCTGCAGATGCTCTGTCTGCCCCCTCAGAAACAGCTGTCAGGAGAGATGGGGCTGTCCCTTTGGCTGCTGCTAACTTGGTCAACACAATGTGAGATGCAGTAGTCAGGGGAGAAGAAATTGGCATTTCTGTTGAAGCTGACCTAGATCCTTCAGTATAAGAAACTGTACTCAAGGATGAAATGGGTGTTAAAGTTGTCCCCTTAGTGTCAGCTGTGGTTGTCAAGGGAGAGTTGGTGGCTTCAGCTACTGATGTTAACTTTGTCTCATGAGTCTCACTTGCTGTCATCAGGGATTCTGTCAATGTCCTTCCTGCTGATGTAATCTTGGTCCGTTCAGTATCAGATGTAGTAGTCAGAGGAGAAGTAGCTGCCTGTTCCTGTGATGTTAATTCAGCCCACTTACCCTGAGTTGAGGAAGTCATGGACACGGTCACCGTCCCTTGGGCTGAACTTAACTCTGTCCCCTCCATTGCAGATGAGGTCATCAGGAGAGAAGTAGCTGGTCCTCTTGTTGACATTAGCTTTGTCCTTTCAGTCTGGGCAAAGCTTGTCAATGGTGTAGTGGTCCCTTTTGCCAAAGTTAACTCTGTCCGATCATTCTGAGACGTGGTGCTCAGAGAAGTCTTGCCTGTACTTTTGGCGGCTACTTCCTCAGTGTTAGAGGCTGTCATCAGTGGAGAAATGAGTGGCCCTTCAGATGTTAAGACCCGCAGACCCTCTGTGGCAGCGGTGGTGGACCCTGTAGATTCAGAGGGAGACACTGGAGGAGAAGTGGTTGTCTCTTCTGCTGATGTTGTCTCTCTCCCAGTAGATTCATAGGGAGAAGTTGGGGGAGACATGGTTGTCCCTTTTGCTGATGTTGTCTGTGTCTGGGTAGATGCTGTCTCTGCCCCAATGGAATCATGGTGAGAAGACAGAGAAGAAGTTGTTGTCTCTTTTGCTGATGATGTCTCTGTCCCTGGGGATTCATAGAGAGCAGCTGGGGGAGAAAGGGTTATCCTTTCTGCTGATGCTCTCTCCGTCCCTGTGGATTCATAGGGAGAGGTTTGGGGAGAAGTGGTTGTCCCTTTTGCTGATGTTGTCTCTTTCCCAGAAGATTCATAGGGAGAATTTGGGGGAGAAATATTTGTCGCTTCTGCTGATGTTGTTTCTGTCCCAGCAGAAACAAGGGAAGAAGTTAGAGGAAAAGTTGTTCCTTTTGCTGATGTTGTCTCTGTCTCAATAGATGTTTTCTCTGTCCCAGTAGAATCAAATGAAGAAGGTAGTGGTGACGTTCTTTTACCTTTTGCTGATGTTCCCTCTGTTCTCTTAGATTCATAGGGAGAAGTTAAGGGAGAAGTGATTGTCCATTCTGCTGAAGTTATCTCTGTACCTGTGGATTTGTAGGAAGACGTCGGTGAAGAAGTTCCTGCCCCTTCTGCTGATATTGTCTCTGTCCCAGTAGAATCAAAGGGAGAAGTTTGTGGAGAAGTTGTTGTTCCTTTTGCTAATATTGTCTCTGTCCTGGTAGAACCATAGAGAGATGTTAGAGCTGAAGTTATTGTCTCTTCTGATGATGTGGTCTCTATCCTTGTGGATTCATAGGGAGAAGTTAGAGGAGAAGTTGTCCCTTTAGCTGATGTGGTCTCTGTCCCAGTAGAATCATAGGGAGAAGGTGCAGCAGGGACTGTTGTTCCTTTAGCTGACGTTGTCTCTGTCCCACTAGAATCAAAAGGAGAAGTTAATGGAGAAGTTGATGTCACTTTTCCTGGTGTCGTCTCTATGCCAATAGATGCATGGAGAGATGTTGGAAGAGAAATGGTCATCCCTTCTGCTGATGTTGTCTCTGTCCCAATAGATGTATAAAAAGCAGATGAGGGATAAATAGTTGTCCCTTCTGCTGATGCTGTCCCTGCGAATTCATGCGGAGATGTTTGGGGAAAAATGGTTGTCCCTTTTGCTGATGTTGACTCTGTCTGAGTAGATGTTGGCTCTGTCCCAGTAGAACCATAAGGAGTGGTTAGTGGTGAAGTTGTTGTGACCTTTTCTAATGTTGTCTTTGTCGCAATAGATTCATAGAGAGAAGCTGGAAGAGAAATGGTTGTCCCATTGGCTGATTTTGTCTCTGTTCCTATAGATACATAGGAAGAAGCTGGAGGAGACATGGCTGTCCCTTTTGCTGATGTTGTCTCGGTCTCTGTAGAATTGTAGGGAGACGTTAGACTAGAAATTGTTGGCTCATTTGCTGATGTTATCTTTGTCTGAGTAGATGTTGTCTCTGTTGCAGTAGATTCATAGGCAGACATGGTTGGAGAAATTGTTGTCCATTCTGCTGATGCTGTCTCTGTCCAAGTAGACTCATAGGGAGAAGATGGAGCTGGAGTTGTTGTCCCTTTAGCTGTGGTTGACTCTGTCACAGCATAATCAAAAGGAGAAGTTAGTGGAGAGGTTGTTGTCAGTTTTGCCAGTGTTGTCTCTGTCCCAATAGATGCAGAGAGAGCAGTTGGAAGAGAAATGATTGATCCTTTTGCTGATGCTGTCTCTGTCCCTATGGATTCATGGGGAGAAGGTGAGGTAGAGGTGGTTGTCCCTTTTGCTGATGTCTCTTTTCCAGTAGATTCATAAGGTGAAGTTGGGGGAGAAATGTCTGTCCAGCAGAATCAGGAGATGAGGGTAGAGACAAAGTTGTTCTCCTTTTTGCTGATGTTGTCTCTTTCTGGGTAGATGTTATCTCTGTCTCAGTAGATTCAAAGGCAGACCTTGGTGGGGAATTTGTTGTCCCTTCTGCTGATGTTGTTCTTCCCGTAGATTCATAGGGAGAAGGTAGGCAGAGGTGTTTTCCCTTTAGCTGGAATTGTCTCTGTCACACCAAAATCAAAGGGAGGAGTTAGTGGAGAACTTGTTGTCACTTTCGGTGGTGTTGTCTCTGTGCCAATAGATGCATAGAGAGTTGTTGGAAGAGAAATGGTTCTCTTTTCTGCCAAGGTTGTCTCTGTCCCTGTGGATTCATAGAGAGATGCTAGTGAAGAGGTGGTTGTCCCTATTGCCGATGTTCTCTCTGTCTCAGTGGACTGATAGGGAGAAGTTTGAAGGGAAATGGTTGGCCTTTCTGTTGATGTTGTCCCTGACCCAGCAGAATCAAGAGAAGAAGTTAGAGAAGTTGTTGTCCCTTCTGCTGATGTTGTCTCTGTCTCGGCAAATGTTCTCTCTTTCCCAGTGGAATGATAGGCAGAAGTTAGAGCAGAAGGTGTTGTCCCTTTCACTGATGTTGTCTCTGCCTCAGTGGATGCATAGAGGGGAGCTACAAGAGAAATGGTTGTCCCTTTCACTGATGTTGTCTCTGTCTCTGTGGATTCATAGGGAGACATTTGAGGAGAAGTGGTTGTCCCTTTTGCTGATGATGTCGCTGTCCAGATAAGTCCATAAGGAGAAGTTAGTGGAGAAGTTGTCATTGCTGCTGTCCCTGTGCCAATAGATGCGTAGGGAGTTGTTGGAAGAGAAATAGTTCTCCCTTCTGCTGCTGTTGTGTCTGTCCCTGTAGATTCATAGGGAGATGCTGAGGGAGGGGTGGTTGTCCCTTTTGCCAATGTTGTCTCTGTCTCGGAAGATTGATAGGGAGAAGTAGGGGGTGAAATGGTTGCCCGTTCTGCTGATGTTGTCCCTGGTCCAGCAGAATCAAAGGAAGATGGTAGAGGAGAAGTGGCTGTCACTTTTGCTGATGTTATACCTGTCTCAGTAGATGTTGTCCCTGTCCCAGTAGAATCGGAGGGAGAAGTTAGAGCAGAGGTTGTCCCTTTTGCTGATGTTGTCTGTGTCTGGGGAGATGTTGTCTCTGTCCCAATGGAGTCATGGTGATAAGTGGGAGGAGAAGTTGTTGTCCCTTCCACTGATGTTGCCACTATCCTTGTAGATTTATAGGGAGACGTTGGTGAACTTGCTGTCCCTTCTGTTGATTCTGTCTCTGTCCCAGTAGATTTTGTCTCTGTCCCTTTGGAATCAAAGGGAGATGTTAGTGGAGAAGTTGTCCTATCTTTTGCTGATGTTGTCTCTGTCCCAGTAGGCTCATAGGGAGAAGTTGTTGTCCCTTTTGCTGATGTTGTCTTTGACCCAGTAGGTTCATAGGCAAGAGTTGTTGTCCCTTCTGCTGATGTTGCTGTAGAATCATAGGTAGAAATCAGAACAATAGTTGTCACTTTTGCAGAAGTATTTTCTGTCCCAGTAGAATCATAGGGAGAAGGTAGCACAGAAGTTGTTGTTGCTTTTGCTAATTTTGTCTCTGTCCCAGTAAAATTATGGAGAAAAGTTATTGAAGAAGCTGTTCTCCCTTTTGTTGATGTTGTCTCGGTTCCAGTAGAATCCAAGCGAGTAGGTAGTGGAGAAGTTTTTGACACTTTTGTTAATGTTGTCTCTGTCACAATAGATGCAGAGAGAGAAGCTGGGGGAGAAAGGGTTGTCCCTTCTGCTGATGCTCTCTCTGTCCGTGTGGATTCATAGGGAGAAGCTGGGGGAGAAATGGTTAGCATTTCTGCTGATGTTCTCCCTGACCCAGAAGAATCAAGGAAGAAGTTACAGGAGAAGTTGTTGTCACTTTTGCTGATGTTGTCTCCTTCTGGGTAGACGTTGTCTCTGTCCAAATAGAACCATAGGGAGAACTTAGAGAAGAAAGTGTTGTCCATTTGCTGATTTTGTCTCTATCCCAGTAGAATCATATGGAGAAGTTAGGGGAGAAGTTCTTCTCCCTTTTGCTGATGTTGTCTCTGTCCCAGTAAATGCATAGAGAGGAGCTGGAAGAGAAATGGTTGTCCTTTTGCTGATGCTGTCCCTGTGGATTCATAGGAAGATGTTTGGGTGGAAGTGGTTGTCCCTTTTGCTGATGTTGTCTGTGTCTGGGTAGATGTTGTCTCTGTCCCCAGTGGAATCATAGTGAGAGGTTAGAGGAGAAGCTGTTGTTCCTTTTGCCGATATTCTCTCTATCTCTGTAGATTGAAAGGGGGAAGTTGGAGGAGAAATGGTTGGCATTTCTGCTGATGTTGTCTCTGACCCAGTAGAATCAAGGGAAGAAGCTAGAGGAGAAGTTGCTGCCACTTTTGCTGATGTCGTTTTTCTCTGGCTGGATGTTGTCTCTGTCCCAGAAGAATCATAGGGAGAAGTTAAGTGAAGGCGCCCTCCTACCTTTTGCTGATGTTGTCTCTTTCCCAGTAGAATGATAGGCAGAAGTTAGAGCAGAAGGTGTTGTCCCTTTCACTGATGTTGTCTCTGTCTCAGTGGATTCATAGGGAGATATTTGGGGAGAGGTGGTTGTCTCTTTTGCTGAAGTTGTCACTGTCCAGGTAGGTTCATAGGGAGAAGCTGGAGCTGTCCCAGGAAAAGTTGTCTCTTCCAGTAGAATCATAGGGAGATGTTAAGCAGACATTGTTATCCCTTTAGGTGATGCTATCTCTGTGGATTCATAGGGAGACGCTGAGGGAGAGCTGGTTGTCCCTTCTGCTGATATCTGTTCTGTCCCTGTAGAATCATAGGGAGAAGCTGGAGCTGAGGTTGTTGTCCCTTTAGCTGACGTTGTCTCAGACTGAGCGGAATGAAGAAGATGAAGTTAGATCAGAAGCTGTTCTCCCTTCTGCTGATGTTGTCTCTGTCACTGTGGATTCATAAGGAGACATTTGGGGAGAAGTTGGTTGTCCTTCTGCTGAAGGTTTTCTGTGTCCCAGTAGATTCATAGGATGAAACTGGGGAGAAGCTGTTGTCCCTTCTGTCTCTGTCCCTGTGGATTCATAGGGAGAAGTTAGAAGAGAAGTTGCTGTCCTTCTGCTTGAAGTTGTCTCTGTCCCAACAGATGCATAGGAGAAGTTGGAAGAGAAATGGTTGTCCCTTCTGCTGATGTTGTCTTTGCTCAGTGATGTTGTCTCTGTCACAGTAGAATCAAAGGGAGAAGTCAGTGGAGAAGTGGTTGTCACTTTTGTGGGTGTTATCTCTGTGCCAATAGAGTCATAGGGAGAAGGTGGAAGAGAAATGATTGTCTCTTCTGCTGGCTCTGTCTCTGTCCTTGTGGATTCATAGGGAGAAGCTGAAGGAGAAGTATGTATACCTTCTGCTCTTGTCCCTTTTTCAGTATGTGTTGTCTCTGTCTCTGTAGATTCATAAGGAGAAGTTGGAGGAGAAGCGGTTGTTCCTTGTGTTGTTGCCTCTGTCCTGGTAGATTTTCTCTCAGTTCCAGTAGATTCATACAGAAAAGACTGGGTAGAAGTGGTTGTCCCTCTGCTGATGCTGTCTCTGTCCCAACAGATTCAAAGGATCGAGTTGGAAGAGAAGTTGTTGTCCCTTCTCTCTCTGTCCTGGCAGATTCAGAGGGCGAAAAATGGTGAGAAGTGGTTGTCCCTTGTGCTGTTGTCTCCGTACCAGCAGATGTTGTCCCTGTCCCATTAGATTCATAGGGAGATCTTAAAAGAGAAGAGATTGTGGCCTGTACTGATATTGTCTCATTCTGAATAGATTCATAGGAAGATGTTGGGGAAGAAGTGGTTGTCCCTCGTGCTGTTGTCTCTCTCCCAGTAGATACTGTTGATGTTGTCTTAGTCCGAGTAGATGTTTTCTCTCTCCCAGAAGATTCATAGGGGGATGTTGGTGGAGGAGTAGCTGTCCCTTCTACTGACATTGTCTCTGTCCCAGTAAAATCAAAGGGAGAAGTTAGTGGAGATGTTGTTGTGACTTTTGCTAATGTTATCTTTGTCCAAGTAGATGTTGTCTCGGTCCCAGTAGATTCATAGGCAGACATTTGGGGAGAAGTTGTTGTTCCTTTTGCAGATGTCATCTCTGTCCCAATAGATTCAAAGAGAGAGGTTCGAAGGGAAATGGTTGTCCTTTCTGCTGATGTCGTCTCTGTCCCCGTAGAACTGTAGGGAGACATTAGACTAGAAGTTGTTGCTTCTGTTCCTGATGTTATCTTTGTCTGAGTAGATGTTGCCTCTGTCCCAGTAGACTCATAGGCAGACCTTGGTGAAGAAGTTGTTGTCCCTTCTGCTGAAGTTGTCTCTGTGCCAGTAGCGTCATAGGGAAAAGGTGGAGCATAGGTTGTTTCCCTTTAGGTGATGTTGTCTCTGTCACACCAGAATCAAAGGGAGAAGTTAGTGGAGAAGTTATTGCTTTTGAGGTGTTGTCTCTGTCCCAATAGATGCATAGAGAGCAGTTGAAGGAGAAATGTCTGTCTCTTTTGCTGATGCTGTCCCTCTGTATTCATTGGGAGATCTTTGGGTGGAAGTAGTCGTCCCTTTTGCTGATTTTTTCTCTGTCTCAGTAGCTTGATTGGGAGAAGTTGGGGGAGAAATGGTTGGCCCTTCTGTCTGATGTTGTCCCAACCCAGGAGAATCAAGGGAAGAAGTTAGAGGGGAAACTGTTGTCACTTTTGCTGATGTTGTCTCTGTCCCAGTGGAATCATGATGAGAAGTTAGATGTGAAGTTCTCCCTTCTACAGATGTTGCCTCTATCCTTGTAGATTCATAGGCAGACATTGTTGAAGTTGATGTCCCTTCTGCTGATTCTGTCTCTGTCCCAGCAGATGTTGTCTCTCTCCCAGTAGGAATATAGGGAGAAATTAGTGCAGAAGTCATTGTCCCTTTAGCTGATGCTATCTCTGTGCCAGTAGGATTGAAGGGAGAAGTTAGTGGAGAAGTTGTCCTACCTTTTGTTGATATTGTCTCTGTCCCAGTAAAATAATAAGGAGCAATTAGAGCAGATGTTGTTGTCCCTTTTGCTGATGTTGTCTCTGTCCCAATAGATGCATAGAGAGAAGGTAGAAGATAAATGGTTGTCCCTTCTGCTGCTGATGTCTCTGTCCCTGTGGATTCATAGGGAGAAGTTTGGGGAGAATTGGTTGTCTCTTTTGCTGATGTTCTCCATGTCTCAGTAGATGTTGTCTCTGTCCCAATAGATGCATAGAGAGCAGTTGAGGGAGAAGTGGTTGTCCTTTTTGCTGATGTTGTCTGTGTCTGGGTAGATGTTTTCTCTGTCCCAGTGGAATCATGGCGAGAAGTTAGAGGAGAAGCTGTTCTCCCTTTTGCCGATGTTCTCTCTGTCTCAGTAGACTGAAAGGGAGAAGTTGGGGGAGAAATGGTTGGCATTTCTGCTGATGTTGTCCCTGACCCAGAAGAATCAAGGGAAGAAGTTAGAAGAGAAGTTGTTACCACTTTTGCTGATGTTGTCTCTTTCTGGGTAGATATTGTTTCTGTCCCGATAGAATCATAAGGAGAACTTAAAGCAGAAGTTGTTATCCATTTTGCTGACTTTGTCTCTGTCCCAGTAGAATCAAATGGAAAAGTTAGTGGAGAAGTTGTTGTCTCTTTCGCTGATGCTGTCTCTGTCCCTGTGGATTCATAGGGAGATACCGGGGGAGAGGTATTTGTCCCTTTTGCTGATTTTGTCTCTGTCCCAGTAGAATCATAGGGAGACGTTGAAGCAGAGCTTGTTGTACTTTTAGCTGGTGCTGTCCCTGACCAAACAGAATCAGGAGAAGACGTTAGAGAAGAAGTTGTTGTCTCTTTTGCTGATGTTGTCTCTGTCTCAGTAGATGCATAGGGAGCAGTCAGAAGAGAAGTGGTTGTCCCTTCTGCTGATGTTGTTTCTGTCACTGTGGATTCATAGGGAGATGTTGGAGGAGGAGTGGTTATCCCTTCTGCTGAGGCTGTCTGTGTCCCAGTAGGTTCATAGGACGAAGTTGGGTGAGACGCTGTTGTCCCTTTGTCTCTGTCCCCGTGGATTCATAGGCAGAAATTAGAAGAGAAGTATGTGTCTGTTCTGCTGATGTTGTCTCTGTCTCAGTAGATGTTGTCTCCATCCCAGTAAAATTAAAGGGAGAAGATAGTGGAGAAGTTGTTTTCCCTTTTGCCGATGTTGTCTCTGTCAATATTGTCTCTGTCCCAGCAGAATCAAAGGGAGAAGTTAGTGGAGAAGTGGTTGTCCCTTTTGCTGAAGTTGTCTCTGTCCCAAGAGATGCATAGAGAGCAGTTGGAAGATAAATGGTTGTCCCTTCTGCTGATCTTCTCTTTGACCCTGTGGATTTATAGGGAGATGCTGGGAGAGAGGTGGTTGTCCCTTTTGTTGATACTGCCTCTATATCTGTGGAATCATAGGAAGAAGGTGGAGCAGAGGTTGTTGTCCATTTTGCTGAAGTTGTATCTATCCAAGTAGAATGAAAGGGGGAAGTTCGTGGAGAAGCTGCCCTGCCTTTGGTTGATATTTCCAATGTCCCCTTAAATTCATAGGGTGAAGTTGTGGGAGAAATGGTTGTCCCTTCTGCTGATTTTGTCTCTGTCTCTATGGATTCATAGGGAGAAGTTGGGGGAGAAATGGTTGTCCCTTCTGCTGATGTTCTCTTTGTCCTAGTAGAATCAAGGGGAGAAGTCAGTGGAGAAGTTGTTTTCCCTTTTGCTGATGTTGTCTTTGCCCCTGTGGATTCATAGTGAGAAGTGAAAGGAGAAGTTTGTGTACCTTCCGCTGTTGTCTCTGTTCCACTAGGTGTTGCCTCCATCTCTGTTGAATTGTAGGGTGACATCAGAGGAGAAGTTGCTGTCCTTTCTGTCCCAGTAGAATCATAGGGAGAAGTCAGAACAGCAGTTTTTGTCGCTTTTGCTGAGGTTTTCTCTGTCCCAATAGATGCATAGAGTGAAGTTGGAGGAGAAATGGTTGTCCCTTCTGCTGATGCTGTCTCTCTCCCTGTGGATTCATAGGGAAACACTGGGGGAGAGGTGGTGGTCCCTTTTGCTGATGTTGTCTCTGTTCCAGTAGAATCAAATGGAGAAATTAGTGGAAGAGTTTTCCTACCTTTTGCTGACGTTCCGTCTGTCCCCTTAGATTCATAGGGAGAAATGGTTGTTCCTTCTGCTGATGTTTTCTCTGTCCTTGTGGATTCGTAGGAAGACATTGGTGGAGAAGCTGTTGTCCCTTCTGCTGATCTTGTCTCTCTTCCAGTAGAATCAAGGGGAGAAGTTAGTGAAGAAGGTCTTGTTCCTTTTGCTGAAGTTGTCTCTGTTTCTGTGGATTCATAGGGAGATGTTTGGGGAGACACGGTTGTCATTTTTGCTGATATTCCCAATGTCCCCTTAGATTCATAGGGAGACACTGGGGGAGAAATGGTTGTCCCTTCTGTTGATTTTGTCTCAACCCCTGTGGATTTGTAGGGAGACATTGGTGGAGAAGTTGTTAGCTCTTCCGCTGATGTTCTCTTTGTCCTAGTAGAATCAAGGGGAGAAGTTGTTGTCCCTTCTGTTGATGTTGTCCCTGTCCCAGTAGATGTTCTCTCTGTCCCTGTAGAACCATAGGGAGAAGTCAGAACAGCAGTTGTTGTCACTTTTGCTGATTCTGTCTCTGTCCTAGTAGAATCATAAGGAGAAGTTAGCACAGAAGTTGTTGTTGCTTTTGCTGATGTCGTCTCTGTCCCAGGAGAATCAAAGGGAGAAGTTAGTGGAGAAGTTTTTGGCACTTTTGTTGATGTTGTCTCTGTCCCAATAGATGCATAGAGAGACGTCTGAAGAGAAATGGTTGTCCCTTTTGCCGATGTTGTCTCTGTCCGGGTAGACGTTCTCTCTGTCCTAGTGGAATCATGATGAGGAGACGTTGTCCCTCTTCCTGATGTCATCTCTGTCCCAGTAGATTCATGGGGAGACGTTGGTGATGTTGAAGCCATGTGTTTTGATGTACCCTTGGGCTGAGATGCTGTAGACTGTGGGGATGTTGAGGTCCTTTCTGCAATTGTAAACTCTGTATCCTTGTTCTGAGGTGTGGTAAACATCTGTTCTGATGTACCCTCAGTCTGAGATGCTACAGTCATGTTGGTCCCATTAATGGTAGACGCTTTAATCAGGGCAGAGGCAACTGTCCCTTCTGTTGCTGGTGAACTAATGGACGTGATTGTGGATTTTGAAGGCTGGGTTGGTGAAAATGCATCTGTGGTACCCAAATTTTCTACTTTCCGGCTCTCTCCCACGCTTGTCCCTGCTGCTGAAGTCACTGTTGTGATGTAGAGAAAAAAAATTTTTTTTAAGTTCAGATGCACACTGCTTCATCATTTAATTCAATCAGCCTGTCAAAATCAAGATCTTCATACTTTCGTACACACACATACACAAACACACAAGTAATAGTGGAGGAAACTTCTGACAGATCAATCTAGGAAGCCAAAAACCACTTACAAAAATTATCATCACCCTCATCCTCATTTCAACCCCAGCTTCTTCCCCCAAAGCTGGGAGTCAGGATGATTTAACAACGGAAGATACAACAATATAAGCAGAAACACGTGAGAGACCAGAATTAAAACAGAAGTGAACGATTCACAATACTCAAATAACTTACAAAGAACACTAAAAATGCCCCAGTAAAATTAAAGTAATTGGAGTATCCTCTCAAAAGCCCTTTCTTTAAGAAGGTTCAAACCTAAAATCCTGCCACAATAACAACAACACGGGGACAAGGATGAAATCACAGCATGGCAACATTGCTCCACTTAATCTACTAGTCTAGTTTCTTCCCCTCGCCTCCACTTCATACCTTTTCCCTTAGAGAAGATGGAAGCTTCAGATCCAGATCAGAATGTCACTCAAAGCACAGGTTTTACAAGAATTCCTCCGGAACAGTTTGCAAAAGGGATACTCGTGGGGGCTCACCCCACAACAGTTGCATCATCCCCTCCCCTCCTTTGCTCAGGGACAACTCCACAAACGCACCTTCCACACTTCCAGCTGCCAGCCAGAGGTTGCCTAGTGACAGCCACATGTGTCCCGCTTGCATTACTTTTGCTTGGGGGATCCCCCAGCAAACTCTTTGTGAACTTTTAAGCACCTTCGGTGCTGCCAAAAAAGAGGGCTGCTTGCTGATTTTCGCCATCACAGATCAGATTTGTTTGCACTGATCTTTCACTCTTGCGCTTTTCTCTCTCTCATAAATAAACACTCTCTGCTTTCAGGAGATCTTGCAATAAATGAAGTCAAGCTATATTGTGGTGTGGATAGGACTTGTTAGAAAAGACAATGACACTTGGCAAGGCGGAAGGCAGTCAGAAAAGAGAAAGGTCTCCTTAGAGGGGGATTGACTCAACTGAAGAAACCACGGCGTCCTGACTTTGCAAGACCTGAGCAGGGCTGACTTTGAGGTCTCCCATTCATAGGATTGCCATGAATTGGAGACAACTTAATGGCACATAACAAAAAACAATTGCAATTGTATGAGCAGATCTCCCTAGAACCCAGGATGGCTAAACTGAGCCTGTCATATTTTGGACACATCGTCCGATCCACTGGAGTTAGACAACAATGCTAGACAAGGAGAAAAAGTAACCCCAACGGGCAATCCTGTGTCCAGTTCTGGGCACCACAGTTCAGGAAGGCTATTCAAGCTGAAATGTGTCCAGAGGAGGGCAACCAAAATGGCAGAAGGCCTGGAAACCTTGAAGCCCTATGAGGAATGGCTTAGGGACCTGGGGATGTTTAGCCTGGAGAAGAAAAGGTTAGCAAGTGACAGGATAGCCATGTTTAAATATTTGAAGGGATGTCACATGGAGGAAGGAGCAAGCCTGTTTTCTGCTGCTCCAGAGACTAGGACATGGAGCAATGGCTTCAAACTCCAGGAAAAGAGATTCCATCTAAACATGAGGAAGAACTCGCTGATGGTAAGAGCAGTTCGACAGTGGAATGAGCTGCTGTCTGGAAGTGTGGTGGAGTTTCCTTCTTTAAGGTTTTCAAACAGAGGCTGGATGGCCATCTGTTGGGAGTGCTTTGATCGTGTCTTCCTCCATGGCAAGAATGGGGTTGGACTGGATGGCCCTTGGGGATTTCTTCCAGTTCTATGATTCAACTGATGGATCTAGCCCTCCATGCTTCCAAAGTATCTTCACGAAACAAAAAGCAACATCTGATAGCTTTGAGGCTGAAAATAATTCTACTTCTCCCCTCCTCCTTCACATCCCTGTCAACTATAATTTGTTTCTAAAACACCCAGCGTCTCCCTGGTCACTTAACTACCAGAAGAGTTGGCAGAAGATCACACATTCAGATTGATTTCTAATTCACATGGTGCCACTTTTTTTTTCTTGCACCTTCCTCCAAAACTTGTATGTGGAAAGGTATGCGAAATATATATCATCTGAGCACCGTTCCCATTGAACATGAAACAAATTGCATACCTGCCCCTCTAATGCTCAGTAAAGTGAGCAATCCGTTTCAGTTCACACTGATCTTCTTCTAAGCAGGCCCCCAACAAAGCCATCTGAAAAGATGTAGGGGTTAGGCAACTACACAACACTCTTTGGGACAGCAAAGCACAGCTCCGCTCCACAGATCATCTTGAAATCCACCAAAGCACAGTTTGGATCCACACAACAGTTTGCACTCTGGCAAAGCACTGCTCAGCTCCACAAAATAGTTCACTGGCTAGCAAAATACAATTTTGTTCCATCAAACAACAACCTACAAAGCAACACAAAAAAACTAAGCTACACAACACTACAAAGAAAAAAAAACCATACACAATAAAAATAAAGATATCAAACTAAGCTACAGCTAACTAAAAAAACACAAATGGAATCATTTCAAACACTGAATGCCATGTGGACCCAGCACTGTTTTGGCTGTCCATTGGAACCCAGCGTAACTTCCTTGGGAAGGGAGTTCCACAGGTGAGGGGCTGCTACGGAGAAAGCCCTGTTATGCGTTGGGATGTGCAACCTTTGAAGATCTCAAATTTCTGGCAGGTTCATATGGGAAGAAGTGGTCTTTGGACCCCTAAGTGGTTACTCCAGTCCCCTGTACATTTGGGAAAGCCCTGAGTCCCCAAAAATGAAGCGGGGAGAAGTCCTACCTGAAGTCCATAAGTGGAAATAAAGAATCAGAATGATAAATATGTTCCGGAGGCAGTAGTGAACAGAATGAAGCTTCCAGTCCATCTTTTGCCCCTCATGGGACCAGTTCCTCAGCCTCCCCAATTCCAGCTCTGTCCAGTCCCCTGGAAACCTGTCCGGCCGGAGGCTCAGGTGCCAAGTGCCAAGGTAAGGGACAAAACTCCGGGGAAGTCAAACCTATGAGCTTAAGAAGCCGACACACCCAGAGCAGAAGCATCAATCAATTGGCTGACCCAGCCCTCACCTGGAAAATAAAAAAGAAAAGGCACGATTTCATAATGTCGCAAAGAGAGAGGGAGCTCAGCCGTATCACAGACATTGTAGGATGGACGGGGCCAGGTTTTGCCAAGGGTCTCCTCTGGCAAATAGTTTTGTGAGGTTAATGGACAAGAACCAGGAAGGGAAGAAGAGGGGGATTCAGCCACCAAAAGGTCCGCCACAGCATCAAAACTGGAGTTCCTGGCCCAGCTGAGGTGCCAGTTAACAAAGTCAACCAAGTCAGCATGTTCCTGGGCATGACTTCTTTTAGAGAAAAATTGGTACCAGAGGCAGAAAGAACAGGGAGAAGTTTTCATAGTTAAAATTTGCAATTTATTTATGCCATTCACTCCCTGTTGGGATATGTGTAACAGCGTTGGTGTGACAGATGGCACACGGTTTTTTTCCTTTAAAGTACCCTCTTGGGATGCTGTGAGTTTTTGAAGAAGATGTTGGCTACGAGGAAGACTTTAAAAGCAGGGGAGACTCAGCGGCTGTCCTGTCTCCTTTTTAATAAAGCCTCTGAAGGAGACGTCGTGGCGCAGACAATATTCCTTATCATGTGCCTTCGAGTTGTTTCCATCTTGCAGTAACCCCAAGGGCAAATTATCATAGGGTTTTCCTGGCAAAATTTGTTCCAAGGTGTGCATCTTTGCCTCCCACGGAGGCCGAGAGAGTGTGGCTTGCTTAAGGTCGTCTAGTAAGCTTCCATGGCTGAATGGCAATTCGAATCCTAGTCTTAGAATCGTAGCCCAATGCTCAGATCACTAGAACACACAAGCTCCTTTTGCAGACAATATTACCTTCGTGACAACTACCTTCCTCCTTGTTTTTGTGTTCTGTTTATGAGAAGAGAAGGGCCAGGAATGCTTATAAACCAAAAACAATGAAACAATTGCAGTCTCTGTTGCCCAACAGAGGAAGGCATACCAGAAGTGGACATCTGCAATTATAATTTGCCATGTGCGTGATAGCGCAGCAAACTACTGGGCTATTGAAGCATTTCCATATTCTTGAAATATTCTATTTGTGGATTATTGTATCAGGGTTTAAGCTGCCTGTCCATTTATGGCAACCCCATGAATTTCTTAGGGTTTTCCTAGGCAAGGAGTCCTCAGAGATGGCTTCCTCTGAAATACAGCCTACAACACCTGGCATTCGTTGGTGGTCTTCCATCCAAGCACTGACCAGGCCTGACCCTGCTTAGCTTCCATGATCAGATAGGACCTGGTGTCTTGAGGCTGTTCAGGCAGGTATCAGGTATGTTGCCCTGACAGCTCATGGCAAAGCTTGGGATGAATGAATAATAACAGAGTAGGAACCCAGAGTGGGAAAATGATCTTTGGAGCTTCGCTCAAGGTAAAAAGCTTCAAATGTAACTTCAGGAGCTGTCCCCAAGACAGAGTCATTGAGTCCAGAAGAAGCAGACTGAATTCTTCTGGGGTCGTTAAGACAAACTAGAAAATCAGGAACAGCCAGAATGCAAGGGGACTGAGAAATCACCTCCCGCCCACAATATATCAGGGGCTGTGGCTGGTTAAATAGTGCTAAAACCTTTCTCCTCCCGAAGGAAAACATATTGGCCTTTATCTCAGAGAAGGGAATCTGGTTGTGGTCGGCTGGCTGAGAGGTTCAAACCCTATAATGGGTAGAAAGAGACCTTCTCCATCCTTATTTGCTGGAGACAATCCACTACATTCAGAGGGGTGGATGCGGACAAATCCCCAGCGGAATTTGTGAATTTCTGCACTGGCAAAAGGCGGTCAGTCTAGGTGGCCTTTGGGGCCTCCTTCCAACTCTGTCCTTCTATGCTTCTCAACAGTAATTCTCAGCTCCTCATCCCACATTCCCCAAAGCTTTCATGAAGATCCCTTGCCATGCCTAACATGGGATATTTTTCAAGCTGTCTCATAAGGCCACCTCTATGCGTTTTGGCCTTTTGGGGTCCCCGTAGCCATTGCTGCCTCGCAACCCGGTCACCTCGATTGCCAAACCTCTGGCTGTGTCATTGCTCCAATACAGTGGAGGTGGGAATAAATATCTATCATTCACGGAGTTAGTCGGTGGCTTGCAATTTTGAGAGAGGAAGGGAAAATCGACAGGCAAACCGGCACGAGGGAGGGCCAACCCCGGCTACTGGTGTCACGCTTGGCTAGCGAGGTAAGTGACGGCGTCAGTTCCCCATATTCTCCCTCCTGGACACAAAAGGAAATGGCTAAACTGTTTTTTGCACTCACGCCAAGAACTTGTAGGTGCTTTTCTCCCGGGAAAATTAGACAAAAGAATGCAGAAAATTGCCTCGAAAATGTCGTCGCAGAGTAAAACTTTCCCCACCACCAAGTAATTAGCTACTAACTTATTTATATTAGAAATATAAATTATATTTTATGCTTTTTAATCATGTTATACATAAAATATAAATAAATCATAGGCAAATAAATTGTAATAAATAAATAGCTTCCCAAAAGCAACGTACTACTAAACTAGACACATTTGGGAAATGTTACCAAAAATAATTAGAGCAGTAACTGAGATTAAAAATGAAATTAAAAGTAATGACAGCAAAACAGAAACGCATGAAGTGGCTGGATTGCAACACCCGGCAGGCCTTGTTATTGGCAAATCCATCTGAGGATGATGGGAAAGGCAGTCAAACCACATCTGGGGGCCCCCCACATTCCCAATCCTTGCTGTAGACCTGCTCAAGACATGCTCCAAGTTTGGAACGCTGCGGCGGTGCTTTTCGGAAGCAAGCGAACAACACCGCCTGCAGGTAGGCCTTCCGCTTGGACTCTACGAGATGATTTAATTGCTCAATTAATTTCCTGCCTTGTTCTCTGGCATGGAAACACTTTGGATGGGGCCAAGTAACCAAAGAGGGGAGGGAGAGATAAAAATAATCATAAAACACATCGCCTCCCCCACCCAAAAATAAAAACAGCTAAGGGGGGTGCGGAACGTGAGCGGAATGCATAAGCTAAATATTTCCTTGAGCGTCACGGAGGAAAAACAAGGTCTTGTTTCCACAGAGAGCCTCCCATAAGCCCAATTTACCCTGAAAAAACCTTGTCAAAAAGGTTGATGGATTCCAGCCACACACTTTCTCTTTTGCTGAATCCCCCCCTCACTCCCCATAGTCAGAGAACAGGAATGTCCAGCAAGTAACACTCATTCGTTCACATTTTAAGTCCTGGCATCTTTTGAATCCAGTTCATAGCTGGTGTCACAAAACTACAGTCAGCCCTCCCCATTCCCTAGGGTTAGGGGCACAGGACCCCCACAAGCATGGGAAAATCCCAAATATCAAAATGTGTGTGTGTCTATGGGAAGGGGGCCGAGGTATGGAGGGGAGAGGGGGCATCCAGGGTCTAAATCGGGTCAGGGAAAGGAGAGGGAAAGGGGTTGGGTTGGCATGGTAGCCCAAAACTCCTCTCTCTTGCCCACCTTCTTCCTGGGGTATACGAGACATTGAGAGAGGGTTTGGGGTGCTGAGAAATTAGGCTGTGATCTGTCTTTAGCTGGCAGAGGAGGACGAAGACCAGAGGTGAGTTTTTAAAGGGCTGCATGGCATGATCAGAGCAGCAGAGAGGGAAAGTTTCCTTGAAAATAAACATTTGGGGGTGGGCACAGGTTGCAGAAATCTTCCTCTGCCCCCCCCCCAATCAAGACAGCAACTTAGGAAGCACCCACAGAAGCAACAAAAAGATGGACAAGTTTTACTTGGCGTAAAATCTCATGGACTCCGGCCCACTGGAAGTTCATGCCAAACAAAACTTCTTCGTCTCTTGAGTAGAGACGCTTGCAGACGGCATGAGATTCTGGAGTATTTCTCCCACATCAGAAACTCAGATACACCTTGAAATATAGAACCTTATTCATTCCTGTGAGTCAAACATATTAGTCTTTTCTACAACAGCATCACGTCATATGCTCATCTGATTAGCCGATAATCATAAGATTTCCCCCCCTCATGTTCCACTGCCAAATGACAGACTGTTATTCTTATATCCTTTGCAGAATGTTGCTTTCACCCCAACTAGCATATGGAAAAACACAAAACAAGAACAATGGAGATCTTCTGGAAGGAGGAGGCTGGGGTTCAATGCAAACTTGCAAGTCAAACATATTGGAAGATGGCTGTGGATCCTATTACCGATTTTCCAAGCTTACCGAGGTGAAAGAAAAGACTTACCCGACATGTGAAGGAGGCATTGTAAAATCAAGAGCCACAAGTAACTTCTCACAGGCCGTACCTTCGGGTCCATCTACATTACAGAACTGAGACCGGCTTTGGGTCGCCACAAACATGATGGCAGAGAAAGGAGATGTGGGCATTTTGGCGCGTAATCCTCTCCAGTTTCACCTTGGTGAATCACCACGGATCAACGACAGGGGGTATTGGGCCAACCACCTTTGTGAACCTGCAAAGACAAAAAGGGTATCGAGTTTATATCCACCCACAGGACTGCATTCCTCTAAGGGTTGAATAATGCTGAAGTGGTTATGCATACTGGGTTTCTTTAGATTAGGGGGTGGGAGGTAGACAGCGGAGGTTCAGTGGTTAGAGCATACTTGCTTCCTACCAGGGAGAAAGAATCATACAGCTGGAAGTGACCCCAAGGGCCATCCAGTCCAACCCCATTCTGCCATGGAGGAAGACACCATCAAAGCACCAAGGGCTGTTTTGGGAAGGGAGCTGGGGGCAATCACCAAGAAGGCCCTCTCTTGTGTCCTCACCAACCATGCTTGCAATGGTGGACCAAGAAGTCTTCCAGATGCTGTAGGATTGCAGGCCCCAGCATTCTTAGCCAGCCATGGCAATGAATGCTGGGATTTGCAACCTGATAACATTTGGAAGGCTATACTTGACATATAGTATAGGTCAGGGCGGAAAACCTGAAGCTCTCCAGATGTTGTGGGACTTAGGGCAGTTTGCAAACTATTAAAATCAGATCAGATTAAAACACACAAAAACATCAGCAAAATCTATCTGGTGTGTGTGTGTGTGTAGACACCCAGGGTAGGGATTGTGGGCACCGCAGTGCAATAGAGTAACTTTTCCAAACTCTGTTTTCTCAACCATTTAAAATGCATTAAAATGTAGCCTATTTTTAAAAATCAGCAAAACAGCACTCCATTAAATGCCCGTCGCAGTCATTGTTATACCAATAACAACAACAATGGCCTTTGGTTACTTTTTAAAAATCACCAGATTGTTGCAAACTTCTTGCCTGTCATCTCCTAAGCAGTATATGGGCTACATATATCCGTATCAAGGTAACTAAAACTACTGGTAGTTATGGTTACTTTGCAACCTTACTTATTGCAAAAAGAAAAAGGGAAAGGAAAAGAAAGAAAAAAGAAAAAAGAAAGAGAAGAAAGAGAGAGAGAAATTAATGCAAGTTGTTCATTATTTGCAACAGTCATCTTCCAATTTCCTGCTCTAGGCAAATACAAGAAGGGGACAGAAAGTCAAAGTCACTAGCAATCTTCCCTAGCTATACATGCATTCACATTGCACCGTTATTACCCTTCGCTATCGCTTTAACTCCCACGGTTCGGTCCTCTGGAATCCTGGAACTTGTAGTTTGAGGGGGAACTTCCTGTTCCTCCTCCAAAAAGTTACAATGCTGGTGTTCAAGACGGCTCACGCAAAATGTCCCCCAAGTTCAAATCTCAGAATTCCCCAGGACAGTTTAAAGTGGTGCAGATTAAACTGTTCGACCGGCAGAGCTCGGTCCGGGCCGCAGCTGCAAGTCATTGCAGGTAATCAGGCCAAAGGTCCTACTCACGAGGAGGCCCTGCTTCACAAGGGCCCAGATGGAATGGAAGGAGGTGCCATCTTGTTTCCGGCCTCAGGCGGCAAAATATTTTGGGGCTGCCTTGTTAGGAACTGCAAAGCATATTGCACACACAGCATCCTAGTGCTGGGAATTAGGGCTGTGTCCATACCGCACATGGTGGGTTGCATGCGCAGCACTTTGAACGCCACACTCTTGCTGCCCCGCGAGAATCTGCTGCCTGAGGCAACTGAACCACTTTGCCTAATGGTAGAACCGGCTGAGATTCCGACTTTGCCCCCGCTCATCCTGATCCCGCCAGAAAATCTCAGCCCCGGCATTTGCGTATGGAGAAGCAGAAATCAATGGATAAAGATTTCCCCTTCCCCAGCTGTCGGGCAGAAGTAGCGACACAGCAGAAAACTTTACTGTTGAATTTCATCTTGCGATGCTGCTTCGGAAATGGCTCAAGAGTCTTCTGTTTGAACATTTCTCATCTCGTTAAAGTCCTGTCAATATTTAAACTGTCAAGCCAAGGCATGTTTTCTTTCTTAAGATCTTGCTTTATCTTAAGCAGTGTCCAAACACTTTGGAGCATTTGGTCAAGACTGAGGAAATATGTACCCAAAATTGTTGGTGCGTTGAGAAAGAATAGAGCCAAACAAGCCACAAACAACTCGTGTACTTTATGTTCCCTTCTGCCACATCTTAGAGGGAACTGGGTTTTTCAGTGCATGTTTCCTCTTTAAAAATAACCCAACTGATTAATTTTTTTAAATTAATGCCAATAAGGAAGTGGAAGGGAGTGCCATCTTGCTCTTGGCCTCAGGTGGCAAAATGTCTTGGGATGGCTGTGTTAGGAAATGAACTTCGACAGGGATAAATGTAGCAGACCAATAGGAGTCTGGCGTTGAGGTCAAGGGAAGTGTTGGTACCCCTCTGTTCTGCTTTGGTCATCCTCACCTGGAATCCTGTGTCCAGTTCTGGGCACCACCGTTCAGGAAGGAGATGGACAAGCTGGAAGGTGTCCAGGGAGGGCGACCAAAATGGTTGGAGGCCTGGAAACCAAGAAAGAGCAGCTTAGGGAGCTCGGGATGTTTAGCATGGAGAAGAGAAGATTAAGAGGGGATATGATAACCAAGTTTAAATATTTGAAGGGATGTCCTATGGAGGACGGAGCAAGCCTATTTTCTGCTGCTCCAGAGACTAGAATAGGGAGCAATGGCTTCAAACTTCAGGAAAAGGGATTCTACCTAAACATTAGGAAGAACTTCCTGATGGCAAGAGCAATTTGACAGTGGAATCTGCTTCCTAGAAATGTGGTGGAGTCTCCTTCTTTGGAGGTTTCCAAACAGAGGCTGGATAGCCATTTGTCAGGAGTGCTTTGATGGTATCTTCCTGCACAGCAAGGGGTTGGACTCATGGCCTTTGTAGTCACTTCCAACTCTATGATTCTTTTGACTTCATGATTCTAATACCCATCGCCTCCTCCCTCCATCAACCCACCAACATGGCTAGTGTTCAGGGATGATGGGAGCTGGAGTCCAAAAAGAGGTGGCCTTTGCAGTCTCTACAGTTTTAGGAATCTATGATCAAGGACCTAATCCCAACGCCGAGGCTCTGAATTTGGCTTTTGCTCCCCTGTCCAGTTAGAAACCTTCCGTGGGGTCAAGTTTCCCAACGGCTGATGGATTAACAGCCCGCCAGATTGATGTCTTTTATGGAGACCTATAATTGAGGAAGCTGGGAGTGGTGGAACTGGTCTGTGGCAAGGAGAGGACAGCGAAAGGAGGAAGGTAAGTGGCAGAACAATTGAGCCTTTGGGGATTATGAGCAACCTTTGGCTGTTCTCAGCCAGCTACCTGAATAGAATCAGCCCCAGTGCCAGAATGATAAATGCCCGGGCGTGGTACCTGTGTTTACATGTGGGCCCAGAAGTATCTAATACAGGCTAATGAGTCTCAAGATGGACAGAGAGAGATCAGGTTTTGTGTCTGTGTGCCTTCTAGTTGCCTACTGACTTCAGGGGGTTTATCCTTTAAAACCCACATTAGTTAGGCCATTTTGGGCTAACTCAGGAGGCCTTAACAATCCATTCTTCCTTCATCAGATAAATCTACATTCTAATAAAACAATCAGGATGTAAAAATCCTCCTTGAAACTCAGTGATAATAAAATCACTCACAAACTTGGCCTCATCCAAGAATGGTAAACCACGGGCATGACCCAAACTATAAAACACCCATTAAAAACATATTTCTTCTTTCGTTTTGGAAGAGTCAGGTTTTAACACATGCTAGAATGGCTTGAGTACATCCAGATAAATGCAAAAGTCCCTTATTTTGTTCCTGTTCTTTGTAGGTTTCCAGGGCTAAGCAGGGATTCGAACCCTGGTCTCCAAAAACCCTAGGAAATTTCACCATAATTGAAGGCACATAACAACTACAGGCAGCATGGTGTAGTGGTCTGAACATTGGATTACAAGCCTGGAAGCCAGGGTTTGATTCTCTGCTCGGCCATGGAAACCCACTCGGTGACCCTGGGCACATCACACACTCTCAGCCCCAGAAAACCCTGTGATCAGTTCACCTGAGGGTTGCCCGAAGTCGGAAACTATTTGAAGCCAGACAACAAGAAAACACCCGCATCCACAACGTGATGGACTGTTCCAGATGTGTTTGTCACAATGCAAGAAACAGCCACGCCAGGGTGCCAGGGTGAATCGGGACAAGGAAAGCCTCAAAACGGTGACAGATGGAACCTGTCCTGGAACTAAGGCATGAAGTTGTGCCGGATACCTATATTTCTTGGGCGCGTGGGCACAGGTCAAGCGCCTCTGTCGAGACCTTGCAAGACGCTGGGAGAGCCAGTAGAACAGCATTGCTGAGGTGGTGGCGAGGCCTCGCCTGACTCCAATGTCCCACTTCTTTCCCGTTCTCTGTCGCCCCCTGCTATTCCTTCCCCTTCCTCCCCACCAGCATCCTTGGAGAGGGATCAATTCTTCTCCCTAGAGATCTGAACGAATCTTTGGTGCAGGGCTTTCAACATTCGTCCAAAGGGCCACACGGAATGGGCTGCTCTGTGCCTTTCCCAAAAGCCTGCTCCGCCCTCCTCATTGGAAGCTTTTCGGTCCTTGTTTCCTCTTCTGACACACAGAGTCAAATGGACCATGGCAGTTTCTGAACACCCTCTCAGTCTTCCTGTTGAGGTCTGACAACCACCCAAGGTGCAGGCAAATGGCATAGCTTTCACCTTGTCACATGGGGAGGCGCCTTCCTCTTTGGGCAAGGCCTTTCAACAAGTTCAACAGAATTGGCTCTGATGCCCCTCTTCCATGGCCGAGACTGGGGCTGCGGGTATCAGGGAGGACAGGGAGTGGTTTGGGGTACTGAATTTCCAAATCCTCTTGTAAGACATAGGATTGAGACATTGCAGAGGCAAAAGCGAAACTCGATTCAGAGGAGGTAGGCTTGCAATTACAACACCTCTCTCTGGGGCAAGGAAGTTAGTTTGATTAAATGTTGGGTATCCCCCTCTATACAAAAAAAACCCTCAGGTGGCGACTTGGGAAATGGTTGCCATTTTGCTCACTGTTGTTTTTGGGTGGCTTTTCTAAACGCAAATACTTTGACAGGTCTGTGGAAAATGTCCCAGCCGCCGGAGACAAGCAGGCATGGAGCCAGGGGCTCTGCCTGAGTCTTTACGCTCAACCATGGCTCACTGCATTCTTTCTTCTGAGCCCTGGAGCCTACAAAAAGATGCCATCGTGGAAATAGCCTCCTCTGAAGGGGGCAGTTTCTTAATTTAGGGCCCTTGTCCTCCTTAAACTAGGAGGAGCAATTTCTGGTGGAACATTTAGTTGCAAAGCACAGCTCACTTCTCTACGATAGCATCCGGGCCTGCAAAGCTCAGCTCCATGTACCAGCTTCCTGGCCTGCAAAGCCCAGCTGAGCTCCGGGCAACAGCATCCTGGCCTGCAAAGCTCAGCTCAGCTCCATGTAGGAGCATTCTGGCATACAAAGCCCAGCTGACCAAGTCCAACCCTGCTTAGCAGCCAAGATCGGACAGTGTCTGATACCTTCCTCTTGTTGTTGTGTGCCTTCAAGTCGCTTCCAACTTTTCTGGGGCTAAGTGTGTGTGTGTGCGTCGCACCCCAGCTGGGTTTCCATGACCAAGCAGGAAATCAAACCCTGGTTTCCAAAGTCGTAGTTCAATGCTCAGACCACTACACCACGATGCCATTCCTCTTAACCACAGAAGTGAAAATATTTCCTATCACATCCAATAAACCACAGGAAGCAAAACAACCAAGCTGTCAGAGATGTTAGCAACACAGTTGTGCCTATTTCTGGTTGATAATCCTGGATTATTCAGCATTCTTCTCTCCTCTCCACTGTTCCGAACAATACCGGCCGTCAGTCATTTGAACACCCTTTTCTTTCTAACAGAACTGTGATGAAAACAAAGGAATTCATGCGCCAGTGAAATGGAAAAAATGCAAGGAGTTTGATTGGGCAGCAAGAAGTAGAATCAAGTCTCACCCAACCAGAACTATTTACCTTCCACCATGTCACTGTGAATTTCTCTCTTGGGGAGATGGGAGGGAATCATTGTTTTCCAACGATGTTGCTAATCCAAAAGACAAATAATCATTCTAGGTTCTGGTTTTGCTTTTCAAATAAAAAAATCTGTGTAAAGCCGGCAGGGTATTTCAGCGTCCGCAGAGAAAAGAGAAAAGCAAAAGGGTGGCTCATTTTCTGCACTGTGTTTCTTTCAGGGCTGTCCCATGACATTTTGCTGCCCAAGGCAGGGACAAGTGGCGGCTTCCGCTTCATTGGGGGGGGGGTGTCGCAAATCCACTTTGGGTTTTACTGAGACCGAGCGGTGTGGCTACAGTGACCCAAAGTGAGAGCATCACTGTCCCAAAAATGGAATCCAAATTGTTCTTAATCTCTTTCTAGTCTTCACATAACTTCTTTCATATAATTGAGTAGAACTCCCGGTTAAATAGACGCTCAAGTATTTTACTTTCTTTTCATTTTTAAATTCTGTCTTTACTGCATTTCATTCTTCTCTTGAGTCCTCATATTCTTAGTCAGGATTTTGGTTTTTTCCTTGTTTATCTTCAAACCAGCTAGGTTTCCAGATTTATTTTTTTCTTTGAATTTGAAGGTCAATTCCAACGGCTAATCCAATGGCAGAATTACCAAATCATCATTTTAATTTCCATTCAGCTTTTCTATTTTTCCCATTTTTCTAACTAGATGCTCTTTGGGGTCTCTTTCAGCTCCACGATTCCACACCGTGGGCCCGCCTGGACCTAACTGACCAAACCACATTGCTGAGGCTCAAGGTGAACTCTGTCTGACGTAGCCATACCAACCTCCACGGGACATCCTGACCCGAGCACCTCCTTGGCAAACAGATTCTCTCCAAGCAGCAGAACACATTTCTCCGTCTCCCCTCTCCCCTCCTTGTGCAAGGCCCTTTCCTCCTTTCATGCCTGTGAAAGATCAAAATTCTGTTGTTCTGCAAAGAAACACATGACATTTTGCAGAATCCAACCACACACACACACATCCCGCACATTTCTCCCATGGTGGTTGTCACCACAACCGCCTTGCTGGTTGACAAACAGCATCAGTTCTTCTATATCTTCATCATCATCGAAGCTCAGAGCAGGGCAATGGTGAAAATGACCTGCAGAGTTAACCTGGAGTGGAAGATTCAAAACCCTTTAGAGAAAGCCCCTGCTTTTCAACGCCCCATCATCTGACTACTCGCTCTTTCAGCGCTTCCAAATTAAGGACAAGTTCTATTAGCTCAACGGTGATTCTGCCCTTTCATCAGTGTTTAAACCAGAGGTTGGGGGAAAAAAGAACACACTTGGTCTCTGCTGATCCAGTCGGGTGAATGAAAAGTAAAGGACAGATATTGCAAAAGAAAAAGATTTTGCACGTGGTAATATGGCCAGCAGCAAGGAAGGCCAAGGTTGCCCTCTGCTGGGAAGATGGCAGAATTCCTCCCTGCGGTAAAAAAGGCACTGGAGAGAAGGAATTTCTAGCTCCTTTTAATGCAAGAGGCTCAGACTGCAAACTTTCTTCAGCTCTCCACCTCCATGAGGCTGTTCTATGCTTCTGAGGCACTGAACTTATCTGAGGGAGGGGAGCCGATTCCTTTGGACAGGGTCTTTATGTTTCTGGCTAAAACCCGGAACAGGTTCCCCGCCACATTGACATGACGGTCCCCAGGCTCCCCCCTTGCTTCTGCGTAAACACCCGCAAGACTGTGGCTGTCTCAGGCTCTTTCTCTCAGCAGCCACTAACCAGGCCTCCAGGTTAATTCAATTCTGCTTGGTTTACGAGCCTGGCCTGGCCGCCAATTAACAGAGCATGATACAAGACCTAGAGCCAGCGTGGTATAGCAGCTGGACTATAACTCTGGAGACCAAGGTTCAATTCCATGGAAACCCACTCAGCCACCGTGGGCGCGTCACACACTCTGAGCCCCAGAGAACCCCCTCATGGGTTCACCTGAGGGTTGCCGTAAGTCGGAACTGACTTGAAAGATCACATAACGACAACATAAAGATCTGGGCAAGTTGGGAAGCTTATCTCAGGGAGAACCCCCAAACCTTGTGTCGGGGCCAACTCTGTGGCTGAGGACACACAGTGGGTGGGAGGCGGGGGCTTTGCTCTCCCGTTTCATCCATCTACCTGGAACTTCAGACCTCTTGGGATGCCAGCCTCGGCGTCTTTGAGTTCCAAAGTTCCTTGCAGGAAAAGGAGACCCGCTCGTAAACTAGGCTTTCCATGAGCTCTCCAAGGTGCTGAAGGCTATTCCTTAAATAGGAGCTGATGGCCTTCCTCAGCACCACGCTGGACAGACTGATGGAAAACAGCCGCTCTAACCATCTTTATACATCCGTCAGAGGTACTGGATTGGCCCTTGGGAGTCAAATGACATTATCCAGGAGGGTTATGGGGGCGGTGGGCTGAAACTTGCCTGCAGGTCACTCTCCTGGTCAACGGCCCTTGGGAAGCAAGAAGCAGGGTGAGAGTTCCCAGCCCAGTTAAGTCAGCTTCTAGGAAATCTTATTTTTTCAAAAGGCTCACATTTGTACAAGGATGTTTTATTGATGCACACAATCACAGGAGGCAGAGGCACCGCACCTTAACAACACATGGACACACAATGTACACACACACACACACACCTTGTAAGTCATGCCTTTAACAAGTCCTTTGGGGTTTTTTTGACACACTACTTGGAGCAAGAAGCTGGCAAAAGATCTCTCCATGTGAGAAAAGGAAAAATGCAGTCCCTCTCTGTCTTCTTCAGAGGCTTAAATCCCTGGGGTACGGTGCCATTCCCCTCCAGGTAAGAGCAGAAATGTTGGATTTAGGAGTGCTGCATAGAGAAAAACTTTTTTTCCCTATCAAAGGCTGCAGTTCTTCAAGGATAACCTGGCCCAGGGCTATATGCCAGTAATGAGTGAAGCTGTCATAGAATCCTAGAGTTGCAAGGGCCCTCCAGGGACAGCTAGTCCAACCACATTCTGCCATGCAGCAATACGCCATCAAAGCATTCTTGGCAGATGGCCCTCCAGCCTCTGTTTAAAAACCTCCAAAGACAAGAGACTCCACCACACTCCCAGGCAGCAGCATATGCCACTATCAAACTGCTCTTAACAGTCTGGAAATCCTTCCTAATGTTTAGGTAGAATCTCTTTTCCTGCCATTTGAACCTATTGCTCCATGTTCTAGTCTCTGCAGCAGCACAAAACAAGCTTGCTCCATCCTCCATATGACATCCCTTCAAATATTTAAACATGTCCCTTTTCTTTCTCTGCCATCCTTCCTGCTACTCCTTCCCCTCTCTTTGCCTCCCTTCCCTCCTATCTGTTGCTTTCCCACCCATTCCCTTTAGCTCTTTATCTGTCATCCCTTCCCTCTCTCTTTTCATTTCTCATCCCAATGCTCCTCATTCTCTATCCCCCCTTTTTTTTACTCTTGTTATCATCTCTTTCTCTCTGTGCCCACCTTCCTTTTCTCTGTCTTTCTCCCTTCCTTTGCTGGCCTCCCTTCTGCCTCTCAGTCTCTCTCTAGCTTCTCTTCGGCCACCCCTTTCCTCTCTCTCTTTCCTGATCTCAGCCTGCCACCCCCAAACTCCTCTATCTCCCCTTTGCCATTACTCCTCATTCTCTTCTTTTCTCTTTCTCTCTCTCTCTCTGTCTCTGGCACCCTCCTAACCCTCTTTCTCACAAGGACATTCGAATTTCCCTTAAAATTCTGGGTCAGGGGATATCTTGGAGCCCTGGGGAGGAGCACAATCCAGCAAGCCAGGTCAGTGGGTGGGAAATCGAACAGCCTTCAGACGCCAGAGTCGGGCAAAATGTTTCTTCAGATCTTTCAGAAGAGATTTCTCTTGGGTTCCTGCAGGGGGAACTCGGTTGCCCAAGCGCCTGCTGATTTTGCAGGGGTGCCTTTGTTTTCTTTAGCTGGAGCATCTAAAAAGCTAAGCTCATGTTGCTTCCTTGTCTCCACAGAAATTCCACAAGATCTGTCCTCAGGGCCCTTCATGTTGACACCTGTGTGGGCAACCAAAGCCCTCTCCTTGTGGATCACTTGTGGTGCCGAAAATCTTTTGGGGCTCCGATCCCCTGGAGATGCTGAACTCAACTGAAAAAACAAGGCCTCCTCCTTTGGCACATGAGGACTCGCCCCAAGGGCCACGAAACCATAGGGCGTGGTGATCTTGGGCAAGTGGGGCAGAGAGAGAGCAGCCCGGACCACTGGGTCAGGAATGTCACACACCTTGGCATCCATCTTGAGGGGGTCCAACCCAAAAGAATGGCGTTCATCCTTTGGATGTGGATTCATTCTACCTCTTGCAGCCTCATGCTCCAGGTTGGTCTCCTTGCCCAAAATCCGGTGTTCTTCTAAGATGTCTAGGGAGGGAATGATGAATTCAGGGATGCGGTCCGGTGTCACCAGATACTGGAACAGCTCCCCGGAGGTCCTTTTTGGCTGGGAGCGGCTGCCAAGCGGTTGCCTGTGATCTTCCTTGCAGGACATTTTGGCAAGAGGCGAGCCAAGAAACTTCTCTATAGCCTCTGAAATCTTCCAGCCCAGCTCCTTTGGCTGGGTTTGTCTGTGTGCCCTGCTGCTTTTTATGTGCCCTGCTCAGCTCCAGTTGCTCTGGGCTCTGTGACGTCACCCTGGTGTGTGGCAATGAGTATTTCCAGATGCACAGAGTGCACCTGCTGCCTTGGACAGAGAGCGGAGAGGCCCTCCTCACCTGTGGCAAGAGGGGGAGGAGGAGAAGCGGAAACACAACGGCCCACATGTTCCCCTCCTGAGAAACGTCCCCCATGTTTTCTGGGAGGGGCCACGCATGGGGTGTGCATACCACGGAGGCGTCTTCGGATGCAGCAGCAGGGAGAGGCCACGACACGGGCTCTTGCCAAGCGCTGCGCATTGTGCCAGGGGCAAGCAAGCAAGGGATCATGCACGGCTCAGAGGAAAGGATGAATCAGCCCAAGAACACAGAAAGGAGGCGTTTGAGAGATGCGTTGGCGACAAGCTAGAGTTTGTCAGAGGGGTTCCAGCTTGGGAGAGGGCTGGAAATGCTGGTTTGGGACTGGCGCACATTTTGTTTTTTGAATGTGCCCTGAACAGAATCCCAACTGCCTTGGACTACAGTGATTCCCCCTTACCTACAGTCTCACTAGTTGTGGTTTTAGTTACCAGCTGTCTTCCTTCACAAATGCACCTTTCTCCCTCTGCCCCAGACAAACCTCTGTTAACAAAGCCCCTAACAAAGTTGCTGCTTTTTGCAATGTCCTTTTATACCTGCCCTGCCCCTCCTTTTTTCTTCTTCCTCATCCTCTGCCTAGCTGGATGCTTTTCTAGCGGCATCAGCATTGACAAGATGTTGAAGGAAGGATGGAGAAACACAGGTTTTTACTACAGGCTCCCCCTCATTTATCTAACAGGTGAGGGATTCCAGGTGGGGTCTGACCAGAATACAGTGGAACCATCACTTCTCTAAACCCGCACATTAGACTCCTATAGATGCAGCCCAGAAGCACATTGGCTTTTATACCCATTTTTTTTAAACCCCTGGATGCTTTTTAGAAGGAGCCTTCAGGCAGTCTCAAGAAGGTTCTAAATGTTTCCGTTTGCTTGTGCACGGCTTACCTGATCTGATGTGTTCATTTCATGTGCGCATCATGTCAGTTTTGAACAAAAAGCCCGCTGCAACATAAAACAAGTAAACCCCACAAGAGGCATGCCTAAGACAGAAATGACTTGAGGCACACAATAACCATGACACAGTTCAATGTGAAAAAGCAGCTTGTAGTCTACTCAGTAGGGACAGAAAAGGGTGGGACCTTACCGTTCCCTGCCAGGTCAGGCAAAAGCAAACTGCGGCAGCCAGGCTTGTCTGTTCTTCTGCCTTTATATCTTCTTGTCATCTTCATCTCATTCCAACGTCCCAGTATTCATCTGGAAAACACTGGAGGGTACGCACTGTGGATTCACACATCACCTAAGTGCAACCCATGGGTAAGTGTCTTGGGGATGAGGGCGGCAGACCACAGCCTCTCCAACGTGGGAGCGCCTGGAGAGATCAGCTGAGGGAGAGGCCCTATTTAAAGCTAAGTGGCTAGCCCGGTTGAAGGACTGTGTAGGTTTCTGCCCAGCTGCAATGGAATTGAAGGAAGCGAAACGCTTTCGTCAGGTATGGCCGTGGGAGGGGAGTGTTTCCTCTGTGGGGCTTAAGAAACAGCCAGGAACCTGTAGACTGGTGTCCGGGAGAGGTGATGCATTTTATTTCAAAATGCAGAAGGCAGCCCATGAAAACTTATGCTAAATAAACCTTGCTAATCTCTCTGGGCTGAGAGACTCTTAAAAGTTAGTAAGAGGTCATTTCCAACTTTTGGCAACCCTGAGGCAAAACTGAAGAGCAGTGGAAGGAGGCGGGTTGGCTCCCACTGATACCAAATGGCCTGAATGTTGCTTGAATTTCTAGGGAGTGGTGGAATCATCTCTGCATCACAATGTACTGGCAAGGTCTCTTTTGATTCTCTCCTTAGGATGAATTTGCCCTCCGGGGGACACTGGGGGGCTTTGTGAGGATGTGGCTAGAAAGGATTGCTCTGCTCTGCCCGCTGAGGTATCTGGTGAGTTAGTTAGGGAAAGCTTACCTTCTCCTAGAAACTTCAGTTTATGTCTTGTGATGCACTGAAGGCAGAAGGGAGTAACGCAATTTGGTTTGCATAGAAACAATTATCTGAGAGATTCAAAATGGATAATAAATTACCTGGCATTGATACAGAGAAAGCAGACTTTCAAAATCAACTGTATAGTAACAATAAACAGTTAACTGCCCAAATGTTGCTGAAATTTGCAGATTGAAGGTAACTTCCCCTGGAAACTCTAGTTTATAGCTCACCCTGTTGGGTTGCCAGAGTCAGCACGGCGTAGTGGTTTGAGCATTCAAATCTCTGCTTGGCCACGGAAACCCACTGGCCAAGCATGTCACACCCTTCAGCCTCAGAGGAAGGCAAAGGCAAACCTCCTCTGAACAAACCTTCCCAAGAAAACCCCACGATAGGTTGGCCTTCAGGTCACCATAAGCTGGAAAGAACGTGAAGGCATACAACAGCAAAACTGGGGTGTCATCCCACTTTTTCAATTGCTTTCAAAATGTCCCGATTTCTCTCTCCTCCTCCCACTTTCCCCCTTTGCCTGCAGCTTATTTCAGTTGCTGCAAACTGAGTTCAAAGCGCAAGAGTAGTTTGCACTCCATTCACTTATCAGGGGGAGAGACAAGGAAGGGGCATGGTCCTGCCCTTCCCTGTAGGCTCCGACAAAAACAAACTGCTGCAATCTCTCCTTGTGTATTCTTAACAACTTGCATGAATTATTCCTTGTTTGTAGCTTTTTCTATCCTGACCCCCTTGATGGTGCTTGGCCACATATTGTCCCAATTTTCCTCTGTGAAATTTTGGAGGGTGTGATACAGGTTAAGCCTGCCCTTCGAGTCTTATTCTTAAGTCGAGGTTTTATGCTGTCCCTTCCCTGTTCCTCTGCTGTCCAGCTCCAGTTTGTTCAGAAATTCTTCCACTGCGTTTGCTCTGCCCTCCTGTGGGGTGGAGAAGTCCTCGTCGGCTCAAAGCCCCCAGCCCACTCTCCGGTCCGATTGGTACGGCACGCCAAGAAGCGACTGGGGACCGTGACCCGTGTTTTCCTCGCCTTGTTCCCCACTCGGCTCGAACGGGTCCTGATCTGTCCAGACATCATGGGGGGAGGCAGAATCCCCAAAGGTAAGAAACAGCAAAGAAGGAGCTATCAGGTGTGTGGTGAAGCAGGGAATACGCAAATCCCAATGGGAAGAGATGCTCTGTTAGGGGGCTGGAGACCTGGGTTTGAATCCCTGCTCAGCCAGGGAAACCTACTGGGAGACCTTGGGACGTCACACTCTCTCGGAGGAAGATGAGGGCAAGCCCCCTCTGAACCCATTCTTGCCATGAAACCCTACAAGAGGGTTTTCTTGAAGGTATACAAGAACAACCACCTAAGTTGCTAGTCCTCTGTGTCTGCGTTTAAATCTCTCCTTCCTGCAGAGACTCTGTGCATGCTAGTCAACCCGCTGGGCAAGGGAAGCAAGAGGAAACAAGATGACCTCTGTCTGGAAGAGCACCAGTGTTGGGTGGAACTGCTCCTTCAAGAGTTGCCGGACGAAGATGACTCCCAAGACCCTACATACGAGGTACTGGGATGCTAAGGGATACCCCCTTTCTCTGATATCTGGCTTGCCACAAGGGCTAGCCCAGAAAGGACAGGAGGGCTCCTTTCCTCTCCTGCTGTCTACACGACAGTGATTGGCATTTATCAGTCAGTAGAACTTTTAAGATCACCCAGAGGGGCCCTTCTCTCTGTCCCACCACCTTCTCAGGGCTGGCTGCTCCCAGACTTTGAAACTCTTCTCTAGAGAGGCCGGGGTGGCCTTGTCTTTGCTCTCCTTCTGACGACAGGCTAAGATATTTCTTTGCTGGCGGGCTTTTTTTATAAATTGACTGGGTGTGGGCTCTTGGTGCTGTTCAGGTTTCGTTTAAGGTTGGTATAGTTTTCTTAATGCATTTTAATAACATTTTTTAACATTTAATGCTTGAACATTATACATGTTTTTTAAAAACTCTTATATTTATATTTTCATGGGTGTTTTCATTTGCTCTGTGCCAATGTCAGGAGAAAGGCAGGATACAAATACAAAGCCTTGAATCCCACTGTCGGAAGAAAGGCGGGTTATAAATAAATAAAATAATAATTTAAGGGTAGACTGTTTCTGGCTATGGAGGCTCTACATGTATCCATGCCTATTTCTACCAGTTAAATTGGAGTGCCTTTCCCGTTCCTTCCAAGGTTTGTGTGATACGGCAGCAGAACTATGATTCTGCTCTTGTTTCCTTCGCTCTCCAAACACACACACACACACCACCCCTCAAGTCCCATAAGGTGCAAGCATTATACCGTACTGCCTTAAGCCCCTTGGTGGAAAGAGTGGGATATTGAGATGTACTTTTGCAGCCTGCCACTTTTAGGATCTTCTTCTAGCTCCGGAACAGATGTCCTATTTTCTAGTTGTTTCCATTTGCACGCAGCGAACCTGGTGCTAGAATATTTAGGCCTGCAAACTATGGTCCTTTTTAAAGGAGTGTGTGTTTGTATTTCCCCCTCCAGAACTGTCTAGAAACAAGTTGATGTTTTCTGCTTTTTCTAGGGATGTAATTCTTTCCCACATTCCCTCTCAAAAGAAGCAACCAGTAACTTTTAGCCGTTTCCTTCCCGCTGGGGGAAAAAAAACGTATTCAAAAACTGCACAGTTTTGGAAGGCTATTTGCACTTCAGGACGCCTTCTGTGCCAGATTTGCACATGGTTGTTTTGGGTTGAAAACAGCACAATTCCCCACCCTAGGTCTGCAAAGCACAGCCCAAAGCTTCTTACAAAAAAGCGTTTCTCCTTGCCTCTTTTTCCCTCCCAGCCCTCCAAGTCCGAGACAGACAGCGAGGAGTACAAATCTCACAACAGCACCGAGACCGACCTGGAGTTCGAGGAGAAGAACGGCGTGGTGATGCTGAAGGAAGAGCCTCCTCTGCAGGTAAAATGGACTTTCCTTGATTTATAGCCCACCTGTTCTGCCCAAATGGGATCCAAAGCAGATTACAAGTTAAGAAAAAATAGCTAAAATTATATGTAATACTTTTTTTTTTAAAAGAAAACCTTTATCAACTCTATTAAGGCCTTCAAGTCATTTCAGACTTAGGGTGACCCCCTCCGGGGTTTCTTAGCACAATTTATTCAGAAGGATTTTGCTCTGGCCTTCTCCTGAGGCTGAGAGAGTGTGACTTGGCCAAGGTCACCCAGTGGGTCTTCATGGCAGAGTAGGGATTTGAATCTGGAGTCCACTCAAACCACTACATCACATTGACTCCTTGGAGGAAGAGGAGGAAATGAGGGTTACATCTTGTCTCTTGCCTCAGGCAGCAAAATACGAGGGGTGGCCAACAAAAACCAGAGGTTCTCTCCTTGCACCAACCTTGCCCCCGAAGGACAACAAAAATTCGGTCAGCGGGTAGGGACTGGCTAGACCGCTTGCCTCCATATATAGGGGGAAACTGTTGTTTTGTGACATTGTCTGTAGCGGGTGTGATCTTTTTTCTTAACCATTTCAGGAGGATCCCAATGGAGGAGACAAGATGGCCACCGAGGTGCCCCAAACTGGAGAGGACAGTGAGACGACCCTGGAGCTCCGGACTTCGGGGGACGGAAGTGAGGACCCCGCCGGCTGCAACTGCCAAGTACTATTAAGGGGTGGGGGGTATATTATGGTCTTTTCCTGGGGGCAGTTATTTCCAAAGGAAAGGGTGAAGACTGTGACCTATGGAAAGCTATGCTAGCCCCACCTTAGCCCAAAATCCTGTTTCCAATAATAGATTTTATTAATTACATTTATATCCACATTTATATGACTTCAGGGTGGGTACATGGCTTTCTTCCTCCACCTCCCCACTTTCCTCCTCAGAACACCAACCCTGTCAGGTAGACCAGGCAGAGGAAAGAGGTGTGTTAGAGACAGAAAGAAAGACTGGCCTGAAGTCACACAGGAGATTCATAGTTCAGTGCAGCTTAGAAGTGGGATCTCTCAAATTTTAGTCCAACATCCTAACCACTATAGCATGATGCTTCCAGGCTGAAGCACAAGCCAGCACTTGAACCATGTGATCATCCTCCTCCCTCACTGAAAATTGTTTATACACCCCTAGGAAAAACATGACACCATTATTGCTCAATGGGTTGGAAAAGGAAATGATTAGAAAAACTTATATTTATAACTTAGTCCATTCTGAGCTGTGCTAGCCACTCACAATGGAATTGGCTGGGATCTTCTTGGAAGTCCTCTCTAGAATGAATTGGGAATGGTGAGTCAACACTCAAGCAAATCCAGTGATTCAATAGGTTTATTCTGGTCTGAAATTAGCAATAGGATCCATATTCGCGACTGCCCTAGAGGGGAGTAGAAATCTTGATGTGGTGGTCAGGGGCTCCCCCTAGTGCTGAGAAAGTAAAACAGATTTTGGTAGGATTTTGGATAATGGATACTCAATCTGTACTTTTAACTGTGTGTATGTGTCTTCAGGTCACCTATCTTTATGGCAACCCCATGAATTTCACAATTTCTTGGCAAGAAACAGTCAGAGGTGGTTTTGCCAGTTCCTTCCACTGAAATATAGCCTATAGCTCCTTGTATTCCGTAGTGATCTCCCATCCAAGTACTAACCAGGGCTTAGCCTACTTAGTTGCCAAGATCAGACGAGATCTGGTGCCTTGAGGGTATTTAGGTCCCATAAACTTTTAACTAGTTGGGCATAATTATCTGGCACAGTTACTCTGGCACCCCAGCACCCACAAGGCGCACTACAAGCCAGCTCTGGAACCGTGTGATCTTCCTCCTCTCTCATTGAGCATGGCGAGAGAGTGCCGCACAACTATGAACAAGAGTTACACCAACAAAAAAGTTACAATATAATGTTTGGAAAAGGAACTGATTGCAAGTGGTTACTTTCCAGCTCTGTTAGGCAGCGGCTCTGAAAACGGTTCGAATGAATTGGTTGCCCCACCTAGTAGCTAGTTACTTCTGAGCCCTGGGCCAAGTAAAGGTTCTGCTATCATTCTTTGTGATCTTTTTCACCAATCAAATGGCTTGGAATTTTTTTGTCCCCGTTCTAGAAAGACCAGAAGGAGGCTTGATGTCGCCTAATGCTTTCCTGGCTGAGACGTAACAAAATATGGACGACCTCCCTTCGGAGTTCTTTTCCCCTTTCCTTGTGGACTGTTGTTTCCCCCTTCTGGACACCGGTGGATCAGCCGGTTTATTATTGTCTCTCTTTTTCTTGAAATTTGCAATAAACCCTTATTTTTCACTTTGGTATTTGGTGACTTCTCTTGTCTTTTTTTCCAGTGAGATTTTATTAAAAGGGGGAAGATTCTGCCCTGTTTCTTTAGAGGAGAATGAGGGCTGGGACAAGTAAATGGTTCAGCTAGTCTTCCTGTCTCTTGCTGAGTCTTCTAATATGTTGGGCTGTAAAGTTGTAAATACAGACCAAACTTTGATCATAGAACAATAGAGTTGGAAGAGACCCCAAGGGCCATCCAGTCTAACCCCCTTCTGCCATGCAGGGAAGACACCATCAAAGCATTCTCTTTAAAAGATGGCCACCCATCCTCTCTTTAAAAACTTCCAAAGGAGACTCGCCACATTCCCAGGCAGTGTATTCCACTGTTGAACTGCTCTTACCAATAGGAAGTTCTTCCTAATGTTGAGTCAAATCTCTTTCCCTGTAATTAGAATCATTGCTCCGTATCCTAGTGTCTGAAGTGGGAGAAAATGGGCTTGCTCCATCCTTGATATGACATCCCTTCAAATACTTGAACATAGCCATCGTGTCACCTCTAAACCTTCTTTTCTTCAGGCTAACTATACCCAGCTCCCTAAACTGCTATTCCTATGACTTCATGGTTTCTTTCAACTATTTTGCTTGCCCTGTTCGGAAGTGAATGGCCTCTGTAGTCCTTCCAATTCTATGAATCCAGTGTAGGGATGGAGGAGAAGTGGGGACAAAATCTTGCCCTTCTCTGTAGATTCAGGCAAAATCAAATTGCTGTAGTCTTGTGTGGGACTAATCAGGCCTGTTCCTGCAAAGTAGGATGGTTGGAGGGTATGAAGTTGTAGCCCAGGCTAGCTGGAGGCATAACAGATCGAGACAGGGCAGGCTGTTTTTGGCCTGTCCACCTTTTTATCTCCTTTGGCAGCGGATCCACGGAATGGATTTGACAGCTGTCATTGAAATGCCTGACCAACTTTTATTTTTATAAGAAGAGTGGGTGTGATTGGAGTGACTCATGGCCTGCCGCGTCACCTTCCTATTTCGAGGCCTCTCAGATGCTCGGCGTAGCTCATCCTGCATCCTAAGTGTTTATAAATACCCCGCAACTCAAGAACTACTCCAGTAGGCGGGTCTGTAATTGACCTCTGATCCGGAACGATGCTTCGCAGCTCGCCTTTGCTCCGATTGGATTCAGCACCGGAGTCGAGCTATGTATAGCTTCCCCCAACAAGGGAGGTGTGAGAAATCAGTCCACTAGGAATGTAGCTACTGTTGGATTGGGTGAGACATCATGTCCGGGTCCTCGGCCAACAGGAAGCTTTCTGGTGTGACCAAAACAGAATATGATTTACACGGCGTGAAAAGACAATAGGCTTGGCAAGGTAGAAGGTGGTAGGAAAAGAGAAAGAATGAACGATATAAATCCGTAGTTCAGTGGTTCTCAAATGGTGGGGGGGGGCAGTCTGCAACAGTTGCTTAATGGCATCACCAGGTCCCTTGTAACACCATCCTTGCAGCATCACAATCATAAGAGTCGGAAGAGACCCCAAGGGCCATCCAGTCCAACCCCCTGCCACGCAGGAATACACATTCATAGCATTCCCAACATCCAACCTATTTTGAACCTCCAAAGAAGACTCCACCGAACTCCAAGGCAGTGGATTTTCCACTGTCGGACTGCTCTTGCTGTCACTGAGGTCTTCCTAATGTTTAGATGGAATTTCTTTTCTTGAAATTTGAAGCCATTGCTCCGTGTCCTAGTCTCTGGAGCAGCAGAAGACAGGCTTGCTCCGTATGACAGATCACATGAGGTCATCTCCAGGTCTCAGTTTTTAGCTCCAAAATATCAAGGCCTGGAACAGTCCTGACTTGGCATCCTTACCTGAACTCCAAGTCAGGCACCCCTGCATTTTCTTCTCCACATTTCCTGGATCTGTCCCTTCTGAGTCCAACAGAGAAGTGGGCACAGCTTGTAGTTCAGAACTTGACCCATCTCTAGAAGTGTGTTTGACTTCACGCTACCTCATGGTAGCACTTTAATGGCTGTGCTTCCATCCTACAAAATGTTGAGATTTGCTATTTTGGGAGATATTTCTTCTCACAGACTTCCTGGCCCAATTAAAATCAACTCTCTTTGGTTGTTAAGTTATTTAACCACTTTAACACAAACAATTAACTCAAAGGAGGAAAGTAAAGTTTGGGAAATGTTCAGCTAGCCTCCTGTTAATGATGTCATAATTGTAGTTGTCGTCAGTCCCCCATCTCGGTGTTCGTCACTGGAATGTTTTTAGGTCCCTATTCATTGAGTGACACGGCCTGGATGTTCACGACCAGCTGTGCCATCTCTGGCTCAAATAACCTCAGATTCTATTTTTGAACGAGGGCGAAAGTCTATCCTTAATTATGAATCACCCACGGGCCACAGCGGTGAGAGTGGAGGTCGAACCTGCTGGATTCTTGGCTCATGGGTCCACTTTCAGCAACTGGGTAAACATAAGAAGATGCCGTGGTGCTGAATTAAAGGCTTTCTTCGTCACGGAAAAACTATTCCGCCGAGGTGGGGACTGTAATAAAAAGGCGAGCGGTTTTGAGAGAGGCATCGCACATCCCTTCCCGGAGGACAGAAGCGAAAGCAGAAGAGGCCCAAGACTGAGACTCCTTCCAACCCCAAGACAAGATGCTCTGCCGACTCCATCTCACCGCTCCTCGGAGTCCCCTCAGAAGCCGGATTCTGTGGCCAAGAGCCGGCTCCCTCTTTGACGAGTTGGAACGGGAGATGGACGCCATGTGGGATTTTCTGACGAGCAACTGGAGGCCCACGACCACTTCCAGCAGCAGTACCACGACCACCACGACGGTCAGACGCGAGGCGGCTCGCGGCTCGGAAACGGCAAACCCCGCCAGCGCCACGTTCGCAGTGACCCAAGACATGGCTGGGTTTGACCCTCAGGAGCTGGTGGTGAAGCTGATCGGAGAGAAGGTGGTCTTGACGGGTAAGAAGGCGACGCAGACGCCGGAAGGGCCCTTCCGCTACGAGCTTTTCCGGAGGGAGTGGGACGTTCCGGAGACGGTCGACCGGGACCGCCTGAGCTGCTCCATCTCCAGCGAGGGAGAGCTGCGCATCGAAGCCCCCGCGGCAGAACCCGCCGCACGGACGGTGCCCATCGCCATCAACCGAGCGGAAGACAGAGCTCCAGAAGAACCGGAATTCGAAGCCACAGATAACAGCCGGGCCCAGGGTTGAGAGAGACTGGAATTTTTAAGAGACTCTTTTAAAACCAAAAAGTTGCTTGACGCTATTGATGAATGTGTTTTTGTGAATAAATATTTTAAATGGAGACTTCTTTATGGCCTGGTGTGGACAGTCAATTTGCAGATATCCTGTAGATAAATTTGCAGCTATCACATATCAAGTTAGTAGGTTTTCGATCCTCAGTTTGCTGGGTGAGTCTCTTTGTTGAAAGGAGTGCCTCGAATCATATTAATGAGGTAGCAAATTAAGAAGTGAGTACCAGATATAAGAAATTTGAAGGTGATCCTTGTATACTGCAGGCAGGAGTGAAATTTGGCAGGAGAAACATTGCATGACTGGGGGTTTATAGGGAGAAAAAATTGGGTGAATGCAATATACTGCTTCTTTCTTCCCAAAATAAATTTGCACTGATGTGGCCAGCCAGACACTAAAAATGCTGAAACGCATTCCTTGGCTGTAAAACTGGGCATGTTAACTTGATCACTCAAAGCCCTGGTCCTGAATGGATAAATGTTCACAATAGAACGGAGTTGGACTCAATGGCCCTGGTGGTCTCTTCCAGATCTATGACTCTATGTCAGATCTGGCTTAAGCCACATTTGAGCTTTCAAAATCTCACATTCTTTCCCTTTTGAATCTGGAGAAATTTGCAAGAATCGTTGCCTCTTTAGCAAAAGACAAACTGAAATCCTCACCCCTTCAACAGACCCACTGAGTTCAGCTGCACCTGAAAGCCAGCCCCGATTACTTGCTAGTTGCTTCCAAATCTGTTTCTATGCCTGGGTAGTTTGGATCCAGACCTTTCTCCCGCGAGACGCTGTTTTGATTCACCAAGACTTAATATTTCATAAAATCCAGAAATGGTTACTGTATTCCTTTGAAAGAAAAAGAAATCAACATCCACATGCCCTCCAACTGTCCCAGTCCTGCAGGGACAGTCTTGATTAATTGCCATCTTGCTTTTTCAACTGTTTATTCGATGTCCCAATTTTTCCCTCTTCCTATGATTTCACCCTTTTGTCCTCAGCGGACTTCCATTGCTGAACACTGAGTTCAACATAAAAGGAGTTTGTATTCTGTTAAGTCTCCAGGTGGGACAGCAAAGGAGGGGCAAAATTTTACCCTTCCCAGTGGGCTCAGGCAAAAGGAAAGGGTGGCAGCCGCTCCGAGCTTCCCTGTTAACAATTTCTGCCATTTTGATGTGTCCCATGGCTCATCTTGAAATGTTGCAGTGTGTGCATCCATCCTTGGAGAAGGGGAGATGTTAACTTCTCTGCTTGCTCCCCTTGGTTTTTAAGGATTTAAAATTCTTCTACAGCTTGGCCACTTGGTGGAGTCTGAGAAAAGGAGTGGGGAGGACACTTCCCCCCCCGACCTTTTGCATTTTGGAAGCAGGCCCAGATCCGTTAATGATGCAATGAGGCGTAAGAGTCCATCACTTTCAGCCAGCAACTGGTTTTCTTTCCCCTGAAGCCACTTCTTGTGCTGCAACTTGAGGAAAATGTGTCTGAGGGTGCAAACCAGAGCTCAGAAAAAAATGACTTCAGATCCCAGAATCCCCAACCAGCCAGTAGCCAGGCTGGCCTGGGGGGTTCTGGGTATATGCTCACCAGCAAAAACCTTTTCCCAAGGATTTTCAGGAAATTAGGAAGTAAACATTTGATACCTTCCTGAAGATGGGGAGGTATCCCCTTTACCTAGCAAACATAGAATTTATGTTGTTACCTTACGCCCACTTTCCAGATGGGTAAAAAGTACCAGGAACACAGTGCCTTGCCTGCATTCAATCAGGAAAATAGTGCAGTGTAGTGGTTAGAGCACTAGGTGGAGTGACTTGGGAGATCTGGGTTGTGGACTAAGTGCCACTTAGTCAGGTTCTTATTGTGGGGGGTGCACAGGTCGTGCTGGCAGTATTTCCGTCCCTTCTTTCCTTAAAATAAATAATAATCAAATGTTTGCCCAAATTGCCAAAAACTGATATGGATTTTAAAAGGTAAACCAATAGAAGACGTTTTGGAAGACTGGGCAATGTTTATAGACCTTTTTTGAACAGTGAGAGTAATCTGTAATCTGTAATAATCTCTGGTTTTTGGTTACTAGCAATTCTAGCACGTTGAATTTGGTTAGATCCAGAATGGCAGAATGATACATTTTTAATTAATCTTTTTTTTTTAACTACAGTTTATACAGGGATCAGAGCTCTTTTGTGTCTTTGTCAGCAATTACTAAGGTTGTGTTCAAGGTAACGGATCACGAGTTTTGGTAATGTGTTACAGTGTTAGTTTAAGTTATACAGATATATGGTTTATATACAATTCTTTTCATTTCCCCCTTTTTTTCCCTGTATGTTGATGCTCCTGTTGTGTGTCTGTTTTTATGAAAACAATACGATTGCTTTTAAAAAGTTTAGTCTGTGCCTGAGACTGCTAAGCCATGTTATCTTCAGGGGTAACAAGGAGGGAGGGTGAGTTGGGGAGGAGAAGCTGCCTGGACTTTGTCTCTCTGAGAGCCAGGAAAAAGAGGATTTTTCGAGAAGCTCCCAGACAGCCGAGGAATGCAAAGCTTTGTTCTGTGTGTGAAGCTGGTCCAAGCAGGAAGAGCTCAAGGCTCTGAAATGCACAGTTTCTTGGTTTCTCCGAATGGGGGTCTGGCAATAGCCCCCTCCTTTTTCTCGCCGTCTCTGGAACAGCCTCCTTTCTTCTGGGTGTGTTTAGAAACCTCTTGCAAGCCGTTGCGTCAGCTCCTGAACTCGAGCCAAGGCCTTCCCCCTCGCACTGTTTACATGGCCTGAGTCACGCTCTCGCCCTTATAAAAGCACAGCTGTGTTCCGTCTCCAGAAACGCAGTCAGAAAAACGCGCTCTGTCACACAGAAGAGGATTTGTTTGACAAACCGCGCCGCACGAACGGTATCAGCATGGCAAGCTACTCCCGCTTTTGGCTCCGGATGCTCCCTCTGCGCCGTCGTTGGCCGCTGCCCAGCCTAGGTCCCATGTGGCTCGAGGAAGCCCAGCCGGCTTGCAGAGTCCTGTGGCCGGCTAGCCACAGCCTCCTGGACCGGGTGGCCCAAGACATGGAGAGGCAGATGCACGAGATGGAGAAGATGAGCCGGGCCTTCTTCCAGGCCTCGCCCTTCTGGGCCTGGGAGCGCGAAACACGCAAGGAAGATGGCGTCTCTCATGCCAATGAAAAGGCTGAGGAGGACGAGGGGAAGTACTGCTTCACTGTGGACACGGCCGGCTTTGCGCCGGAGGAAATGACGGTCAAGTTGGACGGGAGGAAACTGACGGTGACGGCCACGCGCCACAGGGAGAGCGACAGCAACGAGCGTGGCTACTGGCAGGAGCACCAAGAGTTGCGGCGGGAAACGCTCCTCCCGCCGGACGTCGACCTCCAGGCTGTCACGTGCTCGCTGGCCTCGGACGGTCAGCTGTGTGTGGAGGCGCCACGGCTGGCTGCCACAGAAACCACGGGAAAGACCATCCCCATTGACGTCAAGCCGGCTGCCCAGGAGACTCCCAACAACGGTGGAGAGAAAGAATTGGGAGAAAAGCTGAAGGACTCCTGAGGTGATGGATGCTGTTTTGGAACCTCCTGTGAGAATCTGGGTGTCACCTGGACTGGACCCCTTGAGTAGAAATAGCATCTCTCATGACTTGGGTGGCCTTTTCCTCCTGCCTTCCTGAATTCCAGCCAAGAGTCCATTTCTATTTGTTCCTTGTGCGCAATAAACCTTTATATATATTTATCCTATATGGTTGGAGTTTTGCTACTTTTTGTTAACCTCCTCTGTGGGCAAAGCATGACTTTAAATAGGGGGCTGAGTGACTTGCAATCTTGTCTTAGACAGCCACTCTCATAATTCTTTGGCTGGTGCTGATGGGAGAGACAGTCCAACAATATTTAGATGGCCTGGAGTTGAGATAGCAGCATAAGATGCGTTACCTACTTTATTCTATCTGATAAAACACTGACTTATTAGATTGTGGGCATATTTCAGAAAACAGGTTCATGTGCAAATGTTATATGCCAACTAAAATGGTTGCAAAATTTGCCTTGTGCAATTAATTAACTTTTTTAAATGTATATCTTCCTTTTTTGAAATAGAAATAAATTTGGCATTTTTTAATTAAAAATGCTGCTAAATTTGTGGGTTTAAGGCATTTAGTGTGTATTTAGAAGAGCTGCTCCCTTCAGTGGTGAACAATGTCATACAATTTGATTTTCCTCACCAACGTATCTTGCATTTACAGTGCTTTGAGTTGTCATCACTAGAAGGTAAACACTGGCCTTATTTGCACTATAGGTCTGCATTTGAGAAGAAACCCCTTCATGAGTGGGAAGATGGGTTAATTTAGTGCCTTTAAGCTTCCTTAACTTGCATCAGGCTGTTGATTTGTCTAGCCCAGGGATGGAAGGAATATTTGAAAATATTTGGAAAATAGGCAAAAATATCCCTATCCTTTATCCTTATTCCCTATCCCTACAAGCACCTCTAAACCCCCTACTACCTCCAATACCTCCCTTTTCTAGTCCCTCTCAAAATGGTGCCAGGCCCTGCCCAGCGTGCCCCCAGGATGACAACAGGTTAAAGAAGAATGAACTACAGCTAGGAAGGTATCCAGAGCCATTCCTGTTACCTCTTTTTCCCACCTTCTCTCTCTACACCACCTTTTAAAAAAAAAACCCCTATCTTTAGTTTACTACCTGAAGATAAGTAATGTTCGTATCCCAAGGCAGACTCATCACAAACAAGGTCATGCTGCTGAGAGGATTTCGCTTTATTCCAATACTTTCTCTGAGAGGGAAGGGATGTTGCTGTTTTTCACAGTTTTAAAATTTGACTGAAGCAAAAAGCATCTTGGGGGGAGTGAAATCTGTATCTCAGCAAAGTACGACCGTCTGGGGTTGGCACCGGGGCGCTGCCAGTGTTTTAAGACTGGGTGGTGTGCCCAAGAAGGAGGCAGAGGGCATGGAGAGGAAGAAAGAAAAATGTAGAAGTGGGAATTCAGAGTGGTGTTGGGTTGATCTCCTATTCTTGGGAGGGCATATCCAAATCCTCCCATGTAGCCCTCTGCCTGAGATGCTCTGTTTATGTGGGAAGAAAAGGGGAGGGTGAGAAAAACGGGCAAGCCAGATTGGGTGCTAAGTTCATTCTTTGGCCCTGTGGATCATTTAGAATGGTCTTAAACCATGGAAAAGGAGGAGGAGGTGTTAAACTCTAGTATAGACTAGGGGGGAAAATCCAACAACCTTGAAGAGCCACTACTACCCCTCTTTTGTTTTCAGATCAGGGGCCCTTCCACACTTGAAAGTTATAGCCCCATAATCCCAATTTAACTACCTTTGGAATCCTAGGGGTTTGTAGTCTGGGGAGGCACTAAAGCTCTCCAGTTGACAATATTAACTACCTTCTTCCTAAAATGCAAATCCAAGGATCCCAGAAGGGGGTTGCCACAGCAGTCAAAGTGGGATCACCATGCTATAACTGGCCCATCTGTACGTCCCCCTCCACAGCCTGGCCATCAACTGACTCCCTCCATTTTCTTCTCCCTGGCATGGTACCAACCCCTTTGGAGGAAAGTCACCCTGCAATACACTCCCACAGATAACTCCCCTCCAAGAGAAACAGGAAGCAAAAAGGAGTGGGGCTGAGAAATCCCCCACACAACTGAGAAAAAAAAATCAGATAAAGAAGATTGTGTGGAACATCCAGAAAAATTCAGGTTTCCTGCCCCCATCCAGGAAAAAAAAAAGTAACACATCCATATTTCTGGGTCCTTTTTTCCTTCCTGCACCTGGTAGTCCATCCCTGTGGCCACAGACAGTGCAAAGCTGTCCTTTCCCACCAATGGGCATCTCCTGTGCATCAGTCCCACTGGTGTCCCGCATCAACTCAGGGTGGATGAGTGGGTGGAGCCACCGACCGGGAGAAGCAAAGCCCTGCCCCCGCATCCCCCTCCACCTGCTGTCCGAAGTTGCGTACCAGTCAGAGTTGAGAGCCGAGCAGAGGGGGGGAAATGTGGGGCAGAGGGTGGGGAGGGGGGTAGAGGAAGGAGGGTTGGTCTTTCTCCTCGAATGCCGGTGGATTGACACTAGTTCCTGGCTGCGATGACAACGGATAAGGCCACTCCTCCCAGGGCCACGGCGGTAGCCCCAAAAAGCCACTTCCACGGAATCGACTGGAAAGAAGATTTAAAAAAAAATCACATGACTGTCCAAAAACAGACAGACAGTGTACCCGCAGCTGGTCATTCTGAACCCTGAGTTTAACAGTCTTGCATTAACCATTTTCAATAGCCATGTAGTCTTATATCCATTGTGAAACATACATTTTATACTCCTCCCCTTCCGCCACCTCCAATGCTATTTAGAAAATCCTTGATTTATTTGTTAACATTTCTACCCTGCCTTTCCTCTAATGAGCTCAAAGTTGGCTGTATAGCTTTTCCCCTTCCTCATTTTTATCCTCACAACAACCCTGTCAGGCAGGACACAGAATGATGGAGTTGGTACAGTGACTGTTATGAGGAGAACTGATGAAAAAGCAGACCCTGTGTCGAAAGAACAGTATACAAGAACAGTATACAGATATTCCAAAATGTGAAAAATTCTGAAATCCAAAACATGTCTGGTCCAAAGGATTTCAGATAAAGGATACTCAACCTGTACTACACCAGGGAGGAAGAATAACCCCAATTCCCCCTTATCTGTCTGGCTCTTAACCACCAGGCCCTTCCCCTCTGCCACTTACCCATGACGACTTGTCTTTGCACTTGGCGGGAAGGTTACTGGGCCCAGTGTTGCCCAGCATCTTGCGGTACATCTCTGTCTCCACGCTCTTCTGATCGGCATGCTTCTTGGCCAGTTTCGAGAGCTCTGTGTGGATGGTCTGTAGGCCCAGCAAGGGAAGCAGAAGGAGAGAGAAAAATCACTTGACACCTTTGGCCGGTCTTCCAGAGGAGTGACATTAAAGTGCCCTTTCAAAATGGAGGACTGGGTTCAACCTCCTATTACTCTACAACTAATAGTTGTGTAACTTCGAGTCGTTTCTAACTTATGGTAATGCTATCATAGGGTTTTTTTGTCCAGGTTTGTTTAGAGGGTGCTTGTCATTGCCTTCCTCTGAGGCTGAGAGACTGTGACTTTCCCAAGGTCACCCACTGGGTTTTCATGGCTGAGTGGGGAACTGAGATTCAACAGCTAAACACACTATCTGAATTTTAAATAATACTAAGGTCCTATCTCTTCTGGCAGGGCTATCCCAGTCAATTATTAACTATGAATTTTAAATTGGTGTATTTTAAATGGCTTTATATGTTTTTAGTGTATTTTAATAAAAGATGTATTTTATTTCAATCTACATTATATCCCACCTCAAACCTTAGAGAGAGGTGGATAAGAAATAAAAACCTATTATTGTTGTTGTTACAACAGAAGTCCACTTTCCAGCACTTACCTTGTTAGATGGTTCCAGCTTCAAAGCAGCTTTCAAGATGGGGATGGCCTCGCTGTATTCTCCTTGCTGGGCCAGAACCTGGAAGAGAAGACAGAACTAAAAGCTTTGGGAAATCCAACACAAGTCCCCCCTCATCTACGGTTTCAGTTCCCTCACAGATTCACTGTCCTCCTTCCCACCCTTTGCCCTGATCTGTTCCCCAGTGTCTGGGTGATGGCAGCTCGGCAGCCTGCTCCTTGCCTTTTGAGGGAAGGGTGCCACCGTCCAAAATCTCCAAGGCAACTAATGCCACCCCTCTCCGGTGCCTTCCACAGTTGCCCACCCCTCGACTACATCACAGTGCTTGAATTGTGTGTTGTTTCATTTGATGTTTTGACTCTATTTCTGTCTGCTTGCTTTATAGGAAAAGATCCCGTACCTTTCCCTTCCGGAAGAGGGCTTTTATGTTGTCTGGCTGCTGCTCCAAGACCTGATTGCAGGACCGCAAGGCTGCCTCGTAGTGATCCAGTTTCAGCTGAGAAGCTGCTAAGTTGTTCAGGCATTTCACCTTCACGTCCATCAGCTCCGCCTCTTCCTCTGGACTAAAATCCACTGGAGGAAAGAAAGAGGGGGAGTCAAAAGCATGAAAAGGGGCAGGGCCATAACCTAAAAAGGGGCAGAGACTCATATATACATCACTCAGTTGGAAGAGACCACAAGGGCCATCAAGCCCAACTCCTGGCACACAGAAGGGCATGAACGGGAGTCCCCACTATGGCAAATTTTCCACAACTTTGGGGCCTTCCAGATGGACAATTCCCACAAGGCTGCAGAAGGCAGGAAAAGAAGGATATACGACTGCTGATAGCCTCTGGCTTCCATCTTGTCAGTCAGTACAGCACAGTCCTTCCCCCTGCCACTTTCTAATTGTGAGCTTTCAAACTGTTTCCAAATGCAAGGTGACCCTGAGGCGTTTTCTTGGCAAAATTTGTTCAGAGAGGAGACCTAATGTGGGGTTCTCTTGCATGTTCGCCTTTGCATGTTCCTCTGAGACTGAGATAATGTGAGTTGTCCAAAGGAATCAATTACCTTTCGAACTGGAGCCAATGACCTTGAGGGCAATGTCATAGGAGTTGATGGCCAGGACGTAGTCCGCCCGCTGGTAGTGGAAGTTGCCCCGTTCCCTCTTCCGGTTGGCCAGCTCAATCTTCTCTTTCCCACTAAGGAGCTCCAAGTCGGGGGCATCCTGCACCTCCAGAAGCTCTACTTCAAGGGCCAAGCTCGCATCCGGGGGGATGCTGGGGCTCCTAGTTGGAGAGATCAAGAACACAGTGTTCAGAAGAGTCCGGGCACAAATTGTTGGCTTAGTTCTCGATGACTTTCTATCTGGGAGCCCTCATGAAGACCCCAAGCGAGAGAGGAAAGGAAGGAAGGGGAAACGCCAGCCTGTGGAAGTGCCTGCACACTTATGCTCTTATCTCCATTCAGAAATTGGAAATAAGAGAGGACTTAAACGTCAAGAACTAAGCCCTGCTTTGCTTAGTGGGCCAAAGGCGGCTGAGGCAAGCCAAGGCCAATTTTGCACCCCTCACTACTTTCCCCATGTCTCCAACACCCCAAAATGTGGGGTTCCTTCTGAACTTTTTTGCCCTAAGATGACCAACATGGTGCCTCAAAACTGGGCATTTTGATGGCATTTTGGAGGCTCCTCATCAGTCTTCACAGCCTCTATGTATCTCTACCCACTGGACAGGAAGTGACTGTCCAAACCCCACCCACTTTCATTTCTTGTTCTGATCAACATTGGCATGTGGCCCCAACACACTCCCTCACAGGACGTGAGGCTCTGGGTTGAAAATATGCCTGTTCTGTTGTTCCTGGCCCCACTTCACAGTCTCATCAGGTTTCAGCACATCCTCTTTCCCAGGGTACAAGGTCTTTCCCGCACCCACCAGGGTCTCTCCTTTTCCCCACGTACTTCCCCTGTGGGCCATAGCAGTATTTTGCATCCGAAAGAATGAGCGCTGTCTCTCCCATCTCCATCAGCTGTACACAGAGATCAAGGGCCTGTGAAGAAGGGCAGAAAGAGCAAGATTATTTGGGTGACCAACAGGCATCGTGAGGTAGAAACACTGGAGAGCAGGGCCAAAACTAAGAAAATGAGTTTCAACAGCAATAAATGCAAGGTACAACAATCTGGACAGAAAAAAATGAAACACACAAATACAGGATGGGCGACCACTGGCTTGAAGGTAGGACATGCAAAAAAGGAACTTGGGGGCTTAATAAACCACAAGATAAACACGAGTCTATAGTGTGATGCAGCAGCCAAAAAGCCAATGAGATTCTTGGTTGCATCAGCAGGAATACAGCACCCTATTCGAGGGAAGTGTTAGTGTCACTCTGTTCTGCTTTGGTCAGACCTCATCTGGAATCCTGCATCCAGTTCTGGGCACCACTATTCAAGAAGGATACCGATAAGCTGGAACAGGTCCAGAGATGGGTGACCAAGACGATCAAAGGTCTGGAAACCAAGCCTTTTGAGGATAGGGAGCTGGGAATGTTTAGCTTAGAAGTGGCTGAGAAATGACATCTTTTAAAAATCCAAAAGAGGTGTCATGTAGAAGAAGGAGCAAGTTTGTCTTCTGTAGCTCCAGAAACTGGAACACAAATTGACAGATTCAAAAAACAAGAGATTCTAGCTAAACATTAGGAAGAACTTTTTTTACCGTAAGAACTGTTCAACAGGGGAATGGGCTATGGGAATGGGTTGACTCTCTTTTGTTGGAGGTCTTTAGAGAGAGATTGAATGGCTATCCTTCAGGAGTGCTTTAGCTGTGTCTCCCTGCCTGGCAGGGGGTTGGAGCAGATGGCCCTTGAGGTCTCTTCCAACAGTATAATTGTATGATTTCAGAAGCTGAGGAGGCTCAGCGCTGGCTAGGAGGCTGAGAAAGGATCACCAGCTAGGGAAGAATCTTGCTGCAATCTCCAGACAGAAATGACAATACCAGATCACAAGTACCTGGACTCTGACTTAGAATTGGGCCTCTTCTGCTGCTCCTATCCTGCATTTCCCAGGACTGTCGCACCCACCTGAATGACATCACAGTCTCCCAGCGTGAAGGTGAGTTTGGGGTCCTCTTCCACCACTGTGTTGTCCTCCAACATGGTCTTAAGCCGCACGGTAACATCCTGGCCCTTGACTGGCCGGCTCTCCCGGCCATGACCCGCAACAAGGACTTTTTTTTTTAACAAGCCGCTTCCTGGGTGGGAAGGGGAAGTGAGCAGAGAAACTCATTAGCAAAGAGGTTGGGAAAGTCCAATCCATGGGCTGGATGTAGCCTTAGCCCCTTCTGTGGTCCCAAAGCCTCCCCACAACTCCTAAAGAAGAAAAGAGCAAAATCATGGTTTCCAAGACAAAGGGCTCACAGAGACTCCATCTTTGATGGAAATTTCACAGTGAAGCCTATTCCTCCTACAAACACAAACATGCAAATGGAGTGCAGCCTCAGCCTGACTTTTAGGACACAGGAGGAGAGGTTCAGGACTAACTGTCTCTGCTCATCCTGTCTCTCTACATTCTCAGGAAGGTTTTGAAAACATGGTTCAGAGATTCAGACATGCACAGTCTGGCTTTCTGAAAAAGTTATACAGAGTGTGCTGTCTTCTCCTTCACTGCAACTCTTGTGTTGTGGGGAAAAAATGGAATGTATTCCTAAAATGAACAAATCTCTTTTATCACAGTGAAGAGAGACAGGGAAGAGGTTCAGCCTTTTTTGGAAAGACATTTTTCCTTTCATTCCCCATTTTAACTTCCTGGTGCCGTTTTGAGAGGAACTGCAGAGTGAAATGGAGGTATTAGAGCTTGCTGGGTGAAAAATCAAGCCCTGGACCCACGTATTTGCCCCTCTTCCCGGCACTAACCTAATACATCTAGCCATTCTTGAGTCGCCTCTGAGCTTTCCTCCTCCGCGGGGGCCTCAGGTGCAGCTCCTGAGCCATCCTCTTTGGTCTTGCTGGGGGGGACGTCCTCCAGCGGTGGGAGCCCACTCAAGTCCTCATCTCCCTCTTCATCATCATCATTATCCAGGACTTCAAAGTCTTCGCCGCTGTCTATCAGGGAGGGGTTGGCCTTCTCCAGCTCCGGGGAGGTCAAGTCAACGATGCTGGTGCCCGCCCAATCCGGAGAAATGTCGTCCACGCCTTCCCCTTCGGAAGCCATGGTGCTGGCAACAGTCAGCGGAGCTGCACGAAGATGGTTGGGGAGAAGAAGAGAGAGGTAAAGACACCACAGAACCAGAGGAACTTTGGTTACAAGGTTCACACACTCTCAACCCAAGAAAGCTCTGTGATGGGTTTGCCTTAGGATCACCATAAGTCAGAAATGATTTCAAGGCACACGGTAACAACATATCACTGGACGAACCAGCCAGTGCAGTGTAGTGATTTGAGTGCTGGACAACTCTGGAAACCAGGGTTCGAATCCCCACTCAGCAATGGAAGCCCACTGGGTGGCCTTGGCCAAGTCCCACTCTCTCAGCCTCAGAGGAACGCAAAAGCAAACCCCCTCTGAACAAATCTTGCCAAAAAACCGTGAAAGGTTTGCCTTAAGGTCATCATAAGGAGGAAACAACTTGAAGGCACACAACAACAATAATGAACGGACGGATAAGAACTCCCAAGCTCTGAATTCAAAACAGAGCATCACTACACACATCCCTGCTGGTTCACAAACCAGGCCCTAAGTCATTAATTGTTGTTTTTCAGAAACAGAAAGTGTTAAAGGTATACCTAAAGACCAAAGCGATCCTAGCAAATTCTTCTTCCTCCATATCAAGAGAGGATAGGAGTGCAAATTTCCTACCTGCCTTGAAATTCTGCCTTCAGTGCGTGTGTGGGCTGATGAATCGCCACCAAAGAACAAAACAGCTCAGGCTGTGATGAAGACAACTTCACCAGGGAAACAGGTTTGGTCGGCTCAAGGCCTGGCATCACATCCCATCAAAATTCCCTACGATCTCCTCACAGTCACAGTCGACACACTGGCCAGGCAAGATGAAGGAAGCTGATAATTTTTAAAAGCCAAAGAGGTTTTATACCAACCTTTTTTGTGCCAAAAATCTAGGACCCACTTCATGCTTGCAACAGCCCTTTGGGGTTGGGAAAGGCCAGAGAATACGGGGGGGGGCGGGAAACATAGAAAAATCACTCAGTAAATTTTGGGCCCTTTCACACTACACATTTCTAGTGATATAATTCCACTTGACTTTCTGCGAGTCAGCTTCAGAATAGGCGGCACAGAAGAAATTTAGAAGATAGTGGATCGAACATGTTATTGTTGTGAGTCTTCAAGTTGTTTCTGACTTAGGGTGACCCTAAGACAAACCTATCATGGGATTTTTCTGGGGCTAAGAGTGTGTGACATGCCCAAGGTCACCCAACGTGTTTACGTGGTGGGCAGGGAATCAAACCTTGGTCTCCAGAGTCGTAGTCCAATGCTCAAACCACTAAATCGTGCTGGCTCTCATGAATCAAACATACTGAAAGCCAAGTGAAATAAGAAATTATAAGAGCCAGAATCCAAACCTGGGGCCAACCTCAAAGAGCAGAAGGCCTCCAGTAGGCAGCTTGAGGACTAAGATGGTGGCAAAAGCTTTCACAGATCAGACTACAACTTGCCCATTTCTAAAATTTGGTATTCCTCTGCAGTGCAAGGCTCACAGGCAATAATAATGTAGCAGACCGGAAGAGAGAAGAGAGGAATCCGGTACAGCACACAGGAAAGGAGATTTGTGGTGGAGTTAAAAGCAAGCAGTGGGGCAGGGGGAGACTGGCAAAGGCTAGCTCTCAATCACACGCACACATATCTCCCTTGGCAGGGCTCCCAGCTTTTAAATCGCCAAAGCTTCCTCTCCATCTGATGGCTGAGCAAAAATAAAATTAAAACTGAGTGTCACTCCGCTGATGTCTTCTCTGGCCCTCCAGCCCTCCGAAATACTAAGGAAAATCCTTTTAGCTACGTCAGAGCTTAAACCCACCGCCACCACCTTTGCAAAATAAATTGGACAGCCGAAAGTTTACGGGCAGGAGGGGTAGCTAACCTGAAGAAGGCTACGCACACCCCAGGCTGCAAAATCCCTGCTGCTGCTCTTTCTGTCTGCCCCCTCCCCAACACCACAGTTGCACTCCTGGGGTCCCCCTCTGAGATCTCCCCCTCCTCCACTTTCCCCTGCTTGCAAAACACTCACCTGGACCGAGGAATTACCCCCTTCCCCAGCCCCACCCCCTTCATGCCCCACGTTAGCTCAGCTGACTCTGGGCAGCCCAGGTGATAGGCTGAAGGAGCTGTCTTTCAAAGCCTGACCAAGGCTAACCTCCGCCCCCCCTCTTTTGCAACAAGAAGCCTTTTAAAGGGACAGGGGCTCGGAAAGAGACACAGAAGAGTTAAGGGGGGGGACATTATCAGGGCTAGAGAACTATTTAAAGGCACTTGCTTAAGCCCCTTACCAGGCATTTGCAAAACACTGTGGCTTCTTAAAACTATTTAAATAGCCCCCTTTTGCTGATAAATATGTATTTTTTAATGTGATCAATTGCTTCCTTCTAGGATGCAGAACCAACTTGTTAGAGTGTTGCTTGTTTGATTTTAGACAGACACACACGTTTTTTATTGCATCTACTTTAGTTTTATTGTATCTTTCTGGGATCCAAAATAAACTTCTTAGCAATGCTGTTTGTTTGATTTCATACAGACACACAAAGGAAGTATACATTTCCCAACAAAATAGATTTCTTGTTATTACACTTACCTCAGTTTTATTGTATCCTTCTGGGATCCAGGAACAAATTTACCAGAAGGACTGTTTGTTTTTAAATCACACACAGGAACACACACAGAATCCTGTAGCCACCTTTGCGAACGAAATTTCTAGCATAAGGTTTCATGGACTCCCTTGTCCTCCACCGGTTGTGACAAGAATCCACTAAAGCTTACACCAGAAATTTGCTTTCTCTCAGTTAATCTGAAAAGTCTTACAAAGGATTCCTCTATAGCGTTGTACACTTAAACAGACTGGCTCTGAAAATAAGGAAGATGCAAGTCAAATATCCAACGCTTCTTATAAGCATCCATTTTTAATTATTTAATTAAACTCGCTTCTGTCTTCCTTCTGGGATCCAAGTTCTACCTGATAAAAGTGCTGTTCAGCTGATTTTTGCAACCATTTTACCTCTCTATCTCTATCTATCTATCTATCTATCTATCTATGTACCCATCCATTCATCCATATTATAGAGAGCCAGCAGGGTGCATATAGCGCTTTGAGACTATGACTGTAAGACACTAGGGTCTCTGTCTCCCATGAGCCTATAGTCCAAAAGCTGACACAACAGAGGAAAGGGAGATGAACCCCCCTCCATACACACACACACACAAAAAGAAGAATATACAGAAAAAAGGGGTAGAGGCAAGATTTCAGCATATCTTGCAATTGTCATGGCCTGTCACTGGACAAGAAAGCCAGAGCGGTGTAGTGTTTTGAGTGTTGGGCTACAACCCTGGAGACCAGGGTTTGATTCCCCGCTTGGCCATGGAAACCCACTGGGTGACCTTGGGAGTGTCACACAATCTCAGCCCTAGAAAAGCCCATGGTCACCATGCCCACCCATCCCCTTTCCTTCTCCTTTCCCTGACCTGGTTTGGAGTGCCCACTCTTCCCCCATCATGTCTAAACTCCCTTCCCACAATCACACACACATTTTTGATATTTACTGTTTTGTGGGGGTCCTCCCTGGCCAACCCTAGCAAATGTGGAGGGCTGACTGAATTCCCCAAATCATAGAGCTCAATAGGGCTGATGGGAGTTGTAGTCCAACAACATCTGGAGGGCCACAAGTTTACTATCCCCCCCCCTTTTTTTAATCTGTTACTACAGAAAGGACAAAGTTGTGGCCCTTCATGTATTTTTGGAATACAACTCCCATCAACCTGGAGTTTAGATTCCAGAGCTCCACACACTTCCCATCCTTGGATAACTGACTATCGCCTACAATGGATCCTTCATACTGAGTCTACCTTTGAACACTGCAGATAAAGGTCAATAAAAAGCCTGAGGACTATTACTTCTGTGCTGGTGGAGAAAGCTGCATGAGACAGACCTTTGGCCCAATCCAGAGGGATGGAGGAGTAAATTTCTTAGAATACGCAGACTCAGGATTATTCAGCAAAGACAGTCAAGTTATATATTAACTGGAGAAAGGTTCAATGCATGGGAGTTCTCACCTGAGTTAGTTTAAAACAGGCACTGGATTGGTTTTTTTGCTCATCTTCCAACTGTCCTCTTGCAATTTCAGGCAAAAAAATGTCGTGTACAAATAAATGCACAAAGAGCTATAAAAGAAAAGAAATTATATTGGATTACCTTAAGCAACATGCCCCTCCCCAAATGGCTGAATGGACTTTCAGTTCATAAATATGTGATACACTCATACTTTTCCCTCTATCTCACGTGCAACCTCCAAACAGTAATAGTTACTATATTAATATTAATGTACTAATTTCAACACATTTTAAGAGAGTTTCTCACTGAACAAAAAAACCCTAAAGGCTGCTTAAACCCTGGCCTTAAACAACTGTTTAGGGTTTTCCAACTGCTGTCAAATATTACCCTCAGCATAGTTTCTCATTAAATTTTAATATTTTTAATGTTTAAACTTCAATTGTTTTTCGAATCTTATATTTATACATCTATTAATGCTTTTGCATTGTTTTCAACTGGTACCCTCCGATATATGTTGCTAACCCCGTTGAGTCCCATTACTGGGAGAAAAACAGGATAAAATTACCATATTTTATAACACAATGTTTTAATACATATTTTAACTTTGTTTTAATTCTTCCTGTTTGTTTCATTAGTGTTTTACCTTCTGTACCTCACGGTTTTTTAACCATGGGTTCTTTTTATAGTTGTAAGCAGCTTTGAGGGATATAAATAAAATTAAAAATAATATATTAATCCCTCAGCTTTGAGGGACATGAAATTAATAATAACAACACGATAATATACAATATAATATACGTATGACACATATATTACTACTATTAATTTTACTTATGTCCCTCAAAGCTACTTACAACTTTAAAAAGAACATAGTTTAAAAAACCATGAAGTATAGAAGTTAAAAAAATTGCTATAATATATCATAATAATATAAGTATACACATATAAATTAAAAAAATGAATAAAATGCAAAAAACCTGTTGGAGAAATAACTCGACAAAAACTCTGGATTTGAATGGTTTTATGTTTTTAGTGTATTTTAATCACGTGTTTTTAATAGTATTTTAACTTCTGTTGTACTCCGCCTTGAGGAGAGGCGGATAACAAATAAAAATTTATTATTATACCTAAATCTGTCGTGTGGTGAGGGTGGTTATACACAGTTTTGAGTCACTTTAGTCATACTCAGACACCCAGGGAGTTAATTGTACATTTTATTGTTGGAGGGGGAAAAATTTCCCTCAGCACATGCCCCGAGGAAACTTATTCTTCACTTATGGTCGCCTGGGCTGAAGGAGGGGCGTTCTACACCAGGAATTCTGCGGCTCCTCTACCTGGGGAACCGCACTCTTCCCATGCCCAGGAACCCAACTCATTAAGGCGAGGCGAGCTTTTTGAGGGGCGCACCCCAAACCTTTCCTCAGAGAGGGAGGTGCCCGCGTGAGGCGGGCGAAAGCAGGCCCCGTTGCCAAGGTAACTCACCTCCTCAGTGCACGCATGCGCGCGTGGCGGCGGCGGCGCGACGTCCCGGCGTACGGCCCGCCACGTGACACCGCCCTACCCGGAAGCGAGCCGTCGGCCGGGCAGCCTCCCACCGTGGCGTCGACGACGGCGGGGCTGAGGACGGGGAGCGGCGTTCTTTCTCCGCCGGGCGCCCTCTCGCTCCCGCTTCGGTCCCCCCCTCGTTCCCCTCAGGCATGTGAGCCGTTGGCTTAGACGCCCCCCCTCGTCAGGTACGGCGGTGGGCGGGGCCACAGCGACCGTTGGGCCTGAGGCCAGCTGGAGGGGGCGGGGCCTTGCCTACTGAGCCAGAGCTCGGCTCAAGAGGCGGGGCTTGTGGTGGGGAGGAGCCATTTAGGGACGGGGATAGACCTGGAGGGAGGAGCCTCCTCTAGTGGGCGGGGTGTCCCATCCCATTGGGGATAGTGGGAAGGGGCGTGGCCTGCGGGAGAGTTTGGCCTGCCTGGGGCGGGGCTTTGCCCATCGGGGGCGGGGTCTATTCTTAGGGCCTTGCCTGTTGGGATGTTGATTGTCTAGTAAGGGGGCTGCTGTGGTGTGGGAGGGGCTTCCTGGCTTTTAATGGGGGGGGTTACATTTGGGGAATATTTCTGCAGCCTTGTGGGATGTTGGGGTAGGAATTTTGGAGGTTTTGGGGGGACCAGACCATTGGGGGTGGGTTAGATTGTGTGCCTGTCATAAATAGGGGTGCATTGTATGGGGTGCCCTTATTTGGGGGGACAGGAGGATGCCCTTTACAGGAATAGGAGGTTTTTGGGGGCCTAGACTATTTGGGGTGGGTTAGATTGTGTGCCTGTCATAAATAGGGGTGCATTGTATGGGGTGCCCCTTATTTGGGGGACAGAAGGATGCCCTTCACAGGAATAGGAGGTTTTGGGGGACCAGACTATTGGGGGTGGATTAGATTGTGTGCCTGTCATAAATAGGGGTGCATTGTATGGGTTGCCCCTTATTTGGGGGGACAGAAGGATGCCCTTCACAGGAATAGGAGGTTTTGGGGGGACCAGACTATTGGGGGTGGATTAGATTGTGTGCCTGTCATAAATAGGGGTGCATTGTATGGGGTGCCCTTATTTGGGGGGACAGAAGGATGCCCTTCACAGGAATAGGATGTTTTTGGGGGCCTAGACTATTTGGGGTGGATTAGATTGTGTGCCTGTCATAAATAGGGGTGCATTGTATGGGGTGCCCTTATTTGGGGGGACAGAAGGATGCCCTTTACAGGAATAGGAGGTTTTGGGGGGGCCAGACTATGGGGGTAGATTAGATTGTGTGCCTGTCATAAATAGGGGTGCATTGTATGGGGTGCCCCTTATTTGGGGGACAGAAGGATGCCCTTTACAGGAATAGGAGGTTTTGGGGAGACCAGACTATTGGGGGTGGATTAGATTGTGTGCCTGTCACAAATAGGGGTGCATTGTATGGGGTGCCCTTATTTGGGGGGACAGAAGGATGCCCTTTACAGGAATAGGAGGTTTTGGGGAGACCAGACTATTGGGGGTAGATTAGATTGTGTGCCTGTCATAAATAGGGGTGCATTGTATGGGGTGCCCTTATTTGGTGCATTGTATGGGTCCTTATTTGGGGACAGAAGGATGCCCTTTACAGGAATAGGAGGTTTTGGGGGGACCAGACCATTGGGGGTGGATTAGATTGTGTGCCTGTCACAAATAGGGGTGCATTGTATGGGGTGCCCTTATTTGGTGCATTGTATGGGGTGCCTTTATTTGGGGGACAGAAGGATGCCCTTCACAGGAATAGGAGGTTTTGGGGGGACCAGACCATTGGGGGTGGGTTAGATTGTGTGCCTGTCACAAATAGGGGTGCATTGTATGGGGTGCCCCTTATTTGGGGGGACGGAAGGATGCCCTTTACAGGAATAGGGGGTTTTGGGGGGACCAGACCATTGGGGGTGGATTAGATTGTGTTTTAAGCAGGGGCCGGATGGCTGTCTGTCGGGAATGCGTTGCTGGTGTCTCCCTGCAAGGCAGAATGGGGTTGGACTGGATGGCCCTTGGGGTCTCTCCAGCCCACGATTCTGACCCTTGTTTCTACCCTGCCCTCTCCGACAGGCAGCAAGCCCCGTGGACGATGGAGCCCTCTGCCTCGGGCGTCTTCTGCAGCCGGGTGCTCAGCATGGTGAACTCTGAGGATGTTAACGCCATCATCCTGGCCCAGAAGAACATGTAAGTATTTGAGGGAGTTTGGTGGCTTCTGAATCTTGGCAGCGTTTGCTTTTTTAATGGCTTTTTAAACATATCACTCTTCAATCCAAATAAAAATAATTATAGGTGGTTTATTTACAGTCAGTTTAAGAAGTCAGTCCGTGCCCGTAGGTTTAGAATCCAAAGAGGTGCATGATGTGAAAGGAAAGGGGAAGAGGAAACGAAGCAAGTGCGGCTGGTGTTACCTGATTGAGCACGTTTGGCGTGAATATGACATTCAAACACATTCAAACGTGGTGCCTTTTGGACGTAGGGTTTATGTTGTTTTGCTGGATTATGGTCATTCACCACAGTCGAGGTCGGGCTTTTGGGGAGAGCTCAGGGAAGTAAGTTTCTGAACTGTTGCTTCCAGAATTTTGTAGCATGGCTGGTTTCCATAACGGCTGGGAGACTCAGGAAATGGTAGTCTGGAAAAATAATGGGTGGGAGGAGGGGGCTTGGGTGAAATTCTAGGATCTTCGACCACAGATGTTCTGGAAGGGGCATATAAAACTTTGGTGCCAGCCGGGTCAAACTTCTTCCTGTTCCAGGCTTGACCGGTTTGAGAAAACGAACGAGATGCTGCTCAACTTCAACAACCTGTCCAACGTCCGCATGCAGCAGATGAACGAACGCTTCCTCCACCATACCCGGACGCTGGTGGAGATGAAGAAGGACCTGGACAGCATCTTCCGGAGAATCAGGTGGGTGGCACATCTTGTTTGCTTCTTCCCCCTGCACCTCTGACCTCCGTTTGCCTCTCTGCTGACTCTGGGGTTTTTGCCTGGCCCATCTTTTCAACTTCCTCTGGAACTGACTCCTAGAAAGTACAATCAGGACTGAAAGCTTGCTTTTTTGCTAGAATGCTTTTAAATTGGTTGTATCGTTCACGCTCCAACTTTTTGAGCAGTCATGCAATGGAGTCAAGCCAATATTTTCTGCCACCCCATTCAGGTTGATCTGTTCCCTCCGAGCTGTAGACTTTTTCACGCTACCCAGTTATACCACTTTGATACCACTTTCTGTTCCCATCACTCCATCTTGTAGAATCCTGCATGTTTCCTCAGGTATTTAGGATTCTGTGCCAGAGACCTTTGGTTCCTTGCCGAGTTACACATCCTGGGATGCAGCTATGGCAATTCAAGCAGCATCCACTTGCTCTAATTGTGTAATTTGAAAAGAGACTTTTGTTTCAAACCTTGCAATCCCTATCCCATTTTCAGTGGGAAGTGTTTAGGGCTGGGTAAGTCTTGGAAAAGGCAATTAAGTCCCATTAATGTTACATAAGATATTCCTCCTTTTAGAACTGGTTTCTTGATATAGATCGGCTCCGTGGGCGACATTTTTGTATTCATTTGGCTGGCTTTGCTGCGGGGAGTATTGCAATGAGCACTTGTGGTTTCAGAATTTACCACTCCGCTGCTTGTTGTGAAGGCTGATTTCTCCACGCTTCTGCCGTATTCATGGCATGCTTCTTGTTCTTTGCAGGACACTGAAAGGGAAGCTAGCAAAACAGTATCCAGATGCATTTAGCAGTGAGTACGCTCAGTTTGAACTCACATTCTCTTTTTCTCTCTGCTTGTATTCTTGAACGTCCCTTAATGAACCTGAATTTCAGGCAACAACCTTGTTTTACAATTAGTAAATGCAGCAATCATTGGTAGGAAAACGCATGCAGTTCTTTTAAGTAAGTCCAAATTGTTCAAAGTAGGTCTGTGTTGCAGGTTGAAGAAAGCTTGGACAGCTGAGGGAGGAAATTCGTGGTAGAGAGAAGAACACTTCTGGACCTATAGCAGTTTCTTACTTTCCCTTCCTGCACCAGATCTCTAAAGCCCTTTCCAGATCTATGGCCAAGGGCAGAGGATTGTGGAAGATGTGGCCCGAAAGAGCTGCTGGGTGAAACTGCCCCCATTCTCCCACTTGGAGGACTTTTAACCTAGAAGCTATGTTTGTGGTGGGGCAGGAGAAAACAGATGTTTTTGAATGTCTCTTTCCCTTTTGGAACCTGTCCCTGGTAGTGAGCAGACCATGGGAAGCTTCAAAATGACATTAAGGCAATTGATTGATATTTTTATCATCTCAGCATTCCTTAGAATTGATCTTACATAGTAGATTGATTTTATTCCTCCTGCATTACAGTTCTCAGTTCAGAGGTCAAGACCTAGCAAATGTCTGTCTTTAGTCAGCCAGTTGATGCTGAGTTCCTTATGCTTTTCTCTTCGCTCTAGAGTTTTGTAACACATCTTTTTTTCCTTTCACTCTCTGTTTTCTTCCCCCTTCCAGATATTCACGAATCTCCCATCCTGGAAGACGACGACTTCACCCCGATCCCCAAAAGTACAACCACGACCATTGCTACCTCGGAGCAGAGTACCGAGTCGTGCGACACAAGCCCGGACATCATCTCTCCCGCCACCAGCCACGATTTTGAAGACCTGTCCCAGGGCCCTTATGACTCTCCAGCCGTGAATGGTCAGAGCATCACAGATGATGACAATGAGACTGACTAGCCAATTGGCTGAACTGTCAGTGGAGGAGAAGGTGGGGTTCGGGTGGACTGTCTTCCCACTTGCACAGCCGGATGCTTGAAATGGAAACCTTCCTAGTTTTGTTTTTGTTTTTAAAAATCTGTATTTCCTGCGTAGTCTTGGTCAACCTTTTCTGTGACTGGGAGAAAAAGAGGTCAGCACAAGCAGTGCGGCTTTTTGCACGAACCCACCGTCTTCCTAGCGGTGCTCAGCTGTGATTTGTGCCTGGTAGGCATAACCTTGAATGGCAGTTCCTATTTTCTGTAAAACCCAAACCATGGGGAAGGAGGGAGGCGAGAGAATCCAACTGAATAGCTAGGTTCTGAGATGGGATAAGTTTCTCTTTTTGGCCAGGCTGGATGGGGGCTTCTGGGAACCATAGTCTCAAAATAATTTTCTCCCATTTCTGAACCCAGGACTGGGTACTAACCAAGCTCAGTTCCTTTTTCCCTATAGATCTGCTTTGTCAAGGTTCACAGTTTCCTGGTATCTCAGCCACCAGTTCCGCTCTGAAAGTATCTTTCTCCTCATGTGACCTCTGTTATCATCTAACAATGCACCTTATAACAACTGCGTGAAGGACTATGCGCTACTTGTATTTGCCTGCGCTGGCTTCTTAATGCAGAAGCTACTGAGTGTCGCCTGTTGCGTGTCATGTTTAACAGTCCAAAAGTTCCTTCTCCCCTTGCGTTCAGACCTTTTACAACACCTTCAGTTACTGTAGCGCCTGAGCGCGTCTATGTTCTCTGTTAATAGTGTTTAAAGCCCTCCCTGTCTAAACGGGTTCCCTTTGCCGGACCTTGGTACAACTAAATGTGTTGCATGGGGGTTGGGGGCAGATTGCTTCCTTCCTCCACTGTCATCTCCTGAAATGCATTATAATTCAAAGAATAATAAAAATATTTTTGTACTGCTACAAGTTTACAGGGGTGACTAAAGGAGGTAATAACCAATAAAAGATTTAAGTTAATTGGATGCGGCTTGGCTTATGTCTATAGCATTTACAGATGGCATCTTTTAAACCGCGAGATAATGGAAATTTTCTGTTCTGGGGTCGAGAATACAACTCCTTCAGCTGTGACTTGTAGTGTGCCTTCAAGTTGTTTCTGAATTATGGTGACCCTAAAGCAAACCCATCACAAGGTTTTCTTGGCAAGAATTATTCACTATTGCCTTCTTCTGAGGCTGAGAGCATGTGACTTGCCCAAAGCAACCCAGTGGGTTTTTTCAGCTGAGGGGGGATTCAGATCCAGGTCTCTGGAGTCTTAATCCAGGGATCAGCCACTATGGGTAACTTTTCCAAGCTCTGGCATGTGCACGCACCATCATATAATGGCCTCTCCCACCCTGGACTACATCCTCCATCCTCCACACCACTAGATAGCCTTTCCCACCCTGGACTACATCCTCCATCATCCACACCACTAGGTAGCCTTCCCCACCCTGGACTACATCCTCCATCCTCCACACCACTAGGTAGCCTTCCCCACCCTGGACTACATCCTCCACACCACTAGATAGCCTTCCCCACCCTGGACTACATCCTCCATCATCCACACCACTAGATAGCCTTCCCCACCCTGGACTACATCCTCCATCCTCCACACCACTAGGTAGCCTTCCCCACCCTGGACTACATCCTCCACACCACTAGATAGCCTTCCCCACCCTGGACTACATCCTCCATCCTCCACACCACTAGATAGCCTTCCCCACCCTGGACTACATCCTCCATCCTCCACACCACTAGATAGCCTTCCCCACCCTGGACTACATCCTCCATCCTCCACACCACTAGATAGCCTTTCCCACCCTGGACTACATCCTCCATCATCCACACCACTAGATAGCCTTCCCCACCCTGGACTACATCCTCCATCCTCCACACCACTAGGTAGCCTTCCCCACCCTGGACTACATCCTCCACACCACTAGATAGCCTTCCCCACCCTGGACTACATCCTCCATCCTCCACACCACTAGATAGCCTTCCCCACCCTGGACTACATCCTCCATCGTCCACACCACTAGATAGCCTTCCCCACCCTGGACTACATCCTCCATCCTCCACACCACTAGATAGCCTTCCCCACCCTGGACTACATGCTCCATCCTCCACACCACTAGATAGCCTCTCCCACCCTGGACTACATCCTCCATCCTCCACACCACTAGATAGCCTCTCCCACCCTGGACTACATCCTCCATCCTCCACACCACTAGATAGCCTCTCCCACCCTGGACTACATCCTCCATCCTCCACACCACTAGATAGCCGTTCCCACCCTGGACTACATCCTCCATCATCCACACCACTAGATAGCCTTCCCCACCCTGGACTACATCCTCCATCATCCACACCACTAGATAGCCTTCCCCACCCTGGACTACATCCTCCATCCTCCACACCACTAGATAGCCTCTCCCACCCTGGACTACATCCTCCATCATCCACACCACTAGATAGCCTTTCCCACCCTGGACTACATCCTCCATCCTCCACACCACTAGATAGCCTCTCCCACCCTGGACTACATCCTCCATCATCCACACCACTAGATAGCCGTTCCCACCCTGGACTACATCCTCCATCATCCACACCACTAGATAGCCTTCCCCACCCTGGACTACATCCTCCATCATCCACACCACTAGGTAGCCTTTCCCACCCTGGACTACATCCTCCATCCTCCAAATCGCTAGATAGCCTCTCTCATCCTGGACTACAGCCTCCCTCATCCACACTGGCCGCTCTGGCTGGGGATGGTGAGTGTGGTGGTCTAAAAACACAAGAAAGAGCATCCTCTCTATGGTTGCCTCGCTCCATGGGGTCCCATCTAGGAGCTTCCCCTCTATGGTCGCTCCTTTGCCTCCGCTACTCCCCTACTCACATCTGCGGGAGGATTGAATACTGTGGCTGCGGCGCATGCGCACCGCGCGAAGGGGGCGTGCTTGACAAGATGGCGGCGCCCGGCGGCGGCGGCCCCGTGGAGGTGGCGCTGGTCTCGGCGGCCGAGGCCTCGCCGGGGGCCGGGGGCGGCGGCGGCGGGTGCTGCTCGGTGTGGGAGGTGGGCTCCGGCGCCTCGGTGGCCGGCTACCGCGGGGGCTGCTGCGCCGCCCGGGGTCTGGCCCTGCTGGGCGGGGAGCATCTCCTGGGGGCCCAGCTGGGGAAGGCCTGCGTCGGCGCCTGGGAGCTCCAGAGGAAGGTGGGCCGGGGCAGAACGCGCATGCGCGCCCTCAGGCTGGGGGATTTAAAGGGAAAGCTGCAGGGCATCCCAAGTAATTCCGTTCCTCCAGGAAGTAACGTCGTTCCTCCCCAGAAAAAACGCTTCGATCTCCCCGCCTAGGGAAGTTAAACCCGGCTTAAAATTCACAACACACAAAAATGGGATGAAGCTATCCTAAAATTAAATCCTGTGAAGCAAGCAAACTTTGGTTTGGCCATTTTGTATACGGGATGCCATTTTACTGTGCCGTTGCATATAATTTGAGAATCCCATCACCCCAGATCTCTGACTGGACATGTCAGGGAATGGACGTGACCCCTTTTGCCTGCAGGAGAGCACGCTCTGCCTGCTATCACCCATCCCCACTCAAATCTCGCCACCCCAAATTTCAAGTGTGTTTTCTTGATCTTGAAATGCCTTGGAGGTTGAGGGCATCCTAACACATCCAGCTGTTTTTCTCCTGCCTCTCTAGGACCAGCTCCAGCAAAAGATCATATGCCCCGGCCTGGTGTCCTGCCTGACAGCAGCTCCCAACGGCCTCTACATCTTGGCAGGGATCGCCGAAAGCATCTACCTGTGGGAGGTAAGGAAGCAGGAAACAGAAAGATGCCTCCAGGGGAGAGTTACCTTTGCTTTATCTCATCGGCTCCCATGTGGCCAGCGACAAGGGACTGCGTGAGGCGATGTCCAAAACGTCGGGAGGGCAGTGGTTCCGTACCTGCGGACAAACGTTTGAGAGGTTAGGGCGCTGTGATGTGTCCAGGATAGCTCCGAATTCGGGTGGTACCACTCTACTCTGCTTTGGTTAGACCCCATCTTGAATACCGTGTCCAGTTCTGGGCACCCCAATTCAAGAAGGATATTGACAGGCTGGAGCAGGTCCAGAGGAGGGCGACCAAAATGGTGGAGGGTCTGGAAGCCATGAAGCCCTCTGAGGGGTGGTTTAGGGGGCTGGGTATGTTTAGTCTGCAGAAGAGAAGGTTAAGAGGGGACATGATAGCCATGTTTAAATATTTGAAGGGATGCCACGCAGAGGAGGGAGAGGGCTTGTTTTCTGCTGCTCCAGAGACCAGGACAAGGAGCAATGGATTCAAGCTGCAGGAAAGGAGATTCCACCTGAACCTCAGGAAGAACCTCCTGACAGTCAGGGCTGTCCGGCAGTGGAATCTGCTGCCTCGGAGCGTAGTGGAGTCTCCTTCCTTGGAGGTTTTTAAGCAGAGGCTGGATGGCCATCTGTCGGGATTGCTTTGAGGGTGTTCCTGCATGGCAGGGGGTTGGACTGGATGGCCCCTGGGGTCCCTTCCAACTCTACCTTTCTATGATTCTATGGCCTTTCTGTGGAGTGCTTTGAGGGTGTTCCTGCATGGCAGGGGGTTGGACTGGATGGCCCCTGGGGTCCCTTCCAACTCTACCTTTCTATGATTCTATGGCCATCTGTCGGGAGTGCTTTGAGGGTGTTCCTGCATGGCAGGGGGTTGGACTGGATGGCCCCTGGGGTCTCTTCCAACTCTGAATTTCTATGATTCTATGATTCTATGTAACTAGGCTGAGAGGTTTCAAAAGCTTTATTCAGGAATATCAAAGAAAATAACTGCACACCTGGCAACCGCCAGGACTGAATCGGCATTGGATTTGCAGCGCCTTATAAGCTGCAATGTGTCAAATTGGTGCATGCTAGCAGACCCCCTCCCAAGGTTTCCCCCTGGCACTCACACCCATGGTTCAGATCCTGGGTGCCCATTCTCCCCACTGTGCCCCAGCCCTTTCCCCGCAGAAAACACACACACTTCGATCTCTGCCATTTGCCCACTTTTGTGGGGCTCCTGTGTCCCTGACTCATGTTCTAAACTGCCACCTTGGCCACAATTTACAAGCTCAAATGTTTTGTCTATTAAACGCACTGTTAAATTCTTCCTCCTAATGGCTCCAATAGACACCCACACCCATATGGCTGTTGATATGACTCTGGTTTGTTCCAAGGGCAGAAAGTCAGCCTCCATACCTGCTGCAGTTTTCTGTCCTTAGTCTGGTGTGAAACACTAGACCAGTCGTTTCCAAACTTTGGCCATCTGGGTGTTTGGGACCTCAGCTGCCAGCTTGGCTAACAGTCGGAGGTTCTGGGATCCAAAAACGTTTGGAGGACTGAAGTTTGGGAACTCCTGCCTCACATCCTTCTCTCCCCCAGCTCAAGATTTTGGAGACCGTTTTCTTTAACAAAAAAGATTTGATCCAGACCTCGCCACAAGAGGGCAGGCGATGCCATCATCTTCCTTCGTCTCAATTCACAGAAACAAATTCTAATTTAAGAAAAAATATATATATTCTGGGGTAGTGCAGCAAAATGCAACAAAATCCACAAGCAGCAATATCTTTGTTGGGACAGGTCCGAAGCATAAAATACATCATGCAAGCTTGCAGTTTCACTGGTTTCTTCAGCAGGTTAAAAATCATGCAGGAGGAAAAAGTGGGAACAATGTTAGAGTCACAGGGCTTTGTTCTGTCTGAGATGTTCAGGAAGGCTATTGACAAGCTGGAACGTGTTCAGACAAGGGCGAACCAGGATAGTAGAAGGCCTGGAAACCATGAAGCCCTAGGGGGTGGGGATGTTTAGGCTGGAGGAGAAGATTAAGAAGGGACATGATAGCTATGTTTAAATATTTGAAGGGATGTCATATGGAGGATGGAGCAAGCCTGTTTCCTGCTGTTCCAGAGACTAGGACGTGGGGCAATGACAACAAAATTTTAGAAAGGGGATTCCATCTAAATATTTTGGAGAACTTCCTGGGTTTAAGAGCTGTTTGGCAGTGGATTATGCTCCCTCAGAGCGTGATGGAGTCTCTTTCTTTGGAAGTTTCTAAACAGAGGCTGAATAGCCATCTGTCAGGAATGCTTTTAGGTTGTCTTCCAGCATGACAGGATGGGGTTGGACTGGAGGGTCCCTGGGGTCTCTTCAAACTCTATGAAACTTCCAGAGCTTGCATATTGTATTTTATGCCTTGGAGTTGGCCCAGTAAAGGGCTTGTGGAGTGAGGGAGAAGGCTGAAAAAACCTGAATTCATTGAGCTGTGTGTACGTGTCTCTCCTAAATTGGATCTCTTCACCCTAATTCCTGCACACCTAGCGTTTGAGGCCTTTTTGTTAGGTGTCATGCAGGAGAAGGCAGTGGGAGTTTGTATCTCCTCTGTGCTGCCTGTTCTCCTTTTGCCTTCCAAACTCCCCTTTGGAAACGCTCGTGAGCCTATTAGAGAGAACCCTTGAGTTTCAGAGCCATGCAGAGCAACAGGAAGGGGGATAGGATTAAAAGCAACGCATGCAGCTCGGATAGCTAAGCCCATAACTTGTCAGCAGGGGCTGGTCTCCCAAGCTGGCTTTTTGGATCGATGATAGAAACAAGAAAAAAAAACAACAACCATCTTCTTGCCGATCGTTTGCTTGCTGCAGTGAAAATCAGGGCTGTAAATGTCATCGTAGACTCCTGCGTACGGTCCCCTCTCCGCAACTAAAAACATTTTGGAAAGAAGACTGAAGTGTCCGTATTCAAAGCGCGGTGCCCAAAACGAGACACAACACTCCAGATGCTGCCTGGTTGATACACATCTGAAGTTTTTGTGTTTTTCACCCCTGAGCCTGGTAGATCTTGAATCCAAGGTCTCTTATCGACATCTCCCATTTACAAGGATCAGGAGGAAGGGGCTGTGAAACACCTCTTCATAACTCTCTGTCTTGGGGAATAGATCATCTGAGTAACTATAAGGCACCTCCCTCCCCTTCTTGCTTCCCCTCCAGCTGTGTGTTCTTCTCCGTCCAAAATTATATCCTTCAGGGTCACGCTCCACTTAGCTGCGGGTTCTTTTTCTTCCCAGCTTCACGGCCGGCTCTCCGAGGGTTCCCCCCTTCCTTTTCTGTCCTTGCACAGAGAAGCAATGAGAGGGATAAATAATCCACAAGCAGAGCCTCCCAGAACTGCTGATCCCTCCTTTTTTTTAATTTTGAAGTGGCACACACGCAGTCCGGGTCTGCACTTTGAGCAGCCTTTCACCCGGGGTTGAAGAGTACCGCATAGGTTTTTATTCCCAAAGCTGGCACGTTTATCTCCCGCGGAGAACTGAGCAAACCTGTATGGGAAAGGAGTTTGCAGCCTCATTTTGATTCAAGTGTCTTTCGATTTACAAGGCTTCTGACAAAAAGGCTGCTTTGAACAATGTCCTTTTATCTGCAGCCTGCCCACATCTTTTCCTGTCTACCTGAAAGGTTTTTTTTAAAGATGTCATTGATGAAAGAATACCCTAAAGGCACCAGATCCTGTCTGGTCTTGGAAGCTAAGCAGGTTGGGCCCCAATTAATACTTGGATGGGAGACTGCCAATGAATACCAGGCACTGTGGGCCATATTTGAGAGGAATGGACTGGCAAAAGCACCTCTGAGTATTCCTTGCCTAAGAAAACCTGATGAAATTCATAAGCCAACAGGCAACTTGAAGGCACATAAACACATCTGTAGCGCTGGACATCTGCTAATGTTTGGCCGTGATGCTAACAAGGTTTCCAAAACCAATCTCCCTAGTGGCAGAGGCCCAGCTCTACAAATAATTAACAGCTCTCTTGGATGAATTAAAAGTAGCGAGAGTGAATCTAGGCTTCCTTGTGGTGTCTTCAGATACATCCATGCTCCCAGCCAGAGAGGGACAAGCAAATGCCAGTTTTGTATAAGCAGAAATAGTCTCTTTCTCTCTGTCTCTCTTCCCCTGGAGGAGACATTTTATGATGCTATGAATTCCTGTCCCTTTACTGCTGCAGATATATTTGTGGCAAGACAAAGTCAGCCCTGGTCTTTCTCCGAGGGCAAAAAAAAGAGGCAGCCCTTGGAAGATTACTTTTTAAAAGCTAACTAGTTACATGATACAGCCCCCAGTTTATACAAAATAATCCTGTTTTCCCATTTCTCAAGAGTAATTAGTAGTTACCTTTAAAAACACACACACCCCAGAAAGGTACTGTCTGCTGCCTGGTGGTAGAAAACACCCTTTCTTCCAGTCACCTTATAATTGTCCCAGTCTCTGCAATGAAGCACAAGCCAGCACCTGAACCGTGTGATATTCCTCCTCCGCCATTTGGTGGGGCCGCCGTTCTCACAGCAGTATCCCTCACCGAGTTACCGTTTGCAACGTAACATCATTTATCCTTTTCTTACAGGAAAAAGGGAGCGTATTGCAAACAACTCATTATCTGTAAATACAAGCTGTGCTTAAGTCGCTGGGAGGTGTAGTCTAACAGCATCTAGAGGGTCACAGACTTCCCACGCCTGACTCCTAAAGATGCTAAAAGAGCATGGACAGAAAAGATGGCATGCTTTAGAACCACTTCCTGAAACTTTCCCTCCCGAGGTAGAGCAAAACTGCATCATCACCACGTTTTACATCCAGACTACAGAAGAGCAAGCAAGGTGTGAAAGCCGTACCTATCTCTCCCCACCCCACCCTTCCAGCTGCTTGTTAGTGGCATGTGCTTATGTTGGAATATGTGGTTCTTTAGCTATAATCAGAACTACCAGCATCAGCAGTGATTCCACCCAGCCAGGAGACAGCTGGACTCTCGTCCAGGTTGGATCCAGATTTCATTTGGCTTTTCCATCGCCCCAGCCTCTCTCAGCTTCCTCCTGTATCAGCAGCCCTTCCAGCTGGCTGCATCCAAGATAAGACCCCCTCTCCTTTCGTGGGCACGGTTGGATCTCATGCCTCCTTCCTCCCACACCTGGCTACACCAGCAGTAAAGCTGAGGTGGGCATCCACCTGGCAAGGCCCAACCTCCTCTCCCAAACCGTCCTCCATCAACAGATCTTCCACCCGGCTGCATCCGAGGAGAGACAGCAAGCCCCCGTTTGCTGAGGCTGACTTGGGCCATCTGCTTTTCAGGTTCACAGTTTTAGAGCTGAAAGAGTCCATCCCCTCTGTGCAAGAAGTTTGTGGTGGCCACGATCCTGACAGACGGCATCCATCATCTGCATAAATGTGCCAGGCTTCTGGATGACCTTTGGGTTGCTTTTGGCTCTTTGGTTTGTGGGTTTCCCAAATGGTTTTGACCCGAGACCTGAAGGAGGCACCAAATAAGTCAGGTGGCTTCTTTGTTCCCTCTGTTCCCCTCCAGAACCAATCAAAATTGCTTCCAACTGCCTCCAGGTAACCCCCAAGTAACTATTTCAGTTACTTTTGAGGCATGAGAAAGCTGCATTTTAAAACGAGACAAGGGCCACCAGCTACACTGAAGAGTGGGAGTCATAATATTGTAACCAATATGATAAAAGTAACTTCCCGATCTTGAGTTCAAGTCAGCCTGATGGCCCCACCAAAGCATCCACCAGCCCGCCTTCGCATCTGCAGCTTTGTTGCATCGGGAGCTAAAATTTTTACAACAGAGCCATGTCAGTATCAATCCAGCCTGTCCAGAAATATAGATTAGAGTCGTTCTGATGATCCCGGAGGGCCAATAGTACGAATTCTCTGATGCAGTTAATAAGACGTTGGGCGGTGGGCCAGCTCCTAACAGGTTTGCCCAGGCGGCCCTGGGGCTGGGTTGCCCTTCTCTCGGTCTGAGCATCTTCCTCTTTGTCGCTGCAGCGTTGGACAGGAGAATCTCTCGCTGGATCTGTTTGGAGTCATAAGCAAGCTTTTACCTTCCCTGGAGCTTTTCGTCAGGCCGGAGATTAAATAAGATTGAACAAAATGCCTTGGTGCCCAGTTTTGATTAGATAGTGGAGTGCAGATACACGAGGAGGAGATGGAGGAGGAGGAAAAGTAAAAGTTGGTCTGTGAAGATGATGTGATTTCATTTGCAGCAACCCCTGGCCACCAATATTACATGGTAGATATATAGTCAGTATCAGAGGCAGTGTGATATAGTGGTTTGAGCACTGGAGGACAACTTTGGAGGCCAGGGTTCGAATCCTTGCTTGGCCATGGAAACTCACTGGGTGGCCTTGGGCAGGTCCCACTTTCTTGGCCTCAGAGGAAGGCATGTTAGAAAATGTCTCTAGCACATTTGAAGAATAAGCTCTGGCCCTCCACAGTGGAATACGCTATTGCCTGGGAGTGTGATGGAGAGGCTGGATGGCCATTTGTTGGGAATGCTTTGATGGTTTATTCTTGCATGGCAGAATGGGGTTGGACTCGATGGCCCTTGGGGTCTCCTCCAACTCCACAATTGTATGATTCCACATAGTATGAGAAGCCCTTAATGAATTGATCTCCAAGACCCCTTCCAGCCCTATAGTTTATTAAGTTGAATCCTCTTGTGGTTCTTAAACTAAACCCACTGAAACAGCTGGCCCTCCGTATTAAAGTCAATCCATTGAAACAGATGGGTCATAAGTTAGTTTGGATTCAGCTCCGTGACTTCGACATTTTGGTTGTTTCCAGTTGGAGGTTTTATTATACTTGGCTGGCAGAATTTGTCCGCATTAATCCTTTGGAAAATTTTGGCTTCGTTTTGACTCAGCTTTGAGCAACCAGTCAATGTTTGCAGGGTGGTATCTAATGGCAGGAGAAATTCCAGGGAATCCAGAGTGCCTGATCTCTTCTTTTTATTTCTCTCATCCATCTCCCCTCCTCTGCCAAACCTGTTTCTGGCTGCAGGTATCTACCGGGAACCTGCTTGCGATCCTAAACCGGCACTACCAAGACCTCTCTTGCCTGGCCTTCACGGACGACAGCAGCCATTTTCTCTCGGGGGCAAAGGACAGTCTCGTGCTAGTGTGGAACCTCTGCAGGTATGAGTTGGAGCTGCTGCTTCTTTCTCCTCTCCTCCTGGGGTCTGTCACTGTATTCAGTACATCAGGAAAAGGTTGTAGAGACAAGCTTCCTTCCCCAATTCCTCTAGTCCCAGAGATTCTGCCAGGGATGTTCTGTCCTCTAGAGCGGCATTCTTATAGATGCTCGAGGGAACGCGGTGCTGGAAAGCCACTGCCTTTGAGCAAGCCGGACGCCAGCATTTTCCTGGCAGCTTGCTTTTTAACAAGCCAGGACGTGGGATGACAGATTCTCTCTCTCTCAGCTTCTCAGCCATTTTTGCAAAGGCGACTTCTCAATCAGAACTTGGGGGAATTACATTTTTGGACTATGGTTCCCACAATCTCCCAGCCTGCATGAAAACACTGGCTTTGGCGAAGGGTGGCAATCCTATGAACTGTGGTCTGAGAAAAGTAACTTCCCCAAGCTCTCCTCTAAATGGCTCCTCCTGACTGTGCTTAAGGGGCCTACCCTTACCATCAGGAAGTTCTTTCTAATGTTTAGATGGAATTTCCTTTCCTGAAGCTTGATTCCGTTGCTCCATGTCTTAGTCTCTAGAGCAGCAGAAAACAAGCTTGTTCCATCCTCCACATGACATCCCTTCAAATATTTAAACATAGCATCATTCACCTCTTAATCTTCTCTCCTTCAGGCTAGACATCCCCCTAGATCTCCAAACCGGTCCTCCTGGGGCTCCATGGTTTTTGGGCTTTTTGGTTGTCCTTTTCTGGACACCTACCAGCTTGTCCATATCCTTCCTGAACTGGGATGCCCAGAACTGGACAGAAGGTTCTAACAGGGTGGTGAAAGCTGGTTTGGAGGGAACCATCTCTGCCTGCTTGCTTAGAGGCAATTCTGACGCAGCCACGGTGGGCCATTTCTTCCATGCACCAGAAGGCGGTGGCATCAATCACAAAGACACTAAGTAAAAAATTACCTGCCCCCCTCCAGTAGATTCTGATTGGAAGGAGACAAGAGGAGAGCAGCGTCTTTTGCAGAAACACACAGGCAGCCTTCTCTCTCTGCCTGAAAAGCTCTTAATTTAAATAAATTATATTGATGCCGTGCAGGAACAAGAGTTATGGGTCCCCCTGTCTTCCCTTCCCAGCTAACAACCCCCCTCCAATTTGGTCTGCCCGAGCAGTTCCTAAGCTAGATGAACAGCACAGATATCACTTGCCTGTCCCCTCACCAGCCAAGCTCTCCAAGATGTGCCCGGGTCCATTTCTCTGTCCTCGGACCAAGAAGTCCCAGAATTTTTCCTTTCTTTAAAAATAAATTTTGCAAAGGAAAAAAAAGGCCCCCCCACGGGACCAATGCAGTTCCTCAAATATAATTGCTGTTATGTGTTGTCAAGTTGCTTCTGACATATGGCAGCACAGGGTTTTCTTGGCAAGGGGGGGGTCTTCCTTTGCCTTCCTCTGAGGGTGAGGGAATGGGACCTCCCCAAGGCCATCCAGCGAGTTTCCGTGACCCAACGGAGCTTTACGTCCAGCTCTCCCTCCTCTGCCGTGTGTTTAAGGGCTGGTTCTTTCTCAGTGTGCTGCAGGCGGACCACGTCCAAAGCCCGGAACCTCGCCACGTGTGGTCGCGACACAGCCTCCCCATCACGGACCTCTGCTGTGGGGTCGGCGGCCCCATGGCGCGAGTTGCCACCGCCTCGCTGGACCAAACTGCAAAGGTAAAGGGTCTGGAGAGGGATTTTCCCCCATATTCCTTACGGGAAGAAGACTGGGTTCCACTTTTCAAAAGTTTTGCCTTTTGGAACCTTTCGGGTTTTCGGATAAGGGAGACTCAACCTGTATACTAACCCGGTGAGCTCAAAACAGAAGCAGCCTCATATGAGAGAATACACTCCGTCCGGTAACCTGCGCCTGAGGCTATAGGCCTTTATTAAACAGAGCCGGAGCTGGCAAATCTGTTGCAAAAAGATGGTTGTGTGTTCCCCCTAGACCACAACTCCCAGAATCCCTGCCACGTGTTTGGGAGAGTTATGGTCCAAAGATAACATTTTTCCAGACTCTGGGCAAGGTTAATGAGAGCCGTGTTCGTTCTTTGCTTATTTATTCGCTCGCTTAGCTTATCTCTCCCACCTTTTCCCAACTCTGGGATCCAAGGTAGCTTGCCAAAATGAGATACAAATAAAGGCTTAAAAAAAAGAAAAGTTAAAATATGATTAAACTCTCAATACAACAAGAAGCAATTTAGAAACTATTAAATTGCCTTTCTAGGCTGCTGCATATGGAGGGAAGGGAAGGCAGCACTCTAGAAACTCATCTCCTTCCGTCCATCCACCCTTATCCCTTTTTATAGCATCCAAGGGATCCTGAAATGATGCTATTTTAAAAAAGGAGAGTGTTAATTATTCTTATAAAAGCCAGCCTTCTGCCACTGTGCCTTTCTGTCCGTCTGTGCCACACGCCAAGTGACGTTCCAAAGCGGTCGTACCTGCTGGCTAATTCCTCCTCTTGCTTTGTACGACTTGGCCGTGACGTCTTCGCTAACCTTGGCTCCCCTCTTTCCTCAGCTGTGGGAGATCTCTTCCGGCGACCTCCTCCTCTCCGTCCTCTTCGATGTGGGCGTCATGTCGGTGACCCTTGACCTCGCCGAGTACCACATGTTCTGCGGGGGAATGGACGGCTCCATCTTCCAGGTCGACCTTTGCGCCTGGGTAGGTCCCAGCCTCTGCAGTATTTAGCGAGCCTGTCAGGTGATATTTCCCACCCAACGTGCCCTGATCATTCCAATTTCGAAGAGAAAAAGATCAGGTAGGACATGGAAGGAGAAAACACCCAACCAGAAAGTCATTGCCATAGATAAACCAATGGCCTGGCTCTCCACTAGGTAGTTTCTTATGAAGAAACCTGGGACAACATTGCCTGTTTGCTCCTTTCTGCCTCTTTCTGTGCAAACTACTGATATTCTCCTCCCAACTTATTTTCTTCTTTTTCTTGTTGGCCTTTAAGTCATTTCTGACAAATGATCTACTTTACCATTTTTTATTTATTTATTACATTTATATACCACTTTTCTCCCAAAGGGGATCCAAGGCAGCTTGCAAGATGCAGCTAAAACATTCAGTTTACAAAAGTTAAGCAGCGATTAAATAGGCTAAAGTCTTAAAACATCCATTAAAACAGTTAAAACACTTAAAACATTATTTCCAAGAAGAGTAAAAAGTTGAACTTGTTCCCAGTATATGAAAGTTGGGCCAGTAGATATTTTTTTGAACCTCCTGTTCCTATTACATTTATTGCTCACCTACTTCTTGGCAAGATTTGTTCAAAGGAGATCTTCTGTTTTTCTGAGACTGAGAGAGTGTGACTGTTCCAAGCCCTCCCAGTGGACTTCTATAGCCGTGTAAGCATTTGAACTCTGTTGTCCCAGAATCCTAGCTCAGTGTCAGGTTTTGTAGAGAAAGCAGATTCCTGTCTCGTGGATTCCTGACTGCTAACAGTGCCTGGCTTATAACCTATCTTCTCTGCCCCCTTGCAGCCTGTACACAGAGAGAGGGGCTTCCATTCAGACCGAGAGAACGGGAAGATCTTCAAAGGGCATAGGTGAGTGCCTTTGAGGGTTGCTGTCCTCGGCCAAGTTTGTAGTCAGTGGGAACACAGAGGATGGAGCAAGCCTGTGTTCTGCTGCTCCAGAGCCTAGAACACAGAGCAATGGCTTCAGACTTCAGGAAGAAAAATTCCACCTAAACATTCTTCCTAGACAGATAAGAGCCATTCAACAGTGGAATACGCTGCCTTGGAGTGGGGTGGAGTCCCCTTCTTTGGAGGTTTTTAAATAGAGTTTGGATAGCCATCTGTCAGGAATGCTTTGGTGGCGTATTCCTGCCTAGCAGAATGGAGCTGGACTTGTCGGCCCTTGTGGTTTCTTTTATGCTTCTAAACATAGTGCCAGTTCCTGGCTCAGCAAAAACACAGAAGCAAATGTAGTAAAACCATCAGCAATGTTATAATCAGACAAACTTCTCCTCATTCAGACGGTGTTGGAATCATGCTGCTTTCTGAATATTCTCAGACTACATCTTCCAGCAGCTTTAGCCGACGTAACCAGTGGTGAGGGCTGCTGGGCGTTGAAATCCATCGCATCCAGAGGGCCAGATGAGTCCCACCTCTGCTTTACGCCCCGCTAACGAAGACTTTTTTCCTCTGTCCCCAACTGCCATCCCAAAACAGAAACCAGGTGACGTGCCTCTCCGTCTCCACCGATGGAAGCCTTTTACTCTCTGGCTCCCACGACGAAACCGTTCGGCTGTGGGACATCCAGAGCAAACAGTGTGTGCGCACCGTGAATTACAAAGGTAAGTGGATGACCGAACATGTGTGTGGAAGGAAAATGAGGTTATTATTTGTGTCCCAGGGAGGGTGTCCAAAATGGTAAATGGGTCTGGAAGCCATGCTCTATGAGAAGTGGCTTAGGAAGCTGGGTACATTTACCCTGGAGAAGAGATGGTTAAGAGGGGGCACGATAGCCATGCTTAAATATTTGAAAGGAAGTCTTATGGAAGATGGAACAAGCTTGTTTTCTGCAGCTCCAGAGACTAGGACATGGAACAATGGCTTCAAACTACAAGGAAAGGGACTCTATCTAAACATTAGGAAGAACTTCCTGAGGGTAAGAGCAGTTCAACAGTGGAACACGCCGCTACCTGGGAGTTTGGTGGAGTCTCCTTATTTGGAGGTTTTTAAACAGAGGCTGGATAGCCATCTGTCAGAGGGAATGCTTGGATGGTGTCCTCCTGCGTGGCAGAATGGGATTGGACTGGATAGCCCTTCCAGCTCTAGGATTGTGGTTGTTGTCAGTGCCAACTTGTGGTTGTTGTCAGTGCCAACTTGTGACAGCCTTCTCCTAGGAATGTCTTTCTTTGAGTTGAGAGTGTGGCTTGCTCGTTGAGTTTCTGCAGCTGAGCAGGGATTCAAAACCTGGTTTCCCACAGTCCTAGTTCAACATTCAGAAAGCTACTCCTGCTGGGTCCCTGGGATACATTAGCCCATCCATTGGGCCATCTCCTTCAATTAGCATCTTTTATGTGTGTGTGTGTGTGTTTCCGGTAAGCCTTGCACATGATGTTCTTATGTGCCTTCGAAGCAGCGCCTAGTTACAATGAGTGAGATGTGGGGCTTCTGTAGTTCTCAGTCTGGAAGCCGTGCTGAATCATTTTAGTTCAAACAGGAAATTGCTGCCGAGGGAAAAGACAGCCCTGATGTCTGGGGACCGAACTGCCTCCTAGCAGGTGCATACAAATGGCTGTGCTTGGTGCAGAACCAGGTAACAGCAAGAAATCTTGGACCTCTCTGTTTTTCTCTTTATTCCCTCCCTCTCTATATCTTTCCTTCATTTTTTGTCTGAAGATTCATGCTTCTAGCTTTCACAACGAAAAACCATTTTAAAACTGCCATAGCTGGTGCATCCCTTGCTTATTGCTGCGTTTTGCAAAGTACATGTGAAAATGCCGAAATTCACACCCAAAAGACCTCTCTGTCGGGTCTAGGATCCAAGAATCCATTTTGTTCCCTTTAAGATTAACCAAAATCATTGCCTTTTGTCAAGTGCTTGTGCTCATTTTGATCATAACTGGCTTAAGTTTTTTTTTTAAAAAAAGGGATAATCTGGCTGCATTGCTGCTCAGAGGTTTTTTTTTAAAAAGGTTCCGAAGTTGCCGTGGCATACAATCAGCTCTCCATATTTGCTAGGGTTAGGGGGACAGGACCTCCACAAAAGTAGAGAAACAAGAAATATCAAAATGTGTGTGTGTTGTGTGTGTGTGTTTGTGGGAAGAGGGCCGAGGTGCGGTGGGGAGAACGGGCACTTAGGGTCCAAACCAGGTCAGGGAAAGGAGAGGGAAAGGAGGGGTGGCTTGGCATGGTGTCCCAAAGCTTCCTCTCTCCACTCATCCCCTTCCTTGGGTGTGTGTGGAGCATCAGGAGAAGATTTTGTGCCACTGAGACTGGGCTGTGATCCATCTTTAGCTGGTAGAGGAGGACCAGAGTTGAGTTTTTAAAGAACTGCATGGCCAGATCGGAGCTGCCAAGAAGGAAGGTTCCCTCAGGAAGAAAGGTTGGGGTCAGGGATTGGAAAAACTTGCAAATAATCGCAGTTCTGAAAGTCCAATCTTCAGATTTTGATACTTGTGGTCTTTCACTTTTGCAAGAATACCGTGCCCCTGATCCTGGTGTATGTGGAGGGCAACTGTGTAGTTTGACCACCAGAATAGGTATCATAAGAAAATTGGACACTGGGTGGAGGAAAACAAAAATCACCCCAGGTGCATTTTGTCAGAAGCTTTTGAATCAGCTTTGGAAAGTTCAGAATGTTTTTGTTTCCTTAAGGAAAGCTTGGCTGATTGTTTCATTTCATGTTGTGAATGTGGTTAGTTTGAGATAAACTGTTTGCTGAAATGTGTCACGCTGTTCTTCCTTTTTGTGTGCATGGGTAGGAATTCTTTCCTGGTTCTTCTGCCTCTGGTATCAAGTTTTCTGTTAAAGAAATAATGCCCAGGAAGATACTGACTTCATCCTTAAACAGTTTTGAGGAGTTGTTGGGAAGCTCTTTCAAGTTTCTGTCCTGCACAAATTTTCCGTGTTTCAACACCCAGGGAGGGAGCAGCAAATAGGATTATTATCGGAGACGCCATTTGGTCTCATAATCTTTCTCCACGTCATCCTCACTTTAATGAGCTTCACGTCCAGGCGCAGTGTCGTTTCCACTTCATTACCAACGGCAACATGATTTACAGATTCTCTGAGCTCTGGTTGTGTTTGTTAAAAAAAAAGAGAGAGAGAGAGAGAGCCCGAAAATGTTCCGTTAGCAGCCAAGGGGGCATAAAACGTGCATGAGTGGAGCTTTAAATGCCAGGACGTGAGTTGATAACCATCAATTTTTCATTGTGCCGGCTTGCTCTTGCAGTGCTCTCTCGGTCACTGCGCCCCCCACTTTGGCCCGTGAGGCATTGTGGGGGGAAAAGTTAAGAGCAGGGGAGGGCAAGACGTTGCCCATTCAAGTCCAGCTGCCATCCCATCCTTCCTCTGAAAGAAGCAAACCCGACACTTAAGAGGTTGTTAGGAAAAGACCCGGTTAAGCACCACTGCCCTAGGGGTCTTCTTTGTTCCTCTCTAGGGGATGTGGAGGGCTTCTGGCTGGATTCCACCAGGCGTCAAAGCAAATTTTTGCTAAATTTTTCCAAAAAATTTTTTTCTTTGCCTGAGGATGACCCAGAATGCCCTCTAGGAGCCCAGGAAGCTGTAAGAACAGGGTGAGAATTCTCCGATGTCTCCTTGAGTTTTTTCCCCACAGGCACTGGTGGGGGGGTCCAGCCCTCCAAGGTCTCCCAAGGGGGATAACCTGGCCCAGAATTGCCCATCCTTGCTCTTTATCTTCCTTTCCAGCAGTGATGTCAATGGGAACGAAGAATCTTTCCTCCTCTTTCCAACAATTCAGGCTGTGTGAGGGAGGAAAGGAGTTTTGGGTTGGGCCAGGTCCCTTTGCTAGAGTCTCCTAAAAAACTTCTTTTCCACCTCCTCGTGGAACCTGACCTGACTCGCCTGGCACCTCTCACCCCATGGGGAGCCTTCCTTTTAGCTCTGGAATTCCCCTGGGGTTAAATATGTCCCCGTCCTTTTTCGTCGCCCCCATGAAACAAACGGTTCCTCTGGGATTCATTTCTTGTTAAGGGATTAGAGGAGGCTCCACTTCCTTCTTTCTGAGTTTTGTAACCATCCTGGCTTCTTCCTCCCCCTTCTCTTTCGCCCTCCTTCAAATATCTAATTACTTTCCACCCCCTCTGTCCCATTAAAAAGAAGAAGAAGAAGAAATATCCATCCATGCTTTTGAGCTTCTGGCGTCCAATCGCTATTGTCCCTGTCCCCGGGGGAAGCATTAACATCCTTTATCTCAACAGAGCAGAACAGGCGATAAGAAGCTGGCACTTGCTCCTCTCGGGCAACCGATATCTCTTTTTCCTCCCGACATCCTTGCGCTTCCTACCTCTTTTTTTCTCCTGCTTTTCGGTATTTCCCTCCCCTTCCCCGGCTTCGGAACAGCCGCCTGGCTGCCTGTCTTCCACGCTCTCCGGCACCACCGGCCTACCGTAGCCTCAGCTGTGACACATCCGGCGGCTCAATCTCTGCAGGGCAAGCCAGTAAATCCTCCGCGTGGAGCGAGCCGCCAGACAGCCCTAATAACGAGGCTCGAAGTTGTGTAATTTAATAAGGCAACGGCAGCCGCTGCTCCTAAAACATCCTATCCTTCGAGGCAATTTTAAGCCCTCCGAGGAGGCAAAGGTAACGCTGGAGGCGGTCACCCCCAAAACTGCAAACGGTGGCCGCAGAAAGTGACAGTTAACAGCGGTGAAGGCTCCACTATGGGACCGAGTCGCTCCTGCCTGCCTGCCGCCTCTCTGCCTGAGTTGCTGTTCTGTTTTGCCTGGTAAAAACTAAAGCAAAGGTGGGCAAAGCATGGCCACACGTGGCCTCTCAGGGCCATTTTCATGCTCCGCTAGGGGTCAAAATGATCTCTTTTTCTTCTCAGGTGCCCTCTATGGGGTTGAGGGGAGCATCGTTCTGTCCAGAAAGCAGGGTTCACAGTCCTCCAATAGAGTCTGTTGTGGCAGGCTCAGGCAAGGCTTACAAAAGCTTATCAGTCAATTACTGTTTTTTGTTTCAGCAATCCAAGTCAGTCATAAATTCAGCGTGTCAGCGGAAGGGAATATCCAGCAGGGTAGTCGGGGCACAAAGCGAGGGTCAAGGTTTTCCAAGGACACGAGCCAAGGATCCAAAAGATGAACGTGTTGCTTCCACTGGGAATGGCACTTGTCTGCAATGGACTTCTGCCCACCCCATCCCTTCTGTCTATTAGCCAGAAGCCTGTTTGCCTAATGAAGGTGTCTTCTCTGATAAATACTCCGAGTCGCATGGGCTCTTCCTTTTTCATCTGGGCTGCAGATGCCCTTTGGTGGGGGGGGGTGTTGTGACCCCACACTATTCTGCATTGGTTAGACCTCATTTGGAACACTGTGTCCAGTTCTGGGCACCTCAGTTCAGGAAGGATATGGACAAGCTGGAGCATGACCAGAGCAGGGCGACCAAAATGGTGAAGGGTCTGGAAGCCATGAAGCCCTATGAGGAGCGGCTTAGGGAGCTGGGGATGTTTAGTCTGCAGAAGAGAAGGTTAAGAGGGGACAGGATAGCCATGTTTAAATATTTGAAGGGATGTCGTGTTGAGGAGGGAGTGGGCTTGTTTTCTGCTGCTCCAGAGACTAGGACAAGGGGCAGTGGATTCAAGCTGCAGAAGAAGAGAATTTGCCTGAACCTCAGGAAGAACTTCCTGACAGTCAGAGCTATCCAGCAGTGAATCTGCTGCCTCCATGGAGTGTGGTGGAATCTCTCTTTGGAGGTCTTTAAGCAGAGGCTGGATGGCCATCTGTTGGGAATGCTTTGATGGGTGTTCCTGCATAGCAGGGGGTTGGACTGGATGGCCCCTGGGGTCTCTTGCAACTCTAGGATTCTATGAGAGACTTTTTTTCTCCCTGCAAACTTGGCAATTGGAAGTCCCATTCTGTCTGCCCTCCACTCCTATTTCCCCATTATCCCTTGGGGTTCTGCTCTTGGGAACGGGTGTTGCCGTGGCCTCATTCCAGCCCCTTACAGTAGAGGAGGAACGGCTTTTTCAAAAAGTCTTGCCTCATTTACAGGCGTCCACTTTTGCCAGAAAGAGGTGGGCCTTTCTGCCCGCAAAGGCCGAGGGCAATTAGATCTGAACCCTCCAAGAGCAGCGGGGATGCTGGCAGCTGCAAACAAACAATGACCAAGGAATTTTGGAGCGGCATGCCTCTTCGTTTTGTTCAAACAGAAGAAGGGGAGGCTGGGGCCGCCTGGCGTTTGCTCTCCATCAGCCAGCAGGCAGGAAGAATGCTGGATGGAGCCAGATGCTGAGTAACACTTTGCTTGATGAGCTGGCACAGCGGTCCTTGCCAGGGCGATGCCCCGTGGTGCCAACCAAGCTGGATGGAGATTTATTTGTACCCCGCCTTTTGCCCCCAGGACTCAAGGCAGCTTGCAAGACCTTGTCACTACTAGATATGAAAAGTTAGCATTAAAATTTCCATCAACAGTTTTGATGAGGGTGGTGGGTGGGTGCTGGACTTCTGTTTTTTAAAAATATTTGAGCATTGAGCTTCATTTCTGGAGAGCAGTTTCAAACTCAGCCATGGAAACCCACTGGGTGATGACCTTGGGCAATTCCCTCTCTCTCAGCCTCAGAAGAAAGCAAAAGCAAACCCCCCCTCTTGACAAACCTTGCCCAGAAAACAATAGGTTTGCCTATTTCTTTTTAGCTGTACTTACTCTTCTGGTCTTCTCCCAAACTAGTTTGGCTGCCTGATAGATACAACAATGTTTGTGTGTGTGTGTGTGTGTGTGTCTGAATGAGAGAAAGAGAGGGAGAGAGGATGCCCTCGGAGGTGAGTTAAGGCTGGGTTTGCAATTGATGGCAGCCAGCTGCCCATGTGGGTAAATGCGGTAATTAAAGCGCTCATTAACTCTGTCGAGCGGGTGCGTGTGATGGATTGTTCCTGGGAGACAGCAGCAAGAGCTTTGGGCCCGGTGATGGATAGCCAAGGCCAGAAAGACGCAGCACCTCTGGGTGCCTGGCAAGCGATACACAAACAGCTCCTCCCAGGCTGGCTGTGAGGTATGTTGCTTCAAGGCTGGGTGTCCCACCTTTCCAAAAAATTAAGAAGATAGCAGAGCTGAGGTGTGGGGAGAGCCTCACAGGTACCCCCACATTTTGAGTTCTGACAGCTTGAACCGACTGGAGCGGGGGATGCATTTATTCAGGGAAAAGCTGCAGGCACATCCATTGCTCCTGTTAATTTTTTTTCTGCTCTCTCCGTGCAGGTTACAACCTCAAAACTCAATTGCAGAACCGTAAAATCCTAAATTATCCTAGCAATCGTAGTCCCTGGGTTGCTTCGTTAGCAGCCGCCTTACCATTTAATATCCCAATCTTCCACGCTGGAAAGTTATAAAACGCAATTAAATGAAATTGCAACAATTACCAAAAACAAAGGAAACCGGCGCATAAATTCTTGAGACGGTACAGTCTGAATGCATCAGTCGTTTTTTTTTAAAAAGTCCATTTAAAATGAAGAGCGGCATCGAAATACAAAAAAGATATTCGCTGGAAGGTCATGAACAAATATCAAGCTGGTGCAGGAGTAGGGGTGGCAGTTCTTAGCAGGAAGCCCCTGTGCAGAACTTGAAAAAGTTCCTTTGTGTGGACTGTACTGTTTCCAAGAATTATGTATCTATGCAGACCACTCCTCGCTGTATGAGCTTGTCTTGTTTTTCAGATCTGTGGCTATCTCTGATAATCCAACCTTTGCTCTTTCAGGTCCGATCACCAACGCGTTCCTCACCTTGGCTCCCGCCAACATGCTCAACCCGGACAGCAAACCCAGCGTCCCCCTGCCGAAGTTCAGCCGCCACCTCCACGGCACGGACACCTCCGAGAATCCCTCCAGCGAGGGGCTGACGCTGTGCCTGGGGCTGCATCAGAAGGTATGGAAGCAGATCTGTACCACAGCGGGTTGGCAGGGACGGGGTCCTTTGATAGAGTGGGGTACCGGAAGCACCCATCTTTTGGCACCCCATTATCTGATAACTCACACTTTTGATGCTTCCAAAATAAGGACGAGTTCCATTCGTTCGATGGAGGTTGTGCTCTTTCATAAGTTCTTCTTGCTTGGGATCATGTGTGCGTTGTTTGCAAAGTGAGCCGAGAAAGGCACTAAACCATCTTTGCAAGGCACACATGTGCGGTCAGTCCCAAGTGAGCCTCCGTAAGTCCTTCGTGCTCCCTACAGTCCAGTCCTTGGGTTCCGCTTTTCAACCAGTTCCATTTTTCTGACAGCACTTCCGTCCCTCACCTGTCAGATAGGCAGGGGAAGCCTGTACTGAGCCTACAAAATGTTTATCCTGCCTTACGAAGCAAGGAGACACCTCGGCAGATAGCTGGTCCCTGTGGAAGTGATGGAGATCGTAAAATGGGCAGAGCTTGAGTGTTCTGGCACAGCGAGCCCTCAGGGAAGGGAACAGAAAAGATTGGCATTTGCAAGTTATATCTCGCTTGGGGTGAAGACTGCAAGGGAACGGGAGGAGGAAAATGAGGGGTGGGAATCTAAGGTCAAACCCGTGAATGTGGAGGGAGAACTGTGTGGATAGATGGACGGACAGACAGATGGGGAGGTAATAATGAGAGCCAGTGTGTTGTAGTGATTTGAGTGTTGGACTATGACCCTGGACTCAGGGTTCAGTTCTTTACTCGGCCGTGGAAACCCACTGGGCGACCTTGGCCACGTCACAGACTCTCAGCCCCAGAAAAACCTTGCGATAGGCTTACCTTAGGGTTGCTAGAAATCAGAAACAACTTGAAGGCACACAACAACAACAAAGGCAATAACAGTTGAGGCGCGTGATGGAAAGTGGGAAAGAAAAAAAATGGTTTTTCATGGAAGTTCAGTGCAGGGGATCATTGCCTCGCCCTTCCACCTGTCTTCCCCCTCAAGGGTGCTTTGAAACGTTATCTCGCCTGCCTGTCATTCCCCACCAGGAGACTGATGGGGCTGTCGGTCTTTGACAAATTGCTAAGGGAAGGCCTTGTATGTTCCCAGTACCAGGCAGTCTCCCATCCAAACAGGGCTGACACTGCCTAACTTCCAAGATCAGACGGGATCTGGTGCTTTTAGGGCAGGGCTTTCCAAACTTTTCATTTGGGTGACACACTTTTTTAGACACGTATCATTTCGTGACACAGGAGTTCAGCTTTACTAGCAAACTGGAGGTTAAACCAACCCCTTATAAGAGATACGGACACATACATAAATTGCAGTAACAAAATGTATGGGGACACAACATATCTCATGAAAACCTTTCATATATTTTTAAAAATATATGATTTATGAATAATAACATACATTTCCAAGATTGTAGATGACACACTAATGTGTTGCAGCACACCGTTTGGAACGCCCTGTTTTAGGAGTATTTAGGTTTACGCTGTGCAGGGTAGGATCGCTAAAATTTCATCCCTGCTCCTGGAAAATGGGAGGTTTATGTTTTTCCTTTTTTAAACTCAGCCGGTCTGAACAGTCCAAAACAAGTCCTGTTGTTCAATGCTTCTTATATCCGAGGCCTGAAACCGGCAATTTTGAGTCTCTATTCTTGTCACTGTAGCCTTTTTATTTTTTAAAAAAGAGGACAGTTTGGGGCTGGGATTGATGGAGGCTTATAAAACTGGCAGATGTCCTTCAGGCACAGCCGCAGCCAGGGTTGCAATGTCAAGAGGCCTCCGAAGTGACAAGAAGCATCGCAGGATCTTTTGATCACAGCCTGAGACTGATAAACTGCCAGCTTTCTCTCAGATGGCCTTCTGGCTTTGCTTGTTGCCAGACCTGCCCCAAATCCCTCTTGTAAAACGGAGTCCCAGATGTGAGCAACTGACTCAGAATTGTGCATTCTTCCTCCGTTTCTCCCTGCCCACATTTTCCCTTCTCCTCCCTGTGCCTGTTTTTCAACTGCAGGCCCCTTGGGGCAGAGATCTGTGTCCTCTCCTCCTCTGTAAAGTGCACAGAGAATGCTGTGTGGATTTTTAAACAGTTAAAGAGATTTTGCTTTTGGTTCTTTTAAAGCTCCGTCGTTTTAAAATTCAGGAGTTGTGCGAGCCGGTTTAGTATTTTTATTTTACTGTGTGCTTTTTTTAAAAAAAAATACAGATACCTGTTTTTAATTGGTCTCTGGCTTTATCGTGATTTTGTGCTGCTGTCTGGTTATACTGTTTACTTAGCCAAATTGTGTTTTATATCTGATACGGAAACGGTGATGTTGAGTCACCTTGTGGAGACAGTTTTCAAAAACATAATAGCCAAGTTTGAGTGTTCCAGTATAATAACAAAAAAAGGAAAAACAGCATGGGGAGGAGAGAGAGGAATTTAGTGGCACCTTTTAGAGTAATTGATTTATTTTAACACAAGGTTTTATGGATTTCAAATGCATTGATGGAATGCTGTCATCGTTCTCAGTCGAAGAAGTGGGTTGAAATCCATGAAAGCTCATGGATTTAAGTTACGTTTGTTAAAGGTTGCCAATAGATTCTTCCCCTGTCTTGTCTTTCTCACAAGGAAGAAAGCTGACAGAAAATCAACACCTTTGAAATGTGGTGCTGGAGGAGAGTTCTCCTGGTCCAGATAAAATGCATAGAAATACCAGGCTGGGGTGGGGAGAATATATAGTAAAGGAAGAATAAAAATGAAAGGTGACTTCCAACTTTCTTAGCAGCAGTGCTCCTCCATCCCAGCATAATCAAACCTCTTTCATTACAGTCACCTATTGCACTTCTTCTGCAGATCCAATCTTTGATCTTTCTCCAAACCCAAAGTTATCAAATCACATTCTTTCTTCGTTTCCTGGGAAAGACCATAAAGGGTTGCTTCCCACCCCCACCTTTTTTTCTGTTTCGGTTTTTAGTGGGAGCAGGCATGGCCCCCTGAGGTCTTTCAGAGGTGGTTCCCCCAGCTTTCCACAGATGTTCTCTCCAGTCTTTTGTTGTCATTGTTTTCCAGTTAGGGTCTTTGTTATTTTTAAAAGTTCTTAGAGTCTCCGGGGCTCGGCCCTAGACCCTTTCCAAAGCAAACCCTGGATGCAAATGTTGTCAAAAGCTGCTTAAACAGTGGAGGGTGAGAGCTGAATTCCCGTAACCTTCCCAGACAGTAGGGCTGCCTCCCCTCTTCTCTTTGGATTGCAGTCCCGGACTTCTCCTCTGTCTTGCCTCTCCCTCGTGGGAGACAGAGAGCGGTGCAGCAACACAATGTCTTCCATGTCCCGGAGACACGGGAATGACAGTCGGCGGGGAGGGAGAGGCAGGGCGAAGTGGAGAGCTGAAGGCTCTGCAGATCCCAAACAGCCACTGCGTGGGGATAAAGATCTCTCCTATCTCCTGGTATCGGCGGTGCGTCTGCTCCGAAATTAGAACAGCAACTTGGGGCCGCCGTGCCTGGAGTTCCGATGAGCGGCTAGAGCTCACGCTGCAGAAGAGGGAGGTCCCCCCCCAGTTCTGAGCAAAGGGGAGAAGAGACACATTTCAGGGGAGGATGTCACCCTGAAGTGTTTGGTTCAGATCTCTGTGTCAGCCTGCAAAGGTAACCCTTCAGGCAACAACCCCCCTTTAGCCTTGGGCTGTGATTCGCCAGCAAAACGGATGCAACCAGAGGAAGCAAACTTGCCAGTGGGCCAGCTTAGGTGGCTACTAGCAGCGCTTCTGAGTTGAGCTGAGGAATGTTGCTTCTGTGTGCCTTAGGTCCTTTCCAACTTAGGGGGTTTTCCCTTTGGCCAGATGTGTTCGGGGGGCTTTTCCTTTGCCTTTTCCCCTCTGAGAGTGTGTGACACACCCACGGTCGCTCAGAGGGTTTCCATGGCTGAGCGGAATGAATGAATCCACTTCTCTGTGCTGGCACCTCTAGGGAATATTATTACTTTTGTAAATAGGTGGTATTTCTAAAGTTGCTTGGGTTTTCCCAAAATAATATTTATATAGTGCCATCAGTGTACGTGGTGCTTTACAAGTGAAATAACAACAAAGCAGCCAGACCTGCCAAGAGGGATGCAGTCTAAACGCAGATGCATACCACACAGAATCATAGAATCCTAGACTTGGAAGAGACGCCAAGGGCCAGCCCGTCCAACCCCTTTTCTGCCACGTGGGAAGACACCATCAACGCATTCCCGACAGATGGACATCCAGCCGCTGTTTAAAAACCTCCAAAGGAGGAGGAGACTCCATCACACTCCAAGGCAGCAGCCGATTCCAGAGTAAGGGAGAAATAATGCAAACATAAAAGCGTGATAGAATTGTAAAACAAATTATCCAGATGGAAACACACACCAGTGCAATATAGTATAAAGCAAACTGACAAATACATATATAATGAAGAGAGTCAGGTTGACAGTTTTACTTACTTCCCTCAGCAAAGTTATTTCTCCCAGCAAAAGGGGGGTGCAGGTTCTTCCCCCCCCCTTATGGGTTTTCTTAGCACATCGAAATGGTTAGATTTTCTATTCCTTGGCTCAGTCATCAGTCAAAATGGAGGCTGTTAGTCAAGAAATCAGATGACGGATAAGATTTGGAAGGGCCGTTCTCTGAAAGAGTTTGATAAGAACCTCAAGTGCAAAGATACATCACCAAATGCCAAAGCCCAGGCTGTAGTATTTCTGATTGCTACAAAGAGATGGGAAAGCTGGATAGTGAAGAAAGCTGACAAGAAGGGGAAAAAAAGTAATGGAATTCAATCAACATTTGTGGGTACCGCGGACTGCCAGAAAGACAAATGAGCGGATCCGAGAGCAAATCAAGCCCAGAGCTTGCACTAGAAGCCCAAATGATTAAGCGGAGGCTCTTGTGCTCTCGACACAACAGGTGAAGAAAACATGACTCATTGGGTGAAGGCAATAATGTCAGGGAAAGTGGAGAGGCAGGAGGGAAAGCGGAGGAGAACCCTTGCCATGCTCTAGCTAACCTGGTCTCAAAACTTTTGCTCAGCATTTCAAACAGGAGTGTTTTATTTTCAAGGCAAATGTTGCTGAGACTGCAGAAATCAAGAGTTACACGTTTTATACCTTACCATACAAATTTTGGCATGCAAAATCTTCTGTGTTAAGTCACCCTGCCAGCACTGACACTTTCCATACTTTCCATCATGAGAGTGAAAACAAGTTCCTGCCCGCCTTATCTATGCATTCTCGTAACACCTTCTTGTTATTTCATTGTTTCCCACCCACCCACCTATTTTGATCTTCCTTCCTTCTGCCCACTACGAGGTGACATTGAGCATACAGTAATTGCCCATGGGGAGCCTAGAGATCCTATAGAAGTTACAGCCAGGTACATAGCTGCAAGGGAGCAATTAATACTCAATAACGTAACATTCCACCTGAGTTTCCACAGACGGTTAGTCGCAAGCAGTTAGTGTGTTAACAGACGATCAGATTTGATCCGTTGTGTGCCTTTGGTCTTATCCTTATCGCTCCTCTCCACAGATTGCCTTCTCCAAACCCATTTGCTCCTGTTATCATCCACCCCTCATGCGTTTACCTCTCCTTAATTCCAAAGCTGACAGTCCGAGGCTGTCAGATCGGCTGGATTTCCCCCAAAGGAGATTATGGGGTAGCTTCTCCGTTATACTTTTGCCAAGGGATCCCTTTGGGGACTCGTTTCTTCCGAGTGTCAGAGTGGAATTTAGCTGCTGGGGAGCCTGAGTTAACTCTGCTGTGCTTATTTCTTCAACTGGGTCTTTCCATCTCTGCTATTTTTAAATGAAGGGGGTACCCAAATCTGCAAAGAGTTTTTGTATTTACTGTGTGCTATTCCCAACAAAAGTGTTCTAAAACCATTTTTGTATTTCTTTCTAGTTAGACTGTCCTGTTGGTTGCTGCCATTGCCTGCCTTCAAGTCGTTTCTAACTTCCAGCAACCCTACGGCACACCTATCACGGAGTTTTCTGGGGCTGAGAGGGTGTGATGTCTCCAAGGTCACCCGGGGGTTTCTGTGGCCAAGCGGGGAATTCAACCCTGTTCTCTAGGCTTGCAGTCCAGCGCTCAAGCCTGCTTAGCTGCATTTTATAAGCTCTATACAATCACATTAGCTCCTTTTGCTGCCAAATGATGGCTTTAGCTCATGTTTAGCCTGTGGTCTCATACAAATCAGTCTCAATCTAGGTGTCACCCCATGAGCTTCCCTTTAGTATTACTCAGTCTAGAAATCTCTGTAGAAAGCTCATTCCACCCTGGTCTCTCTCTCTCTCTCTTGACCTTGTTCCTCTCTTTTGTCTTCTGCAGGGATCTGGTGAGAGTTACTTGGAGAAAGCCGAACGCTTGTACTCACAAATGTGCTCCACAAGAGAAAAGGTACACTTCTCTCTGCGTCACTGTTGGTCACCATTTTGAGAAAGACTGGAGAGGAAAACTGAGGCGGTGGAGGGTATTGGGCGTATTGGGAGTGACCTGGAGATGTCTTCTCATGTTTTGGGAGTTTTTTTTGGCACAGCTTTCAGACCACATTTGCTTCAAAACCATTCTGAAGAAAATGAAGGGGACAGTTATGGAGTTCAGGGTTCAGGAAGTGCGAAAGTAGAGGAGTCTGGAGGTGGATGTGAGCGGCACTGCACCCATAATAATAAACCGATCCCCATTTTCCCCCCAGAACTTGATGGGCGACCAAGAGCAGCTCAAGATCCAAGTGACGGAGCTGGAAGAGGAAGTCAGCACCCTCCGGAAGATCAACAAGAGCCTCTTTGATTTCTCCAG